>OY735216.1:56831604-56866604 GCA_963457665.1 Thysanoteuthis rhombus | reverse complement strand
ATGCGAGAGAGGAGGTAAATACATAAGAGATAAAGAGGTTTAGCGGATAAAATATCTGTATCTGGAAAGGCAACACTATTCCGAGAAATATTCTTCCTACATCTTTTAAAAATTTTTAGCGATTCATCGAACACTTTTTTGCACCCGCTGCAAAAATATCAATTTTAACAAACTTATACAGCTTCAAAGTGTAAATATCTTGTAAACTTTTTGAAATGTATCGGACCCATATTGCACTTACTGTCTCTATCGACATATTTTTTTCAGTTTTTAAGTGGGTCTAGCTGGTTAGCTATGAATGTGTCATGCATACAGAATAGGGGTTGAGGGCTGAAAATTCCCCCTGAATAAGATTTTTGTGAGAGTTCAGTTTTCAATGTAAGTTCATGCTAAATCGGCGACTTAGTTTGTGTCCGGCTGCAATTACGCTTCTTTTCTTTTCTTTTTTTTTTTTTTGATTTTAGCTTTTTTTAATGATCACAGCTCAACAGACGCCCAAATGAGTAATTTATTCACTGATCATCAGTTTTTCGAATATTTTGATCATCCCAACATGCTGCCAAAAGACGTTAGTGATGTGACAGTTTCTATTGAGTGGCTAACTAAATGTGTTCATGTCTGTCAATTCGAATTCATAATCTACACCGACCTATGTCTTAGTTTCTGTCTTATTCGACAATTGTATTATCACTGTGATTTCGAAACTTTAAAAAATCAAGGATTGCTTGAATTCTGGTAGACCCCTTCAATTCTGGCAGACCCTTGGAATTCTGGTAGACCCTTTGAATTCTGGCAGACCCTTTGAATTCTGGCAGACCCTTATTTTTAGCATTTAGTTGAATCTCAATGAAAAGCACTTTTTAACTTTTGAAAAACATATTTATTCTAAATGGATGACATTTATTCGAATTCTCACGTGTAGAATAAGTCTGTGTAGAATAATCATGTTTTCCAATTGCTATGCAATGGTTTATATTGTTTCTCTGTCAAAAGATTCACAATGTCAGGTTTAGTAGTAACACTGCTGCGGAACCCCCAGCATTATTTCACGGGCTCCCAGTGGTTCCCGGACTCTCGTTTCGAAACCAATGCTCGATCAGTTTTTTTGCTCTAAATTTCTATCTATCACTCGGTTTTGTTTCTGTCAATCCAACCAATTATATATCCATAGTTTCTTATCTACCCATCTTATTCTCTCCTATCTTTGTTTACATCTTCCTATCCATTCATCAATCTATCTACACACACACACACATACATATACATATATATATACATACGTATACATGTATACATACATATATATATACACATGCATATATATATACATATACATGTATATCTATATCTATATATCTATATCTATATATGTATATATATATATATATATATATATATATATATATATATATATATATATATATATATATATATATATATATATATATAATCGCGTTTTCTTACCTCTTGCTTGCCTCAAAAGAGATAATTCGCTCGATTCACTTCTCGGTGTCCCATCAGTAATTACTTTTAGATTGCCACTTGTTTTTTGTTTTTTTTTGTTTTATTTTTTTTTTGGCCCGTTTTTCTTGGGGGGGGGGGCTTGAAATTTTTTTTTCTTCCCTGGTATTTTTTCATTATCCTTTCCCTTCTCATTCCCCTCCTCTTTCAGGCTTGTACATTATGCTCTTACCCCTCCCTAATAAGTAAATATGTATGTAATGAATGTAGCGAAGTAATATTGTGTGACGTGTCCCCTCAGTTATTGCAATCCTGTTTCCATAACTGACTGGAAAGCGAAAAAGACGAGGAAGGAAGGAAAAAAAAAAGAGTCTTTTTTTTTTTCATTTTTCATTTTTTTTTTCATTCCATCCGTTTTTATCGTCGCTCTTTTTCTCGGTGATGATGTTGCGATTACTATCATTGTTATTGTTATCATTGGACTCGTTGAATTTTTCACGCCGGTCGTGTCTCGTGGCACTCGTGAGGAATCAAGTGACAGCATGTTTACGCATTTCTCCTGAACTCTCCTCATTATTCTGGCTGATTTTAGTATTACAGCCGTATAGAATTCTAATTCACCCATTCTTTTGAGGACTATCCAGGACTGTTGCAATCGTTGTAATAATGTCAATTGCCACCTTGATAGGTTTTTTTTCCAGTTCTCTGATAAGGTCCGGATATTTTTTTATTAGCTTTTCCATATCATTCAATATTCCCTTGGATTCTCGTAGAACAGCAATATCCACTATCAGACATATTTTCTTTTCTTCGTTTACAGCTACTTCGTCTAATTCCCTCAAATAGATTGGAGAATCCGTTTAGATTTCAAAGTGAAAAAAAAAAAAAACTCAACTTTTCTGGGACAGATTCTGGTTTGTGCTCATTCCATTGATCTTCATCAGGACTATGCAACCTATAGCCAGTGGGTCAAATTCGACCTGCGTAGGGACTTGAACCGGCCCACAAGCAAATACTGGGAAATTCTGCTAACTTATCGAGTTTTAAATGTTCATCATGTCGTTTTGATTGCTTCGGAAGGTGCCTTGATTGAGACGAATTGCGACTAAATTGGGTTCTTCGATTACTAATTGGCATCTTTGGTTAAACACACGATTTCCTTGCATGTATTATTCATTGTGGTAAAATATAACTAGATTTATTTTAAAGGGATATTTCCCATATTTCAAACATTTCTAAACTGTTATCTGGCGCACTGTTCACTCATCAATACACAATCAGTTCCACAGAGACAAAAAAAAAAAGGTTGCTGACCCCTGGTCTGCATGATCAAATATCACTCGATCACACATCTTCCTATCAAGTCATTTCCATTTTTATACTCTTGGTATTATTTATCATTCATTAGCACCCCAGAGATACCGAGCGATTTTCGTTGGGGATCGAGTGACAGTAAGTCTACTCAAATCTCCTGTATGCTCCTGGGTACTCTCACCCAGGGTCGTAGCTGAGGAATTGGATGGGAGGCAATTTTAAATCACCTCGGTAACCCAATGGAGAGGGCTCCCAAAAGCTTTTTATATATATATACACGCACACACACACATACACACATATTAAATTGCGTTATATTATATCTATATGATCTCCCGTCGTTGTCAATAGAATAAACAATTAAAGGAAATGGGACTGCTGCAGTTTCTTTATAATATAATGCTACTCATAATTCATTCTGTCGGACCAAGTATGTCCATTTTTTTTTAAATAACATGCGCTCGCACGCGCGCGTGCACACACACACACACACACACGCATATATATATATATATATATATATATATATATATACATATATATATATATATATATATATATATATATATATATATATATAGATATATATATACATACATACATATATATATATATATATATATATATATATATATATATATATATATATATATATATATATATATATTAGTTGATCAATTGCATTTCTACAAAAGATTATACACTGACCACGGCAAACACCGCACTAAATGTTGGAAGAGATTCCTCAAGGAGCGGAGTCTCCTAGATATCGATCTTCATCGCTGTTCTCACCATCACTTTCCGGCTGGATAGTTTTAATTCTTTCTCGGGTCTCATATTCCAACAATCCCTACCGTACAGTTTGGTCATAGTCTCCAATTTCATGGCCTGGTATCATTCACCCTTACTATATCTTACTTATTCTGAAAATACTACGAATTATCTACAGAAACAGTCAAAAAAAATGTCACCATAGGTTTCTTCAAATTTTTAAGTAGGTCTATCTCACCACGTTTGTATGTATCTCACATAGAGGGAGTACCAATGGAGCTAAAGGGCTGGAAATCTAAACATTTACTTATTATAATTAGAAAAAGGCGTTTGGTTCCCCACCATCCAATGTACAGCTATGCTAATGTCTTCCCTTTGTTTTTGCCCGGCTACATGATGATGATGATGATGATGATGATGATGATGATGATGATGATGATGATGATACCGGGACAAAACTATTAATACTTATATGACGACGGTATCGGCTGTGGCTTTCCTTCACATTTCTGTGGGGTCGCGAACAAGATCACTTCCTTTTATATTTATATATATATATATATATATATATATATATATATATATGTATGTCGGTGTATGCAGATTTTATTCATTTTTGCTGATTGCACATGTACATAACATAACATATTTAACATAACATAACATTTGTACAGTATATATATTTGGGTGTGTGCGCATGACAGAGAGAAGGGAGATGTGTGTGTATGTGTGTGTATATGACAGACAGAAGGGAGATGGCAGACCATATATATATGTATATATATATATATATATATATATATATATATATATATATATATATATATATATATATATATATGCATGTATATATGCATATATATATATATATATATATATGTATTTATATATGCATATATATATATATATATATATATATATATATATATATATATATATATATATATATATATATCAGTTCCAACTAAGTAATAGAGTCAAAAAGAATTCAGTGGATCTGAGCGTGAAGACAAACCTTTATTCTTTGGTTACACGAATTCGGTGTGGACTATCTGTTTTTATTAAGCAGTAATTGAAGTGGAGCCATGAGGAAGTCGTACTGAATTTATGGCGAATTCTTCTGGGTGTCGTGAAAGAAGGGTTGGGAAACGGCAAAAACCAAAAGCCTTAGAAGGCAAACAAAGGAACGTCTCTAAAGTGATGGGCCCTGGGAGGGGATAGAGAAGGGCGCCGTTGGTTCTATGGAAGGAATTTTATGTCTTTAGTCATTGATGGACATGTTTGTTCGTAATGGTGGCTTAGTAATTGAAGAATCATGCCTTTTACCGCTGGTGGCTTTCGTTGTGAATTGATATTTCTGCCGGCAATCTTTTGGTTTGACGTACACAAGCCTATGTCAGTGTTTAACCAGCATAAAAAAAGGCTCCAAAAAGTGAGATTTTCTTGTTAAAATGTATGGTCAAACAACATATTCATTAAAAAAATAAATGCAATAATGAAATTAAAAGTCGGTATTTTGTTACTTTTTTCAACGTTAGCTTGGCACGTTTGATGCACCGTCTCCGTCGTACCTTGACGAATTTCATGGTACGCGGTCTGATTAAGAACTTGACAGGCTCTAGATTTCAATATTGCCTTTATTTCCGATGAAAATGTTTTTAATTATACGTTTTAATTGAAAAAAAACTTTTTGGGGCCTTTGTATGCAGGTTAGACTTCGCCATATATTTATGTTTGTCTAAACAGTGTGTGACAAGAATCGAAGAAGAAATGTGCATTTATTCTATAATAGTTGATACCCTCGAACAGATCCACGGATATACGAGAATTTCTATGAACATGCTTTTTAAGGAAAAAAAAGGTAAATCTGTTCCACTTGAATCGTCCATGGTTTGAAATAATGGGTAAGAGGCATTTTTTTATCAGGAAAATTTTTACCCCTTTCTGAAAGGGTCCAGTGTTACAGTTAGCGAATTAAGAAAAAAACACTGTTCATTATTTGAGTAGATAAGCGTTAGTATAAAGACGACTGAATTGAACTTCAATTTGGAATCCGTTTGTTCTTTTGAAAGATTTTACTGCAGACAGTCATCCACAAATTCACCATCATCAGTTAACTTATCTTTTTGTATCCAAGGATTGTAGAGATACCATACTCGTCTTTGGTGTTTACTTGAAATCATTGCTTTACGGCTTCCATATCTTGTTCCAGTCTTTACCGCTGATATTTTTCTTAATCAAATTAGTGAATCGTTTTCCTTGGCTCGGCCTACCGTTGGATTTTCCTTTGTTCAAAGCGCATTCACGCATCGATATGTGATAATTGGGACGGACGCTATAACTGCGTATAGCACTTTCACCGACAGCATTCAAAAGCGTCCCGAGATCAGTCCGAAGTTAGTATATCTGAAGTTTTAGAACATTTCTTTCTTTCTTTCTATCTATCTAGCAATCTCTTTTCTCCCAACAGCGTCTCGAGTTACTAATCAGTCACTATCCAGGAACTGACAGCACAGCTCGTTGCTTAACTGACAACCAATGCAGTGAATAAGCTCAATGTAAAAACCATGGAACCTCACCAAGAGACAGACCTACAAATTGAGAAGCATGCAATGTGCGCATGAGAGAATCATGCTCAACCTCACATGGAGAGATCACAAGACAGCGCGGTATATAAGGAAGAAAACAGGTGTCCGTGACATCGTGGAAACTATTAAAAGATTTAAATGGCAATGGGCAGGCCATGTTGCAAGAATGAAAGATAACCGATGGACATCACGTCTCACAACATGGATCCCCAGGGATCGATCACATAAGAAACCGAGGCTGACAGAACACAAGATGGAGAGACGAACTAGGCAGATTCAGGAAATACTGGCTCCGCAACGCCCATGATAGGGAATTGTGGCGAATCCTGTGGAAGGTCTATGTCTAACGACGGACGTTAAAAGACTGATGATGATGACGATGATGATGACGACGACGACGACGATGATGATGATGATGATGATGAAATACGATTCTGTTTCAACCGGGAAAAAACTCACGAATACTTTCGCGAAAATTCCATGATATCATTACTGTTTTGAAACAATTGTGCCAGTATAAATTTGCTCAGTACTGAACATTTGAGTAATTCAGATATTGTTGTTCCTCCGGGAAGAAGGAAGGATAAGTATTCGAGCTAAATCACTTGTATAGTGAAATCTAATTCGTAACGTGAAGAAAGATTTCTTTTCATGGCTGATAGATTTTATGAGCATCGTAAGGAGGTAATTATGAACGTGGGATCAGCAGAAGTAAATCTGGCTCAATTTCAACGACACTAAATTACACTGAATTAGAAATTTAAGGAGTGGGAAAGCCTTAGCAACGAATTACACTGAATACAGATTAGGTAATGACCTCGATAGATTGATAGATAAGACGAAACCAAGATAGGTGCGAGGAACTACACTCAAGTTCGGGAAAATCTTACAGAATATAGTACGGACTTTTGGAGCAATCCTCGGTGAATAATACATCAAGTTAACCCGTCTCCTTCGAAATAGTACCTCGGAAATGGAAACTGCGTGTTATGGGAAGACTTTTTTTCAAGGATAAAATTCTGCGGACATTTCAACAGAACCTCGTATATTGACTGAACTGGCATCGAGTCATATTGTGAGTCATGTATTTTGTGTTGGTGTACGCACGATGTTGATAGAATGAGGCAAATTTAATCATGGGTATTGAATCGGATTGGAAAAAGTCTCTCTAAAAATTGTTACTTGTAAAAAAAGGAATCATCTTAGTGCAACAATATCTGTACAACATACATTAAGTGGTAAAGCACAAATCATGAATTGGATGCAATAACAAGTATCGTATATTCCCGGATATAACTCGCGGGTTACACGCCAATTTCAACCATCTTTTTTTTTAAAGGGTGTGGGTTATCTGACCATAATTCTTTTCTTAAGTTTTTCAACCCTGAATTCGGACATGTTTCTCCTTCCACGCATAATGGTTACCACTCCTCAATCAGGGGTCAATAGAAATAGAACGTGGTATTACCTTACCGTACTCTTACACATTGGTAGACTGTTGAAATAAATGATCATTTGAAGTTGCCGACTTTTTTTTTCTTTAGTTTAAGGACTGATATGCGTTTCTTTGAAGCCACCTTTTCTCTGCTTATACAAGCTGATTCAATGAAATGTAATTCGATTTTTCATTCAAGATTTGTGTTTGCTTCGATAACGCATTTATATTGATCGTTGATTTGTAAATATGGTTTTGAAAATGAGTGTAATCCAAGAATATGAGACAAATAGGAACATTTTTCCCCCAAGACCAGCTGCTGCAAAACAGTTATTAAGATGTGGGTTATACGTAAGCGTGGGTTATATGACAATACTTGCATGCTTTGAACATAAATTTTCACTGGTGCGAGTTATCTGCGGTGTGGGTTATATACTAAAGAAAAAACTGTACGTAAAAACTAGATTTGAAAAAAAAAAGAAGACCGTTTCTTGAGTTTATCTAAAAAAAAACACTTATTTCTTACTTACTCTTTCTGTCAATGGAGCCAGTGAACTTCATCTATATCTCTCTATATGTGCTCAAAAATGCAGTCTAGCGTTTGCATTTACACAGAGCAATAAGAGAAAAACAGTTCACGTCTTCACACACGTATAAAACCAGGGATGCAAACTTCAAGGGACATGCGAAACGCGATAGACTTCGTTATTTTCTGCCAATAAGAAACCGTCGAACGAATCTGTCACCAAAACTGTCAGGATAAGTTACTACAGTTTTTAAGTCACTCTGGTTGGCTATCTTTCCTTGAGTGCATCGTGCGTACAGGTTGTGCCAATGGAGCTAAGAGGCTAAAAATTTAAACATTTATTCCTTATTATGCCTAGAAAGAAAAAAAATTGTTTATTGTAAATTCTGGCGATCTCAATTCACTAGCTAAGTTTATGCTAAATCGGTCACTTGGTTTGCGTCCGGCAGCAATCATGCTGTTGTTTTTTTTCTTTTTTTTTTCTTTTTTTTTCTTTAGACTTTTTTTAGTGATCACTGATTAATAGAAGGCGAAAGAAGAATACTATTCATTGATCACCCCATTTTCAATTCTTCCAGTTGATGAACACAGCGTGCTGCCGAAAGACGTGGGTCACACGACTAATACACGCGCGTATAGATGTTTATAGATATGCATTCATACACACCTACACATACATTCACAAACAGTAGCGCCTAGGGTTCTCAGTGCCCCCAGCAAGCTAAACTTCGGCGCCCTTCAAAGTATGTTCTCATCTTTTTCACTCCCGTTTCACTGAGATGAAAATAAGTATGTAAGAATAAAATGGTTGTTACAATGATTAGGCTAAAAAAAACCCTGTTCTGACAGAGCATCAGAGGCTCAGATCATTATCTGATGAATATGACGTATTCTATTTATTCATCTTCCAATTTTTCCGTTTCTATTTGGATATTCCTATTGTCTTAGACACATTCCAGGCATCCCTCGCATTTGGCGCCCCGGGCAACTGTATCTCTAACTGGTATATAGAGACGGCCCTGTTCACTAGTACATAGTAACAGTATCATTGTAGCTATGGGGTTTGTTCGATCGTCTTGCAAACCGTTGACAAGGATTTCCCTGATTACCACGAGCATTCAATAGATTTCCCTCTTCTTTAAATATTTCCGAAGTCGAACAATATATGAAAACTATCCCAAGCACAACGCCGTGAAAATTTGAGCAGATGCACGCGTTAACACTTAATCGTGCATCGCCTTAACTAAAGTAACCTCCGAAAGATTCATCTCAATAATACTTTCCGATTCTTTGAAAAATGAACTCATAGATCCAATTTAGTGGAGCCACAAATAAGAGAACACTTCGAGACGGTCGAAGAAGAATATTACTCGTTTGGTCCTGTCCTCTTGAGCCTCGCCATAACATCCCTCGGGGGGAGAAGAGAGAGAATGAAAGGAAGGCGTCCAAGGGTGAAAGTCAATCGTGAGACAGAAAGAGCGAGAGAGCGAGTGAGAGAGCGAGAGAGAGACAGAGGTGAAGCAATATCTGAATGAAGGCCGTGTCATCAACCCCTTCCTCGTCAGCCACCGACCAGTAATGCCGACCCAAAATGACTTGGCACCTTTCATTCTACCGTACAGCTGTGTTCCAACAAGACGATGTCATAAGCAATAATGTTCATTTATCATTTACCAGACCTTCACCCTCATCCTACCACCCTGAGCACCCTCGCCATCATTCCATCCACTAGCCACCCCTACCCACATCCCACACCCTTCCCATGTCAAGTTGGCAGAGAGTAAAATCGAAAAGAGTTAGGCGGGGTGGGGGAGGTGGCGGGAAGCAAAAATGAAATATTGTGCGATCTGAGTGAAGTGAATGAAACTGAATAATTGAAAAAAAAAAGGTGAAAGAGAGAATAATTGAAAAAAAAAAGAAAAAGATAGATTTTATTTTTCTTCTTCTTAGAATTGGATGCACCAAAAAAAAAAAAAAGAAAAAAAAAGAAGAAAGCTGGGAGTGGGAATGATATGGTTTTCGGTGGTAGAATTATGAGGATATTTAGCAAAAGAAATGGCGGTTTTAAGAAAGAAAGAAAAAATATTGTGGAACAGATGGCTGAGAGAAGAAACAACGCTTGATAGATATGACAATAATAAAGAAAAAGGAAATTCACCAGAAGGAAGAGCTATTAGGTCTCGCTGTCGTTGATCGAGTATCTATTGGACAATCAATCGATCGATTGCTGTATAAAGAGGTAGGTAAATAAAAGTCTGGTTAGTCACTTAGCAGAAACCGTCAGGGCAACCGACGTCCTTTGGTAGCATGCCGTGTTGGAGGGTAATCAGTTTAGAAAAAAATGGAAAAGGGGATGATCAAGAAATAGGTTATTCATAATACATTTTATTGGGCGGTGGTCATTAAAAAATCTAGATGAAAAAACAAAACAAGCAGACACATGCTAGAGGTTAATATAGAATAAAAGTACATTGCAAACGGAAACCCCAACTAAAAATAAGTATTTAGGGTGAATTTTGACAAACGGAGTAAATGTTTAAATTTTCCATTGAGTCCACTAGGGCAGCCTGTACGCGTGATACATACAGACATACATAAGAGCTAGACCAACTTGAAAACTGGAAGAAACCAATGTTGAAAGTTTTGGTCGGCGGTTTCTAATAAACGAAATTTTTGAAAGCATGTAGTTTAATGGCCAGCTATTGCGATATGGACGGATTCAGATAGAAATATTTACAATATTATTCGCCTTTCCTTATCTGCGTCCGAACGTTATGCTCCCAGTAATAACGTCAGGGAAATGTTAGGTAGTGCAATTATAAAGTAGGTGGAGAAAGGACAGAAAAGAAAGTAGGGTAGGAAGAGAGAGGACAGAAAAGAGAGTCGGGTAGTTTAATAAGAGGGCAGCAAAAGAGGGTACTAAGTGGGGTTGTTTTGAAAAAAAATCTGGGAACAGCGAGAGAGGACAGAAAGGGGAGTTAGTGGTTCAGTTAGAGGCTAAGAAGGGAGACAGGAGAAAAGAAAGTTAGGTAGTTTACTGGGAGGGCTGATAAATTTTCGCATATGAGAGTAATCCATGTTTGTATAACATTTAGACAAAAACATGGACGGACACTGAAGATGAGAAAGGATAAGGGAGAGAATGAATGATGAAGTTAAAGGGTGAGAGAAGAGCAGAGGTATGAAGTAATGGATAATCTTTGTTGTCAACCACTGTGAAATTTCTGCAGGTACAGCTAGTACATATGTATAGCTTTAAATAGATCCATTGATGTATGTGTCACGTACTTAAAAAGATATCTGTACCTTGCTGAAATGAATCCCAGTATCCCGCACCTGTATCAGAACTAACTATCTAAATATATCTAAGATGAGTATTAAAAAATAGATTTTTTATCCAAAATTACCTTAAAGAAATACCAGCACAAGATTTGGGCACTGAGATCCCAAAAGGCACTTTTTTTAGATGGTTTTCAGAGGGTTCCAAGAAGTGTGATAATGCAAAGTGTCAAGGTTGTAGCCACCAAAATGTGACCGGGAGTACACACACACACACACACACACACACACACACACACACACACACATACGCACACATATACACACTCATACACGCACACACAAATAGATTCTGTAGCTCATTTGGCTGGTTGGTCGGGCGGACAATTTGATGTTTGATAAACGAAGAATTCAATGACGGAGGCAACTAAAATGAATGAATGGATTGTAAAAGACGGATCTGGTTAGTCACTCAATAGAAATCGTCACGTGACCGACATTTTTTTTTTACCTCACGTTGTGTTGGGGGTGATCAATCAAAAAGATTGGGACTCGCCCTTCGCTGGGTGGTGACCAGTTAGTATAAAAGTTTGAATTAAAAAAAACAAAAACAAGGATGAACGCAGCTGGACAACGTAACATAAACTTACATTGTAAATCAAACATCTCACTAAAATAAACTATGGAGGGGTGAAAAGAGAAAGAGGCATAAGAAGTAAAGGAATGAATATTCAAATGATGAGCTCTTCAGACTCCACTGGTGAGGCCTGCATAGCCAGCCAGCCAGCCAGTCAGAATCACTTAAAAACTGAAGGAACCTACGTTGGTTGATTGTTTCTATAACCGTACACAGGAGCAACCCAATGAGAAGACGCGTCTATGGAGGAAGGATGGAATGCTGGTAGGAAGGAAATGTTGAAAAGGAAAATGTCACAGACGAAGGAAGGAAAAATGAAAAGTCACAAGAGAATGAAGAAAAAAAAGCCATTAACAAATCAATGAAAGAAGATGGATTAAAAGAATGAAAAATAAAAGGAAAGAAAAATACAGAAAAAAAGTTTGCTTGAAGAAAAGACTGAAATGTAAAGAATAAAAATCTATCAAAGAAAAGGGTGAAGAAATGTAAGAAATATTCGTAGAGAAAATATAAAAAAAAACATTTACAGAAACAGAAATCAAGGGAGGGGGTAGGTTGAAAAATATAACCCTAAAAATGAAAGAGGAATGAATATTTTAACGTTGATAGAAGAGCCAAAAAATGGAAAAAAATCAAAAGAACATTTGTAATGAGATGAAGAGGAAAAAAAAAAAATGGAATAAACATGAAGACGAAATGGCAGTGGAAGAAAAAATCGATAATGATGTCGTCGCTACTGCACCGCCTTATCACGTGATTAACATGTCGGAAATCTCAGGCTGCTGACGTCGAGCGAGTTACGATGGTTGGTGAATGGGTCTGTCGGTTTGTCGGCCAGTCAAGGGGTGTGGTTGGGTCTCGTCCGGAACGGAAGACGACAGATTTATTGGGGCCTATTAGCATCGATGTTAGAATTAAACGCCTTGCTTCATTCGGCTCTTGCAGCCGATACCGATGCCATTTTTTTTTTCTTTTTTCCTTTTTGTCTTTTCTCCTCCCGTCTCATTTTAAAAGCGTCATCATTCCTTATTCGATAATTCTGTCATTCGAGAATTCAAATATTCTAGTATGTCAGCATTTCTTCTATGCTTTTTCTTTCAATTTTCCTCTGCTTGTTTCCTTTACATTATTTTCATTGAGTCGCATTTATTGCTTCTAAACATTCTTCAGAACATAAATGAATACGCATGCGTATACACACCATTAGAGATGCATTCTTATTGGTCGGATCTATCATACATTTTTTTTCCTTGCAGACAGCGTTTTATCTTTTTAAATTTGAAGCCATTTCTGTATACATGACTGTTTTTATAGAAACCATTAGAGAAAACTGCCAACATAGGTTTCTTTGGCTTTCAAGTTGCTCCAGCTGGTTGGCTAGCTAGCCAGCTATGTATAAATATATCACGAGTACAGGCCGCACCAATGGAGCTAGATGGCTGAAAATCAAAACTTTTACTCCTTATTATGGCTATAAAAACTTTTTTTTACTTATATCGCCCTAAAGCTGTTTAGACTGGGGAAGGGGGTAATTTGCCATTTAAGTTTATCCTAAATGTGTCCCTTACTTTGTGTTTGGCTGTGTTCATAGTTGTCGTTTTTTTGTTTTTTGAAAATTCAGACTTTTAAATGATCCAGCAAAAGGTGACAGAAGTAATTGATTCCTTAATTGTCTCTTTTTCCAATGTTTTAATTGATCACTCCTAACATAGCATGCTGCTGAAAATCGTTGATCATGTGACGGTTTCAATTGAGTGACTAACGGGATTCACCTTTTCAAAATTTGCAAGGACCATGATTTTAGCAGTATCCACCTTTGTTATTAACATAATCCTTATTGTATTAATTTCTGACAATTGTTTACTTTCATCCTAATTTTTGGTTGTTTTTATTATCTCCCTCTCTTTCTCTCTCTCTCTCTCTCTCTCTCTCTCTCTCTCTCTATATATATATATATATATATATATATATATACATATATATATATATATATATATAAGATAAATACCCGTCTCATGGACGGATATGCAGCCAGTATGTGTGTGTATATTAAACGTTCTGAATTAGACATACAAAATAAATTATCATCATCATCATCATCTTCATCATCAGTCTTTTGACGTCTGTCGTTGGAGACCCCCTCTAAAACATTCAAGAATGCTTTTTGTCTCAAAATCCTTTTAACTGATTTGAATTTAGTAAAAAGTCTCCTTCACTTCTGAACCCATTAAGGATGAGTTTCTCTCAAGATATGTAAATAGGCAGAAAGTAGGTTCCACTTTGGCATTACAGTAACATTGTAAATAGAACATCCCCTCTTAAGTCTTCTTGGAAATAGTTTTCTCAAAAATTTTCGTTTTAAACTCCCCCTCATCCGGTTCATAGAGGAGGCATGACAAATTTGGTTAGATTGCACCCATGTTTAGGTATGTTTATAGCGTGACACACAAAAATCCAAGATACAAACACGCCTTACCTATATATTCAAGATATATATATATGTGTGTGTGTGTGTATGTGCGTGCACGCGCGTATATATATATATATATATATATATATATATATATATATATATATATATATATATATATATATATATATATATATATATACATATATATATATATATATATTTATATATATATATATATATTTCGGCAGGCCTAATGTGTAAATGGAGATTTCTGACCTCCATTTATCTTTCAAAAACCTCTTCTCCGTCGGGATCTCCAATCAAACTAATATCTGCTGCTTTCTTTCAAAAAAATGAATAAATGACGTGACCGTCGACAGCATTTTGATATTGAAAAAATAATACACTGATTTTTCTTCATATGTTTGTTTCTTCATACTTCATCGTCCGAGTCGTTGGGTATTCTCTCGAGAGTTGATGTTCATCTTTCTTCAATGCTATCTTTTGTGTTTATTCTTTCGTTTAATAACTGTTCTTCTTACAGACATCAATTGCGTGTGTCTGAGGTGTGCCCCTGCTGTCAATCTGGGTATTAATCAAAAACCTCAGATATTTTTTCGGAGAAAGTCAATTTTATAATTTGTTATAAAATTGCTATTGTTATAGCTTCGAAAATCAATAATACAGTAATCGTAATTTGTTTGTCTAAAAGTAATATTTATAACGTTTTCGTTGTGAATATGTGGTTAAAATAAAGATAAAAATGTCTCACATAGCCAGCTAGATAAAAAAAAAAGGTTAACCATGTCTGGCTTCCAGATTGGTAAGTCTGGAGTTCAATCTATGGCTGAGTCATTCAGAAGATTTTTAAAATGGCACTCATTGCCTTTCTACAAATCACTTAGCATGAAGACACAGACAATGGCAAGGCTGTATCTCCCGAGCGTCCACCTATTTCTCCGCGTTCATTTCACACAGTTGATAATTTCCCGTGATTTTTGCCCGAAGATTTTATGCAAATATTCATTTGTATTGAACCGAAAGATCAAATTTATTATAGCAATGGTTTATAACAAGAATAGATTAAGTTGCAAGTAGCACGAAAGTGTAAGGAGTTTAAGAGATTATTTTTTATTCACTTGTAGCCAACATTAAGAGAGTCGAAACTTAGACCTCATAAGATTGCAAAATCATAATAATTTGCAGAACTTCTGATAAATTCAGATTGAAGATGTACAAGAACTTGCAAGTCAAGTTTCATGGTAGATATCTATGCATAAAGAATATATTAAACGCCTTAATTCTGACAACAAAAAACAAAAACAAAAACAACTTTTACGGAGATAGCTGTAAGTATACGCATACATAACAAAGCAGATAACCTTACATAGGTGAATATCAGCATATCCACGGAGACACTCAGTTTTTTTACTGGTATTTCTTTCATCTTAAATTCAGTTGCCTTTCACCGCAACTACATCACTTTACTGCGTTTAGTATACAGACCAGATCAGAAATGATGTTAATTGACAATCCTTCATCGAATAAGAATTCAAGATGACGTATCTATGCATATCTGAACATGCACTCATGAAACCACATAAGAAACGATTTACACACGTGCTTTTATTCAAACACATTTCTTTTATAACAGAGTTTTCCGCTACTCTGGCTTTCTCACAATCGGACTAAACTCAGAAACTATACGTATTTGAGCGCGTATGTGTATAAACACCTATGAAGTTACACGATCATCCGCGTGTATTCGCTCAATAACATTGATATATGTACATATATACACGTACAAGTTGGAAGCAAAGAGTTCGTCAACCAACTGTTTCTTTCCTTTCTTTCTTCCATTTTTTTTTTTCAAATTTTTCAACTTCTCCAGAAAGAATTGCTCTATAGGGATTACTTTTTTTTTTATATATATGAGTAACCTAATTTAAGCGACAGATTACTTCCTTCACGTACATGTCTTGGGCGCATGAAATTCAACCGGATCATCAAATCTCGTGCGTGCGAGCACACACACACACATACATACATACATAAATACATATATATATATACATACATATATATATATATATATATATATATATATATATATATATATATATATATATATATATATATATATATATATATAATCATTTTAGTCCATGTTTGACCAAGTAAATATGAATATATGTACATGTATACATTTTTATGGTCACAGAAAAGCCTGGTACTGCATGCCATAATAGCAAACGTGGTTGGTAGAAAAAAAATGATTTCATTTCATTTTCATAAGTCTCTACCAGTTTCGACCCTTGATAATCGTTAGAGTGGGGTGAGTAATATATATATATATATATATATATATATATATATATATATATATATATATATATATCCCAATAGTCATAAACTTTTGAACCGGTCAGCCTGGCCTTAGATACATGCGTCAAGTACCATGTAGCACTGAGGAATAATTGAGACAAGCTTTTTAGCAGTTCACATTAAGCAGTTCAGCGGGGTCCCCACAGATATTTCAAGTGTTTGCCGAGCAGAGCAAAAATCTTATTGTACAACAATGTTCTTTGACAGTATTCAAGGAGGAGAGAAAACTGATACGTTGCTAAATGAATGGGCCTCTATTGTGGCCAGGGTCTAAATACCAACGAATACAATTCTTATCTGAAATTTATTTGACAAGGTGTATTAATTATTATGTATGATATGGTCGAACTATTTTCCTCGTCTGTATGAACTCCGGCTTATGTCGGATGTAGTTTTATTTCCTCATTCTAGAACCAGCAACACCCGGCGGAGGCTGGAGGACACACGGCCGAAACGTTGTGAATAAATGAACACGTAGGCGAGAAAAATAGCCCGACCATATAAATTATGAACCACAAACAGATCTCTCGAATTCTAAAACTGAATTATCCTAGTGCTATACACATATTTTGAATGAGACTTGTGTAAGTTCTGTCGTTAATCTTTCACTACAGAATTCTCCTTGAAAGATTGTATTGCGCCAATATCCCAGCAGATATTAGACAGTTTACCAACCATGGATTTTTTGTCACGAAGCTTTGCCTTTACAAGAACTTCGATTACGGGTTTGGGAAGGCAAACACGTTTCTTTTGTCACCAATAGCCGAATGCTGTAACTAACTTCTGTCAGTATAAACTGGTATATACGGCTGTGTGCATCTGAACATAAGAACCTGGGGACATACACACTCAGATACACACACTCACACTTACACAGACACACTCACAGACCCACTCACCCAAGCGGACATCCATTAAGTCACTGAGATTTTTGTTCAATCAATATGCCAAGTGTCCCTTGTAGGATGATCGATGATTAAAAGAATGAGTAATATTCTTACAGAGGCTGTTGAGTCGTCATCTTTTGGCGAAAGATCATACTTTTCTATGGATAATTGTGGACATACATCATTCCACGGTTTATGACAGATGCCGCCGCTACACCCCCCAACCGCTGATGACATCTACGAAAAACGAAGGAGGCGGGAGAGATAGATGATAAGGAGGCGATAAAAGAAGAAACAAAAGTGTACAAAACAATAAAGGTACAAGTTTGTGCGTATGTGTGTGTGTGTGTGTGTGCGTGTACTTGCGTCCGTGCCAGCAAAAGAAATTTCTGCACACGCACACTTATCGGAAATGCCTGTTTAGATGTTTACCCAGCTCAGCTTAGTCTGGCTCAAGGTCGAATGGATTGGGGTGAATGTGGGTTAGGAAGATCATGTTGCGTTATTTTTCGAAGAGGGAGGGAGGTCTGTCTGACATCGAGATTCTGACAACTTCGCGATTCAGACGCAAGCAAGTAAATGCTACAGCTCCATTAATTATTCTCTCGCTCTCTTTCTTTCTTTCTTTCTTTCTTTCTCTTACCCTCACCCAAACCTTCACTTCTTCTCTTTCTCTCTTGCTCCCTCTTTCTTTTTCTCTTTCTTTCACTCTCACTCTTGCCTTCTCTCTCTCTGTGTCTCTCTGTCTCTATTTATCTATCTATCCATCACTCTCTCTCTCTCTCTCTCTCTCTCCACATTAGTGGAGACGGAAAGAGAAATCTATGAAAAGTAGAGGAGGAAAGACAGAAAGAAGGAGAAGGAAAAAGAAAAAGAAAAAAGAAGATAAGAAAATGCACGGCTTAGAAAAATGATAG
Organism: Thysanoteuthis rhombus; assembly: GCA_963457665.1. Taxonomy (NCBI): domain Eukaryota; kingdom Metazoa; phylum Mollusca; class Cephalopoda; order Oegopsida; family Thysanoteuthidae; genus Thysanoteuthis; species Thysanoteuthis major. The sequence continues at coordinate 56,847,991 of OY735216.1, read as the reverse complement.
GCAAAGGTCATAAAAGAAAATCGGTATTAGAAAAAAAAAGAGAGAAAGAAAGAAAGAAAGAAAGAAAGAAAGAAAGAAAGAAAGAAAAGATATGAAGGAAGTGATTGATGGGGGAAGAAAACGAACGAGAAAACTATAATAAAAGAAAGAAAGTATGAATTGTCGAAATTGATCACAAAGGAAGAATGTTATGAAACATGAGTGAAAGTGGTCAGATCCTACGAAGTGTGCGACAATATAACATGACAGTTTCATAAAAAGATTTGCAGGAAGATAGAAAGGATTTTTGGTGAAGTAAACACATGTAGGCACCCAGAGAGAGAGAAAAAAAAAGCGAATTGCGGGGAGCGAAAGAGACGCACAACGATCTTGTCGTATAACCGAACTGTTATCCGTCACTGAACCCGCAGCGGCTGTCATCGCTGACGATGCTTAATATCCTTTGATGGACAGAAGCAGATTTCTTTTCGTAAAGATGTCCCAATAAATGCCGCCAGAAAGAATGAGAGCAGGTAACAAATATGGCTGACAAAATTCATATTCTGGGCAGTGATTGGCAGTTGTTTGGTCACTGCACGTTTTCTTCTTCTTACGAGATATTGTGCACGGCCTACAGCCTCGTCGACTTTCAATCATACCAAGTCACCAGTCTTAAGTGAAAGACTGTAGTAAGCAACACGCATGCGTACAAGATACTCAATCAAAATGGAGACTTGTTGCAGTCAATCAAATTTCAGCTCAACGAATCTTTCGTCTGTCCTTAAGGTTCTCGTGCGATAATCGTAGTTAAGCAACGGCGTGTCTAGTCAGTAATTGTGACTTGGAAAGCATGGGTTGGTGTCGCAGCCAGCGTAAGAGTACTGCCTAGCTGTAATCTTTTGCCTTTACTTCTTGCTTTCTTCATCCCTTTTCCCGTTACTTTCTTGTTTCCTTCTTGTATATTAGACACCGTCGATGAGACTGTCACCAAAATTGCCGAAATAGGTGTTTACAGTTTTCAGGTTGGTCAAGCTGGCTGTTTGGCTGTTTATATATGTATGTATGTATGTATGTATGTATGTATGTATGTAGCACGCGTACAGCCACACTGATGAAGCTAGAGGGCCAAAAATTCAAGAATTTACTCCTCATCATGTCTAGAAAAAATTTTTTGCTGTTTTTTCAGGCTATTGGTTGGCGGTTCATTTTACAATGTAAGTCAATCACAAATTCAGTTTTCATGCTTTTTCTTCGAAAATGCAGACTTTTTATGATCCTTATCCAAAAAAAGGGGAAAGGAGTAACTGATTCACTGATCACCCCCTTTTTCCACTTTTGCAATTGATAACCTTCGAGACAACATGCTACCAAAAATTGTTGGTCACGTGACGATTTCTATTTGCATTTTTTTAAAAGTATTTCAGCATACTTTTGCATGCACTCATACGGGACCCAACAATGGTTTTATAAATCACGTGTCCTCTAAATAAGGTTTGTTTCTCAATCTGTTTTGTTTTTCAATGTTCAGAAGTGAAACGTTATCCCAGACATTATATCTCTTTTGGCAAGGACAATTAAAGATCATCGGTAAATATAAACATTGTTTTTTTTTTCTTTTCATATAAACCATTAAAACGAATGAAGAAAACAAACGAGCGTCAATCTCTTTAGCGTATTGATAATTGCTGGTCTCATGCAATTAATACCGGGGAAGTTGATCAGACATCTCTGAATTTGATTCTGTGGATAGGGGAAACAGAAGAATAAAGCAATGAAATGCTGAAAGATATGAAGATTCAGAGAAAGAAAGAGGGGAGGGGAGAGAGAATGACTATTAAAAAGAAGAGGAAAATAATATGATGTAAAAGTTACCCAGTTGGGGTTGGGAACGACAAAGAAAATTTATGAAAAGTAAGAAAACAAGTTAAAAAGAAAATGGCAGTGATGGTCAATCAGAAAAAGATTACAAAAAAAATTAAAGGAGAAGAAAGTTAGCGGAAAAAGAAGAAATACAATCTTTGCGCTGAACGAAGGAATATAATCTACAACGAAATTAAGGATGATAAAATGATTTGGAAATTTCTTTAATTAAAGAATGGCGGACGAGTTCAGAATACTGATTTTTCAATTTGGATTTTATTTATTTTTTTTTTTTAGAATGAATGAATAAAAATTTTAAAATCGTCATAAAATTTTACTATCTGTCTCCGCCATTGGCCCACCGAGGTGTAAGTGGCGATGTAAAGACGGGAAGACAGCCATCTTTATCTATCGCTTCCATATTCACCATAAATAAAACTTCTTATTTTTCCTGTATTAGACACCATCAACCAAAACTGTCACCCAAACTGTCAACTGTCAGTTTTCAAGCGGGACTGTCTGGTTCGCTGGCTATGTATATATGTATGTAAGTATGTATTGTTAGTTGTATAGGTCGCACCAAGGGAGCTGGGAAGCTGAAAATATACTTCTTATTATGTCTAAAAAAAAGTTTTTCATTGATCACCCGCTATACGTCATGCTGCCAAAGGACATTAGTTACGCGGTGGTTTCTGTTTAGTGACTTACCAGACCTGTTTTTATTTCCGATTTTTAAGAATATTTATTTCGTTAATTCATGCTTAATTTGAATTTATATTCGAATAACACATGAGAAAATTATTTTAATGAAATTTGCGAATTGCTCTACTAAACGGAAGATATTTCAATCTGGCGTGAGTGGGTTTGGAAACATTTATCTCATAGGTTTATTGATGGTTTTCGGTTCGAGATTTGAAATTTTATGGTTATATAATTCGAGTGTCGAGAATATGTGCTTCGTTGTATTATGAGCTCTGTTCGAATCGAATGATAACAATAAATCGTCATACGTACGAACTTCGACTGTTGATAATCTCCTGATACACCTATTCACCCATCATCGTAAAACTGATGATTTGACACACATCAACCTTTATCTAGGCATTTGGAGTCTGTTTCCGATAAAAGTATGCCAACATACTATTAAAAGAGATAGGATGAGAATTTTGCAGAAAATGTATACCCCACCCATATCTGTGCGCTATTATTTCTATCAATATAATAACATCTACGAAATATATATACGTAATAGTAAATCGGCGTAATGGTTACAGACTCGGGATGGGCAAATAGCTTCCGATTCCTTGCCACATTCACTCTAATACTCTCCAAAATGTAATACATCGAAATCTCATAAACGTTGTCTCTTGTTATCAGTCATTTTGATCTTGGCTTTATCATGCCACGATATCCGACAATGAAAGCAAGATCAGTGAATGGTTAGATGACCAAATCAGACTCCTTAGATCAGTGGTATCGGAAGTGTGCTCTGCAGACTCCTTGGTCCAACAGATAATGGTCGGGAATTCGCAGTCGAAAATTTAAATTGATATCATGACTTGAAAATTGGGATGTCAGAGCTTGACAATAAGCCTGTTGACACTCATCATCCTCATTAGTCTTTTAACGTCCGTCGTTGGACAAAGACCTTCCGCAGGATCCACCACAATTCTCTATCATGGGCGTCACAGAGCCATTATTTCCTGAATTTTTCTTGTTCGTCTCTCCATCTTATATACTGTCAGCCTCAGTTTCACATGTGATCTCTAGGGATCCGTGTTGCGAGTCGTGATGTCCATCGGTTGTCTTTCATTCTTGCATCATGGCCTGTCCATTGCCATTTGATTTTTTTAAATAGATTGCATGATGTATCGGACTCACGTTTTCTTCCTGATATACTGTGTTGTCTGGTGATATCTCCATGTGAGGTTGAACATGATTCTCTCATGCGTGCATTGCATGCTTCTCATTTTGTGGGCCAGTCTCTTGGTTAGATTTCATGTTTCAGCTCCATAGGTGACTATCAGGTGCTACATTGGACGTAAAATCCGCCTCGAATCGAATCCACAACAACCAATGTCCGGCGATGGATCATTGGAAATGGTTTGGGAATAAAGATGTTTGATATCGACCCAAACATCGCGAATCTGTTGGCAGAGAAACACCATCGATCGTACAGCTATCGAAACGCATGATTGTTGTGCACAGACCTGTACTATATTGTAGGATTCGAATCAATTCAATCGATTTGAAATTATAAATGATTTCCAAAGGTAAAACATTATTTATCGTTGTAGTTCATTCATTACAGTCTAAAAAGGAAAGGCAAAAATTATAGCCCGATAAACTAACTAAATGAGCTACCGATTCTTCTCTCTTTAAATGACAGTGTCTATGTGTGTGTATCTCCGGGTGCTTTTGGTCACATTTTGGTGGCTTCAACCTTGAGTATTTGCATGAGTACCCCACTAGGCACCATTTACAAACTTTTTTAAAAAGTTCTTTTCGCGGGTCTCTACGGTCATTATGGACCAACAATGCCAAAACCTATCTATTTTTTTTAGACAATAATAAATAAAATATCTTTTGTTTGGATAATAATAGATAATCTTTGAGATAATTATTTCTGGTATACGCGCGGGCTGAGGTTCCTCATTTATGCGAGGTACAGATATCAATCTTTGAAATCCGTTGTTGGACATAATCCTTCCTCAAAGTCTGTTGTTGTGAGTGTAAGATCATACGAAAGTACAGCTCGCTTCACACATAAACGCAGGGACGAAACACAGAGCTAGCAACAATTAGAGTGCATGAGTGCATAAGCAAGCAGAGAGAAAGACTCGACGAAAGCCGTTATAGCTTAATTGTGGGTCGTGCCGTAATAATGGGAACCAGCCGGTAGTGAATGTCCTGTCATCTACATATGTCTAACTCCGGAAGCGGCTAGAAACTTGAAAAGATTTTCAAGTGAATCTGATGCAGGTTTAAATAAGACTCAGATAATATCAGACTCCCTGCTGTGAACTATGAACACAACGAGAGAAGAAGCTGTTGGATGCATCAAAGAAAGAGGAGTGAAAGCTCAAGCATAAATACATGAAGACACGCACATATGCCTATATATGCGTATATATAATATATATATATATATATATATATATATATATATATATATATATTGAAACGGGCACACACGCATACATATAGGCATAAATATCTATGAGGAGAAGGAGGGAGCAGACTCTGTGGTTTGGTGAGTGTTGATAGAATGAGAATAAAAGAAGGGAATAAGTAAAGAGGAAGTAAGAATGAAGAGTGTCTAATTAAATGGAAGAAAAGATATAAAAACGATTGTTTGGGAATGTAAGATGTAAGAATGAAAAAAATGCGAAGGGAATATTAGTGAGTGAGTGAGAAAGCAGAAAGTATGTAGGAATCCCCAAGACGATGGGAAAGTCATGAATAGAAAGATGAGAGCTATGATGAAATGAAGGAATGGGATGGGGAGGGAAGGAAGAGAGAATGAATGAGAGGAAGGAAGGGATGAAGGAAGGGATGGAAGAAGGAAGAGAGGGGAGAAAGGAGTAAGGTAAGAGGGGAAAGATGAAGGAAGAATAAATGGAAGGAAGGAAGAAAGGTAAGGAGGGAGGGAGAAAGGACGGAATGGGGAAGGAAGGAAGATTGAAAGGAAGGAAGAACGAAAGGAGCAAAAAAGAAGAAAATAACCAAAGAAAGAAAGGAGAAAAGGAAGGAAGGAAAATATGAAGAAAGAAATTAGGAGAGAAAGAAAAAAAGTTAAAAAGTAAGAAGAAAAAATACAAAAAGAAAGAAATAAAGTTCGAATGGACAGAGGGAAAGAAAGAGAGATGAAAGAAAGAAGGGAATGAATGGAAAGAAAGAAAGAAAGAAAGAAAGAAAGAAAGAAAGAAAGAGAGGAAAGAAGGAATAAAGAAAGAAAGAGAGAAAAAGAAAGAAAAGAGCCGAAGAATTTAGAATGAAAGAAAGGGAAGAGGGAATCAAGAAAGGAAGAAAGAAAGGAAAGAAGGAAGAAAGGAAGGTAGGAAGGAATCAGGGAATGGGAAATGAAATAAAGGAAAGAAGGAATCAAGAAGGGAAGAAATAGATAGATAAAAAGCTGCACAAAAAAGATGAGCAGGATAAATTGGTGAAACTTTAAGAAACTGTAATATAATAGCCACTACTACTACTACTACTACTGATAATAATAATAATAATAATAATAATAATGATAATAATAGCGATAATGACGATGATAATGGTCATGAGACAAGAAAGAGATGATAATGACGATGACGATAATGATGATATAAAAGATGGCGTTGAAAGAGAAAAGAACTACAAGTATTAAAAGGAAAAGAAGTAACGTATAATAGGAACAAGAATAGAACTCCAAAGATTGATAAAATATGTACAAAGTGGAGAATAATGATAAGGACAAAGGGAGGCGAGGGTAAGAGTCGTTTTAACGTTTAAAATACATGAAAGGCTATGGTGTGAGAGTTGAATGTCGGCGGGGGCCACGGGATACATCATCAGGGTCCCTTTTTGAGGGTAGCAGTGAATAAAATAGCATCTGTTAATTTGCTGTGTCGGTCGCAGAAAGATGGTTTTTGATTAATCCGATTTTGATAACATGGCTGCCGACAAACAAAAAACATAAAGTTAGCAGCCAGAACGAGGCATCAGTCGCCATGTTGTACGATCATAGTGTATTCATGTACTTCCTCCCTTATTTCTCTCACCCTATCTTCAAGCATAAGTACAAGGGTACACACACACACACACACACACAGAGTCATATATATATACGTGGGGTGTGAAGGGTGTTAATCGCTTGATCTTATATCATGTTCACATTTTTCGTAATCTACCTGTTTATGTTTTTAATTTACATTCCACATATCTATCCCTATTTCGGCCTTACATGTGCATGCATACGCTTGAGATTGCATATAAATGCTAACGGCTTGTGTCAGTATGTTCACACAGTAATTTGGACATTTAATGCAAGGTATCGTTAATTAAAACCATTTGCTATTAAGTGACTTAGGGACAATGCAAGGCAGACAAATGAAAAAGTAATTTCGATTGCCCAATGTTCCATCAGACGTTATAGAAAGATAAATGAAGGATAAAAAAAATACCAAAAGGGAAAATCAGATGAGATAAAAGGATTCGGGTTACGAGGAGGACATTTAAAAAGAGAAATCGAGTGAACAAAGAATAGCTTCAAAATTTGAAGTTATGTAAAAACAATTCCTTTGAATAAATATGATCAGAATAAATTCTATTTATGACATCTCTGGCGTTTTCCACTGGAAAACATTTAAAATAGAGTTTTAAAAAAGTATCCAGAAACATCTAGATTCTCCAGAATCTAGTTATCATTAAACATGTCAAAATAAAGCCCTCAAAAGGTCAAAAAAGTTTTTTCTCCCAAAAATAAAAAATAACATTTTTAAAAAGGAATCTGGTGGAGTATTGATGCCGATTTTCAAGCCAGTAGACGAAACGATATGGTCAGGGGTGCTGGAACATACACACACACACAAATACACGCTCACGTAAAAAAGATTGAACGCTTCGCTATCTTTGGTGTCTACGGTAGTTCCGTATAAACTATGCTATATATATATAAATGAGACGGCTGCTCATATAATCAGCAAATGCAACCAGCTGGCTAAAAAAGGACAAAAATAGATAAGACTGAATGGGAAAAGTGACCCATTGGGTATTGAGCAAGCGACTGGTATTGGACTATTGAAGTAAATAGTATTTGCACAAACCAGAGGCGGTGCTTCTGTACGACTTTGAAATTAAAATCGAAGATCAGACTCTGACCCGCGGACCGGATTATTTATGCTGAACAAAAAGAAGATTTGTCAGATAGTTGATGTTGCTGTCCGAACAGAGCACAGTCTGAAATTGAAAGAGAGTGAAAAGATGGCGAAATATCAAGACCTTGTCAGAAAAGTGAAAACACTGTGTATCATTGAGGTGTCAGATTTTGTGCCCATCATTATTAACGCGGTTGGAAGAGAATTAATGAGGCATACGAAGAGCTTGGGAGAATAGGATATCCGAATGAGAATCGAATCCATCCAGACAACAGCAGCACTAAGATCACCGTGAATACTAAGGAAAGTACGGGGGTATTGGCGAGACTTGCTGATACTTGATCCTCTGTGGAAACCACCAGATTCAACCTGTGCAATTATTCAAGGAGTACAAATAATAATAATTCAAATAATAATAATTCAAATAATAATAATATTAATAATAATGAGAAGAAGAAGAAGAAGAAGAAGAAGAAGAAGAAGAAGAAGAAGAAGAAGAAGAAGAAGAAGAAGAAGATGCAGAAGATGCAGAAGAAGGAAGAAGATGAAGGGTGCAAAGAGGAGAAAGAAGAAGCAGAAGAAGAGGAAGAAGGAAGGGCACAAGGAAGAAGAGGAAGACGGGGCATAAATAGGGAGAAGAAGAAGAAGAAGAAGAAGAAGAAGAAGAAGAAGAAGAAGAAGAAGAAGAAGAAGAAGAAGAAGAAAAAAGAAGAAGAACAACAACAATAACAACCATAAGAAGAAGAAGAAGAAAAATGGATGAATGAATGAATGAATGAATGGCTACAAATCAATTCCTTTAGAGGCAATTTTCATTTGAATGTAACGTTCCGAAACACATGTCGGCCATGTTCCCGAGTTGTAAGGCACATCAAGTTGAGAACCATCTGTTTAGCTCCAAATGAAAAGGAAAAATTGAAAGACTTTCGCTGACGACATAAAAATAAAAAAAATTAAAAGAAAGAAATAAAAAAGAGAATGAAAACAAAAAATAGTTTGATGTAAGTAAAGTATTTAAGAGTTAGCGACATATACAAGTTTATATGCAATTTTTTCTGGGGGTTCCCAGAGGATACATTTTCATGTTGACGTGATGGGAGGATGAGTGAAAGTGCTGGGTCAAGGGATGAGGCGAGGTTGTGGATCTAGGAAAGAGGGTGAGGATAGGAGGCTGATGGTTTCACACATTAAGTAAAGTCTACATTCTTTGAATAGAAAATCACCTTCAATCAACAGGGAGCTTTGAGTCCCTATTTATCTATCCATCAGTCTGTCCATATATTCATCTGTGATTTATCTGCCAGAAGTCAGTTGGCCAAGTGACCCACAAAAAACTACATTTGGCAATAATTAATTTTGCTTTCGTTTTTCAGCATTGAGCGAAATAAACGTTGATTTTCATTCAATTTTCCCCATTTACATTGGTTTCTTATACTAGTTGATTACTGAATAAAATTCCCCCTTCTTTTCCTCTCCACACACACACACACACACACACACACACACACACACACAAGAATCCTCAAAACTCCATCATACGAAAAGCATACTATTTTCTCTGCAACCGCAAGTTTCCATGAAAAAGGTGGCTGGCAACCCTCGAAATGCAACAGAACATGCTCAAGTAATAATAAAATACTTCGATACATAACACCTGCCTTTTTCTCTCAAATGTCTCTTCACCTTCCAATCGTCATTTTAACAACTCACACACACATATGTACATATATACCGGTATATCGGATACAGTTTGCAAGTCTAACTGGCGATATGTGATATCCCAGTGACAGTAATGGGTGAATTGTGTAAAGGAATGGACGCTCCCCCATCCTCAAGTCATTATGCATCCGCCCTACCCAACACCAGCAATACCCCACCACCCAAAATGGATGGCATCTTATTTTTTTTGACAAATGCAATAGGATTATTGCACGCCTGTCTTTCCGTAAGTAAATCGCTAAATAAATAAGTTGATGGATGTACGAGAGGGCACAATTTTCAGGCATGAACTTCAATAACCATTCCAACAATCTAAACTGAACAGCTATCATTTTTATAGTGATATATATACATATATACGAATGAATATATAGATTATGTATTCGATTTTCACTTGGTGTCAACAATCTAAGCTATTCATATATATATATATATATATATATATATATATATATAGATAGATAGATAGATAGATAGATAGATAGATAGATAGATATAATCACCGTAGCCCCACAAATGGCTGACCAACCCATCAAGTGGACTAAAGATTCTTCTTTCTTTGAGTGTCAGTGCATCTAAGGGTGGGTGTGTCTCTTGGCACTCCAGGTCACATTTCTGGGGCTACATCTGAACACGTTTTTTGTTTATTTTTCCAAAAGTGCTCGATTGGATCTCTATGGTCATTTTAGACCAACAACGTCCAAATGTTGTGCTCCTAATTTTAGATAAAAGATCTCCTCCACCTTTTTTTTTTTTTAGATGATTTTAGATACTTTTTATTAGATGATTACTTCTGGTACACGCGCAGGCTACGGTGATTCATCTATGCGTGGTACGGATATATTCATAAATTTTGAATTCCTTTTATTCTGACGCTGTCTATCCGTCAGTCATGTCAGTGTATTCGTATTTCAATCTGATCGTAACATTTTCATCCCTTTCTCTCTCTTCCTCTCTCCATCTGTTCGTAGCTCTCACTCTCTCGCTCTCGCTCTCTCGCTCTCGCTCTCTCGCTCTCATACTATTTTCTATCTATCTAGCTTATGTACTCACACACGCGTACAAACCAATGTATTACTATACGTACGTAAGTAGATACTATAAGTAAGTAGATTACTATACGTACGTAAGTAAATACTGATATGTATTTTGTTTTATTGTTTTTTTTTTGTTTTTTTTATTATTATTGTTGTTGTTGTTGTTGGGAAGGGGTAGACAAAAGTAGATGCTTTAAGTTCAAAATTGGTACAGAGAAGCAGAGGATAACGGTGAAGAGTGAATATGTGCCCCAATGAGAATACGAACCGCTAAGAACAGAAGTTATGACGAAAAGTTGAAGCGGGGGGGGTGAGAGAGAGAGAGAGAGAGAGAGAGAGAGAGAGAGAGAGAGAGAGAGAGAGAGAGAGAGAGAGCAAAGGCGCATATTGCTCTCTTGTTTGAGATGATGGGTTGTGTTTTGGTGGGAAGAAGAAGGGCTAATCTGTCTATGACAGAAACTGTCGAGGAATTTATCCTCGGCTCCTTCAGCCGACCATCTGAAGTAGATGGTATAAGTGGCTGTGTTATTCTCCTTCAATTGCAAAGCACGCACACGCACACAAACGAACTCACGAGCACTGTTGATCATCTATCTACAATATTGTCGTTATTACAAGGGGAGACTTTGTTGTTTGTTGCTGCTATTGTCGAACTCTAGTCCAAGTCTGGGGTCGACTTTGTTTTTCCACCGTAACAAGAACAAGAACAAGAACAATACCAATGACCCTCCCCCGAATTTAGGTGAACGAAAGTTAACATTCCCCTATGGCGACCAACTGATCGATAGGTAGACGGTTGGTAAGTGAATTGAATTGACAAGGTCTACCATACGCACGAAAATTTATGTCAGGAATACGTAAGGGTTCTTTTCATTCTAATAAATAAATACATTTGTAAGATTGATATTTACCTAACGTGGTTTGAAATAACGAACAAATGATTGGGTGGCGGCTGTCTTACTGACTGAGGTAAATTGACAAGTCTTGTATATTTGCCAAATCTATCTTACTGGTGCTGGAGGGCTTATTTCATTTCATATATATATATATATATATATATATATATATATATATATATATATATATGTGTGTGTGTGTGTGTGTGTGTGTGTGTGTGTGTATATATATATATATATATATATATATATATATATATATATATATATATAAGTTTCAGTAATTATCTTCTGTCGAAATAAAGGTTGGAGTTTGAACCTACAGCAGTCAACTAATGTCGATGTTGTTAAATCATTGTTATTATGAAACAACCATAGCTATCCTTCTTGTGTTTTCCCTTAAAATTGTTTAGTTATAGAAACTGTAGACGAAAAGTATTAACATTTACGTAGGTTTCTTCAGTTCTTAAATTGATCTGTCTGGCTGGAATGTGTCGGGCCTTCTGGCAGCACCAATGCAGCTATAAGGCTGAAAATTGAAACGTTCATTCCAATTATGTAATGAAAAAATGTTTGATTGTGATTCTTTAAAATCACTTCAAATGGACTTTTTGTATGCGTTCAATTCTTAATGTGAATTTATCATACATTAGTACCTTAGGTTGTGTCTGGCAGTGTTCACGCTTGTTTTTTTTTTTTTAAATTCGGGCTATCTTAATGATCACCACCCAACAAAAGCCAAGAAAAAAACTGATCTATTAATCACCATTTTTTCCAATTTTTGTAATTGACCACCCTGATCCGGCATGCAGCCAAAGACGTTGGTCACGTGACGGTTTCTATTTAGTGACCAACTATAACTATTTTGAATCTTTTCCATCAACACGTTGACTGTGCATGAAAGATCGTGTTCATTGGAATGGACACAGATGTACTAATCAACATCAAGAGATTGATTGAGAGAGTGATAGACAGACAGACAGACAGACAGAGACACAGACAGACTCCAGGATGAGGCAGGGAGGAGATAAAATCTCATCTCTTGAGGGAAAACTCCATATGGGGGTCGAAGTTCCGGTTTCTGTTGCATGCATCAGCTTTGTGATGCTTGCAAGTCTCAAGTCTGGCCAAGACGAGGACTTCATTTTTTAATTTTTATGACCACCCCCTAGACATAAAGCAAGTTCACAAAAGGGATACTTTCACACAGCTTAGAGCGTTCTCAATTAGCTGCTGAGGGCACTGGGAAATTCTACCTCATGATGTGTTTTCCACATACTTTGCTCATGCCGGGAATCGAGACTGGGACCTTCTGCGAGAGAGGTAGATATGTCAAATACTACACTATGACGAGGAAGACTTAAGAGAGCTGATTAGATTGGTTGATAAGCAAAGAGAGGGAAATACGCTTTTACAGACTGAAAAATAGATCTCTTTATTGATCTAAATGGAAAGTCTTTGATTGATATAAACTTACTAACATACATTTACAGGTATTCAAAGATTATGTATGTCATATATATATATATATATATATATATATATATATATATATATTGGAAATTGCATAAAATGCGTTGACAGGTATTAGGAAGTAGGTGACTGAAGTGACACAAAAATTTAAGTGATGCATTGTTTAAAATAGCATCCATATACAATATATTATGAAATTGCCCCATATAAAGTAACAAAATACATGTATGACATCAGATATATATTAGAGTCACAGCTGAAAAGGAGGTGATGTTTGATTAACACTGCTGGGATGCCATGTTAATATAACTGTTTTGCTTTTCAAATACCCGAAACTGTTACATGATGAACAACTGATGATTCCAACGAGGGGCGATTCATTCATTGTACCATAATAACAATGTATATGTAAAGCAGGGGAAAAACACCGAATGAAATTACATAGATTGCATCGACAGGTATTGGGAAATAAGTGACCGAAGTGACATAAACAAATTTTTGAAGAAGTTTTTTTTAGTATTCATATATATATATATATATATATATATATATATATATATATATATATATATATATATATATATATGGTTAGTCGTTCAAAGGTGTAGACAAGATTAAGAAAGAGATCCGACAGAAATGTAAAGAAAAACCACAGCCGAACACATCATTTTAGTAGCAGTAGTTTTGTTCTGATATAATAATGATAATATATATATATATATATATATATATATATATATATATATATATAGAGAGAGAGAGAGAGAGAGAGAGAGAGAGAGAGAGAGAAATAGATATATTGATGTCTGAATTAACAAAGAAAAATACCGAAAATGGATGTGAATAATTTTTCATGATGATGGAATATTAGAGAAGAGAATAAGAATAAGGGTGATAAAACCTCTTTTTTTTCTGCCATTGTCTCAATCTCGCCATTAAGGAACCTCTCTACCAAAACACACGTCCCCGATCCCTAACCTACCCGTCGTGTCTAAATACCTCATGATACCCCCTGACGTTATCATATTACACTCACTCTCGTCTTTCAGTTTACCCTTCTATCATAATAGCTGAACCTACTGTCTCTCTCTTTGGATTTATGCTCGTTTGGCAAGCACGTTCCTTTTAATCTAAATCAAATGACATTGGTTTGGGCTTTATAGGTTCGTGCAGGTTTAGTGTAAAACAAGTAATCTTTGTCGGATTTCTCTAATACTTTCCAGTTGCCAATTTAGCGCGTTTTTGTCTCGGCACGGCAAAAATCCAACATTCAGCGTTATTTTTAGCCCATTTTTAGAGCTATTCTCCTGTAATCTTGGCCAATTTTTAGCTTTTAATAATAAGTATTTTTTCAGCACGTTCAGGCGTTTTGAACGCTTTTTCGAGGTCAAAAACAATTTGAGTTGGCAACACATACTATCATTAATCATCCGCTCAGTGGATGGACCAGGTTTTCTCAGAATCCCGGCATCTTTCTTAATAGTATCGCTGTCTGAAATAACACTACGATTTTTGCTTTCAATGCAAAATCAATTTGATAAGAGGTTTTATCATTATCATTAATTATTTGCTTCTTATTGATTGTTACAGCTTCTTATCGCATCTAAACTCAAGCTGTTTTCCCTTCAGGAGTGACTGAATAAATCAAGTGCGTGGATTGGGATAAATAATAAGTTCCATTAGAGAATCGAAATCACGAACATCTATGCCTGAGGATGGTTAGGCTAAACGCACCACCGTTTTTACCACTGAACTACTGGAACTCAGTAGCAAGAGCCAGTCAAAATCAGATCCAGAAGATGAAGGTGAATAGTAGAAGAAAAAAATTAGTAATAAGGATTTACAATACTTCATCTAACAAAATAAATAAATGAATATAAAAGAAATTTTTTTTTCATTATCATCGTTCTATCTATTACTATTCGACCGGCCGTTAAATGACACAAAGGATAAGAAGATGAAAACCCATGGTTATATATATATATATATATATATCCTTAAAATATAAGATAGTCGAATCATAAGGTCATTTTCTGTGTGTACAAGTTAAATGCTTCTCTCATATGTTTGCATTAGCAAACACGGGCGTACATACACACACATATGTATACACACACACACACACACACACACACACACACATATATATATATACATATATATATATATATATATATATATATATATATATATATATATATATGTATATATAGAGTGAGAGATAGATAGTTAGATAGATAGAGAGTGAGAGAGAGAGAGATCTTAGCACAAAATGTTCCAAGATACAGATATGTAAGTACATACGTATACGTATATGCATATGCACTCTCATACAAACACAGACACGCATAAATATAGTTATATAGGTTTATATATACATATGCATATATATATATATATATATATATATATATATATATATATGAATGTAGAAACAGTGATAATCGACTCATACACAAATACACATTTCTACGTATAAATATGATATATAGAACGATTGACGTCATCTTCCCAATGAGATACGTTAACATCTGAGGCTTTTGTCAGTTTTAAGATGAAACGGAACGCTACCGGAAGCGGAAATTCTTTTATTTTCCCGTGTAACTCTAAACACACCGAAACGGACAATGACGACAGACATTAAGATTTATCGATATAATATTTTTGTTAACAATATTAATCTCAATGGAACAGGGAATAGGTTGTATGAATGGTGATACTGACTGTAGTAGTAGTAGTAGTAGTAGTAGTAGTAGTAGTAGTAGAATCAAAACGTGGCTTTATCCCAGATCGGAAACAGCACGTTGTCTTTGAACGAATAATAATCAATATTTTCTAACAATAAACGTCAACACATTGATATAAATATATAAATATATAAATATACATACATATATATAAATATGTATGTGTGTGTATGTGTGTGTGTGTGTGTATTTATACATTTATGAATGAGTGAGCGCGTTTAGATATGCAATTAGTGTGTTTTTAAGTAGATAGATATCAATATGTTCTTGAGCGTTTTATCTCGTTTTCCCAGTTAGCCACACCCCTTCGATAGGTTGTTTGGAACTGTCCCCCGGACTGCCCAGGACTCAGACCGATACTGGTACAACAGTGACCTCAATTTTCCACCACATCTTCCAGTTCCCTAGAAAGATTTAGACAGTTATCTACTTTCCCCTTTTAGTATTACTTAGTGATCTGCTGGGACTGCGAAATCCACAATCTGACGTGTTGTACTCCTTCTTGTTCAACGGTCTGCACAAGTAGCTTTGTTTCGCGAAGTCGAAACGCAGTCGCTGGCACAGTTCCTACTGGATCATCCTTCTCACTCAGATATGCCTGTCCTTATATTCCTTCCGGGCTAATTTGGAATATTCGCTTATCAAGTGTTTCATTGTTCCATCTTCATCTAAGCATTACCGAGACATGAATCTTCTTTGCCAACACGTTAACCTTGCAAGAAAGATGTATTTCATTGACTCAAAGATTATAAAGAAATGATTATTATATGAATATATCTCCTGGAGTATAATCCATCTTAGGCCTTATATAATTGATC
>OY735216.1:56794104-56829104 GCA_963457665.1 Thysanoteuthis rhombus | reverse complement strand
CATTGAGCCTTCACACCAGCAGTATCTAAGGGCTTTTGCTTGAAATCAAGTGAGAAACTTCTTCAATACTCCAGCACCGCTTAGCAGTTATTTTTGCTGACTCGGTGCACTGTTTTAATTCCTCTTCAGATTTCGAATTCCTCAAACCTCTTCAAAGTATGCCAATAATAATGGGTACAACAACAGTCAATTTCATCCTCAGTAAGGTTTTTCAGTTCTCTACCAAGGCCCAGAAATATGTATCTTTTTTTTTTTTTTCGCTTTCTTCCAGGGATTCCTTCAAACAGCAACATCCACTATCTGGCAAATCTCTGTTCGTGATAACTAAATCTGTTTCCCTGGACTGGATTGTATAGTTTGTTTAAATATTAAAATCGGAACCTTTTAAAAACTTTTTCTCTTTATCTAGCACATACCATTTGCTTACATGATCAAATCTCAGTCTCTTGTGCAATTCTCTGTGAATTACTCTCCCCACTCAGTCGTTTCAATCTTTGCACTCTTTCTCAACGAAATTGCTGCCTTCGTTCATTATATGATTGGCGGTTTCCTCTTGATTATTTATTATTCTACTGTGTCTCATCTATCTTAGTTTTAATATAATACGTTATGATACACACGTTCTCGGCTGTTATTGATAGTGATCGAATTTCTACTTTCAAGTGTCGTCTGCGCAACCCTGCTCGCGTCTTTTAGTCTCTGATTTCTACGATTTCTCTCTTTAAGTCTTTTCAGAGTTTTCTCTTTTTCTTCCCTGCTTTGGCTTCTCGTTTTACAGTTTTCTGATCTAATATTAGAAACCGTCATCCAAAACTGTCAACGTAGTTAAAATGGGTTTCTTCATTTTTTAAGTGGTTCTGGATGGCTATATATGTGCTATGCATACAGGCCGCAACAATGAAGCTACAGGGCTGAAATTTCAAACATTCACTCCTTATTATGCCTTAAGAAAAAAACTTTGTTCTTGTTTTTAATACCCCCCCCGAGTTTTTTTTTTAATTTGGGGGTGGGGGTAATTCAAGTTCATGCTAAATTGTTCCCTTGGTTTGTGTCTGGTAGTCTTCACGCTTGTTCTTTGATGATTCGGATTTATTTCTTTAGTGATCAACGCCCGGCAAAATGCAAGAGAAGTAATTTATTCCTTGATCACCCATTTTTTTCAATTCTTTAATTGATCACTCCCGACACGGATTGCTTCCAAAAAGACGTTGATCAGGTGACTGTTTCTATTGAGTGACTAACCCGGGCTCATTTGTTTACTTATTCGTTCTACTGCGACTTCTGGCTGTAGTAATCTATCTCTCAGTACTCTGCCTTGTACAGCCTCCAAGTTCTTTGATAGTCGAATTGACACAATTTTGAATTCTGACTAGTCCGCCTCATCCTTCGCTCTGCATAAAAGTCAGTCAACATCATCACTCGCCTATAAGGCTTTATGCATTGTCATCACTTCCTTTCTTTTAACCGAGACATAAGTCGACAGTTCTAAGAACGGGGGGAAATTTCGTGTCAAGACTGCGTTTGAATAGGTCAACGGCGTTCGTGAGGAATCAAGTGACCCTAGGTGAAAGAGTGGTTGAAGAGAGATGGACAGTGTTTCAATCGAGGGACGGGTAATAAGAGAGAGAGAAATGAAAAGAATTTTTTTTTCACGTCACACTACGCCATATTATTCCTTTTTGTATTAATTCAGTCAATCGATTTAATAAATTCTCAGGATAGAAAATACAATACAAGAAAGAAAAAAGAAAGAACGGAAGTAAGATAAAAGAAAGCTGACGAAGCAGTGTTTATAACTGACATATACACTTAATAATTTTACCTTTCCAAATTAATCATATTGGATTTTGGACGATATTTTTCCTTTTTTTTTTATGCAACAATTGTCTATTTTTATTTCGACGTTTCAAAGGGGTTAACTTTTAAAAAATCAGCTGGAAACAAATACTTTTGAACATTATTGATATTTTTTATTTCAGAACCAAGTGTTTATAAATGTTGCCAAATGTTGCTAAATGTTGCCAAATGCTGTCAAAATTGTATATACAACGTCGCAGGTTTTTAACAGAGTCTCTTCTCTTTCTTGTTTTTATCCAAATATCTCTGCACACAGTAATCTTTGGTTTGATGTACACGAACCACCTATGTCGGTGCTTAATCAGCAATTAAAAGATAAGTTTTTTTTTTCCCAAAAAAGTATAATCAAACAACTTATTCATCAGAAATGAACGCTACGAGGAAATTAAAACCCGTCTTATGTTTAATTTTGAATGTAAGTTTTGCGCCCTATATGTTGTGCTTCCGTCGTACCTGGGCGAATTCATGGTGCGCAATCTAATGAAGAACCTCAAGACTGTCTTTTAATTTCATTATTTCGCTCCTTTCTTATGGATATGTAGTTTAATTATACTTATCAATACAAAATTATACTTTTTGGAGCCTTTGTATGATGATCTTTGAAGCCTTTATATGTTTGTTAAACGCCACCATAATTTTGCATACACCAAACGAAAAATTACCTCTCTAGCTATTGACCTGTTTGAGAGGACCCTCGAAAATCGTACAGTTAATACCTATTATTATTATTATCATTATCATCATCATCATCATCATCATTATTATTATTATTATTATTATTATTATTATTATTATTATTATTATTATTATTATCAGTATTCTCATTTTTGTGAATGTTTTTCTCTTATTTTCGACTTCTCTATCGTTATCATTCTCATCTCCAAGAGCAGTTGTTTCAATAGACTTTAGAGGAAAAAAAAAAACCCAACAAAACCCCAAAAAAACAGAAAACAAAAAAACCTCAGCCAAAATCCTCCCACCAGCCAAAAAATAAAATAGAATGTAACAAAACAAAATGGTTGTTATCACGTTGAAGCAATGGACCACCCAAATGTGTTCAGATCTGAATTTGCCCATTAAGATCTCGCTTGTATCCATCTTCTTTTTTTTTTTGCTTCATGTGTCTTCCTTGACTTTATAGCTTTTTTCTTATCCCGCCGAACGATTTAAAAACAAAAAGGAAAAGAAAAGAAAAGAGAAGTAGAAAACATATTTTAAACACTTCCCCGTGTTTCTAATTTAGTTTCCTGTCTTTTATTTTGCTATTTTGAATTGTACTATTTCTATTGTCTCCTTTGAAAATTTACTTAACAGTATCAAGTTTTTGATATTGCTCACTCCTCACCAACGCGCAGAGACGACTCGAACTGGCATGGCTACCCCTACCTGAATCTTTCCTACCACAATGAATCCAGTGTGTTTTAGCTGATCATTTTTGGTATTTTTTTCTAGTATTGCCTTTGAAAACTCTAAATGGGATTCTGTTCCTTTTATTGATGCGAAAGATACAGAAAATGGCAAATTGAACAATTAATAAGACTGTCTTCGGAACCTTAGAGCCATATTTGCTTTTCGTTCAAAAAAAAGTATTTGATTTATGATTATTAAAAGGCGACGAAAAATGGTTACTTCAATCTTTATTTAACAGCTGATAGATTAGAGAGTCTTGTAGTCTGAAATGTGACCATGAAAAGATGAGGGAGGAGCAAAGGGTGGAGAGTACTAAAAGAGAGTGAGTGAGTGAGAGAGAGAGAGAGAGAAAATGAAACTGCCAGGATATTAAAAGAGAAGGGAAAACAGGGGGAAAAAGGAATGAGAACCAAGGAATAAGCAGTAGAAATGAAGATAGCACCATTTAAAGGAAATGGTAAAAAAAGAGAAAAACCTTCGAGAGACAGCCATTTTTCTTTGCGTTTTCTTCCTTTTTTTAATTCATTTCTAATCTTCCTTCGGTTAACATAAAGAGTAAAAAAAAAAAAAAAAGTAATGAAACGAAATCACGAAAGAGAAAAGTAGTAAAGACTGGTAAAAATAGGAAAGCGGCAAAATGAATGCCAAAGCCGAAGTGGGCCAGGTAGAAATTAAGGATGGGTGACGTGTCGAGTGCTAATATTGATTCAGGTGTGAATATAAAATGCAGCTTGAGCGCCGTCGGTTCTATACAATATAAAAAACAAATATGATTAATGTCCCGCTGAGTCCAAAGTTTAGGACGACAAATCCCTCCACTACTGTTACCTTCTTGCCATCCAGTTCCCCCCCATCTCCCCGTTTCCCCCCCCCCCATTGCCTCTCAAGTAGCAATAATATAAGACTTATTGAAGTACTTACTAATTGTCAATATGGGCTTGCTGGCTTCGTCGGGTGTCATTTTTGTCAAATTAAAAGAAGGAGAGGGCGGTAAGTGGTCAGCCGAGATAAACAGGTAGATGCGAAAAAACTAGGGTTAATATATATATATATATATATATATATATATATATATATATATATATATATATATATATATATAGATAGATAGATAGATAGATAGATAGAGAGAAAGGATTGAAAGAGAGAGAAAAATAAATAGATAAAACGAGAGAGATACACTCTTCCTTATATATGTACATATGAGAAACGCTCAAGCGCGCACATAACCTCTCTATGTAACATTTTTGTAGGATGCCTCGCCGTTGGATAATAACCAGCGAACTAACTATAACTAATGTATAGTGAGTTCGATCCCCACTTGTGGCTCCGTGCCAGACTAAGTTATTGTTACCTGTAAGAAGGTTTTTGACATTTTAGATTGATAGGAGGAACAATTAAACTGGAAGTTATTTTGATGCAAAGATAATTCAAATCGTACTAGTATACACAGACCTGTTGGCAGCCACAGTTAAGAAAGATTGTTTAGCATCGATCTCCTGCCATGAGAATTCGAATGCCAGAATTTATCTTAACGTTACGGGGACAAACTTGCTGTTGCCCCACCCTCTAAAGATTTGTGTGAGATAGACAAATAGATACGAAAAGACTGGAACATAGGTAGATAGTTTTTCTTTATTGTTTTTGTCTGAGTGAGTGTGATTTGAACACGTGTCTGTATACCTATGCAAATTTGTGAATGTGACAATCTTCGTGCTATTTTTCTGGCTCTGTCAAAGTAGGTTTTCATGAATGTATTTCAGCCAGCCCTTTTGGCAAGAATTGGGAGATTGTTTGTTATGGTAGGTGCCGGAAATCAGAAATACGTTTATGTCTGTACGAGCGTTTTTATATGTGTGTGTCTCTGTATGTGGTTGTGCACGGGCGTGGCTGGAGATTTGGGAGCCTTTGGACCTTACCTTCCCCCTCCTCCAATATTTACTGCAGTTTTTCCTCAAACTGGGTACCCTAGACTCCTAAAGTCCAACAAAGATATTACTTGGGGTCTGTGGACAGATCCTTCAAAAGCTTGGGGTCCATGAGTTCGTTGGGCAAAGGCAGTATCTCAGAATTTAAGAACTTTGGGCTTGGCTCCTTGGATGACCCCTTTCTGTAATTGTTAGTGAAATTTGTTGCTGTATAATGTCTGTAGATATGCAGTAGGTGAACTATTATTCATAAAACTTTTGGGGACCCCTCCGTTGGGAGCCCAGGGCAGGGTTTTGTTCTTGCTATAGAGTGTGCGTATGTGTTGATAGACTATCGAGCTCATTATTGCTAAAAATAGCCGAGAGTTTAGTCAAGACCTTTGTATATTTATTCCAGAGGGATATTGACTTTTTCCCAATATACAATGATAAACGGATACGTTAGTGAAACAATTTCATTTATAAGTTTACACAAACTGCTATACCATAGTGTGAGCACACACACTCACGCACACACACACACACACACATACACACATGCATATACATATATATGTACGTATGGAGATATATGTTTATTAATTGTGTTTTATTATATGGAAACTCTCATTTGAAATGAAGGCACGTTATTGCACGGTGAATGTACCATTTGGCCAAGACAACGTAACTAGGACAAACAAATTGAAGAAAGAAAGGGGCTGCTGCAGGAATCGAACCTACGACCGATAGGGTGGCCGTGTCAATTCGATTACAACAGCTGCCCCATTTTCTTTTATTTGTTAATTCTATTTAGGTTGCCCAGGCCAAATGGTACATTAACCATGTAATGACGGGAGATCATTTCAAGTAGGAGTTACTATATAATACAACGCAATTTATAATTCATTCTGTCGGATCATATATCTATTTCTTGATATATATATATATATATATATATATGTATATATATATATATATGTAGTCAATCGAAACCATGTTTTTAAATAATCGATATATTTGGTGAACAAATAAGGTTCAGTTGATTTTGTTAATATTACAATACTATTCATTTCCCTGATCATCAGAATACATATGTACTGATTATATACATATATGAATATGTGTGTGCGTGTGTGCGTGTGCGTGTTTGTGTGGATGAGTGTGCTTCTTTATGCGTACGTGGTGTGTGTATGAATTCATTTATCGATGCATAGTGTAATTACGAGTATGATTATGTATTTAAAACATTATATGTAGATATACGAAGTTGTGTCTACTGAGAACCTTTTGCATTCCTATAATAATATTATTGTTTTATATACCTATAGATATATCGATGTTTTACATTCTTATAAATGTATTGATGTTTATGGTTGTTCCTTTTTGCCAATATATTTTTCAATGCTTTCTGCTTATGCCACACTCTGCTTGTCGGCAGATAATGCCAGATCCATCAATGAATATTATTATACACATAACCATACGTATAAATAAACGTCTATCAATGTACAGGCTTCAGATATATATCGACATACTGTTTGCAACGAAGAAGTTTATACTTCGACGATTTACCAAATAATATCTTGCATATTTATTAATGTTCCAAACGGTCTACGATACGCGTCTTTTGTGCGATTGTTGTTTATTCTTTGAATTCTTTTGAAGATATTTTTGTTTTCATATCGTCAATCAATTTCTAGATGAATTATCCAACCAAGGAAAAGGAGACAAAACAGCAAAGTACTTTTACGAATTACGAATAAGCAATCATATTTGATGGTTACGTTTATCGGATTATGAAGAGGAGGCGCCGTGCCACGAAACTCGGACAGAGACGAGGGGAATTGCTGAGGAAATACTGATATCATATCAGACTGGAAGGAAGAAGGAATATGATCAACAATGAGGACGGAAAGAAAAGAGGAAGACATAGGAAACAGGTCAGGTTAGTCACTCACTAGAAACCGTCATGTGATCAACGTATTTTGGCAGGTGCTGTGTTGGGGGAGATCAATTGAAAAATTCGTAAAAAAAAATCTAATCAATGAATGAATTACTTTTCTAGCCTCCTGTCTCAGTTAAAAAAAAAAAAAAAAAAAAAAAAAAGTGTGAACGCTGCCGGCGCTAAGATATGAACTCACATCGTAAATAGAACTCTTTGCTAAAAAAAAACCTCTGTTGAAAGGCAGGATGGGGATGAGAGATTTCCCAAAAAAGAGAAAAAAGGAAAACCTCTTTTCTTGACATAATAAGGAATGAATGCTTTAATTTTCAGTCTTCTAGCTCCATTGGTGTGGCCTGTACGCGTGACCAAGAGAGAAAATAAAGAGGAAAAAAAAAAACGTGAAAAGAAGAGATGATGTAGAGGGTGGACAGAGATGAGGAAAGAAAGAGATAGGTAAAAGAAAAGGGGTGGCAGAAAGTGAGAAGTAATAGAAAAGGAGAGGCAGAAAGTGAGAAGTGAGATAAAAGGAATGACAAAAGGAGCGAGAAGTAAGAGAAAAGGATTCAAATCGGAGATAATTGGAAGAAATAAAGAGTTGAAGGGAAGAAATAAGCTTGTCTACAGCAGGGTCAAACTCTATTAAAACAAAGATGATTATAGCAGCCTTTGTATGGTATACATGATAAATTTAGAAAAAAAATTACATATTTTTTTGTATAGTTGTATTTTTTAGAAAGAAATAATTTCTATTTTTATTATAAATTTTCGTTGATATCTAAATCTTGTCAATTTAGCTCAATCAGGAAGACAGCCCCCCCACACTCGACAATCAGTTGATCATGATTTCAATTCACAGTAGGAAAATGTAACTTCTAGATATTGTTTCACATTCCTAATTTGGGCGAGGATTGTTTTTGTTGTTCTTGTTCTTGTTACAGTAGAGAAAAGTCAACTCCATCCAGGAGTTTTACAATGTATAAAAAAATGAATCTACTGAATGTACACTTGAAATTATTTCTCTTCGTAATCATCGTTATATATCAACTTACTTGAACATGGTAACATCTTAAGAACTTTAATTTAGTCATGGAATACTGTATTTTTTTAATTCCCATCGTGTTAGTAAACTGTATTGACCAACAAAGGACAATCTATCTTTTGTCTAGTGTTTTTGTTACCAACCAAAGTCGCCATATTTGATCAGAGTTACGGTGCGTTAAACTGAAAGGTGTCAATTCGCAACACCATGACTGCAAAATTTGACACATGGTTCCTCATCAATTATGAGCAATATCCTTATTCCCATCTGGCACAGAATTTGACACCAGGTCGCGTCTTTCAGCGAGTTTTCCCCTAAAAATATCAATGACGTATGTTGCTTTGTATCATGGGTGTGCTGTGGGCTACGGATGCGTAAAAACGTCAAAGCAAAGGACGGTTGAAGCCTTTCTAGCAAAGTGTAGGGAAGGTGGTACTCAGGGGCGTGCGTAAGGAGTGCAAAGAGGTACATTTGTACTCTCATAGAAAAGCAATACAACTCATTTGAACTACTTATTGTCTTGAAATTATATTCGCTCAAAGAATTTGAATAGTTTTGCCCCCGAAATAGTCTTAGATAAAAGCTAACAGTTTTTTTAATCCAAATTTCGTACACTCCAAGCAGATGGACAATTTACTCGCGGAAAATGTAGCAATTTTTTCATTCCCTGACTCTAGACTTTTAATGTCCATCGCTTTTTCCAAACAGTAAGAATATGTTTGTGTTTTTGTGCATTTGGAGCTCGCAGCACATCCAATATACAAATCACCATACTCCACTGTAAAGTACCTGTGGTATCACAGTTGCACCCAAGAATTGAGGGAAAGGGTACTGTCTGAAGCTCTTCGTGTAAAGTCAATACATCTGATATGGTTCATGACTAAATAGCCGAAAGAACGTTACGCACAAATGAGAATGGATTATATAAAAAGAGACCGAAGGATGTTTAAACTCCAACCCTAGATCTATTCCAACTTATGAAGACTATTGCACCATAAATAATTCGTAGATATTTAAGATTTGTCTGTTTGGGTCAGTTGATAAGATATTCGTCTATCGATCACTTGGTTGTTATTTTGAATTACGAAGTCGAAATGTTGATTTCATTAATCGGTTTGGTTTAACATGACGCGACTGACGAACAGTGAAGAGTTTACTCCCCTGAATTAGATGAGGATTCTTCTTCTTCTTGTTACGGTAGGAAAAACAAAGCCAATTCGAGCCTCCGAGTTTGACATACATATTGAGTGAATACGGAGAAGAATGAAAAAAAAAAGGTTGAAGGGTAGGAAGAGAACAGAAATTAAGAGTGAAGAGAATAGAGAGAAGGGACGAAGAAGAAAAACCTAGGACCATGTAATGTGCAACAGTGGAAAGAAAAAAAAGATATCTACGGTGCAATGTCTATAGAGAGAAAAACTAAGTTGAAAATCAATTTATGTTGATTACAGTATATAACTTTATATTAATGGCCTTTCTTTCAACCATCAAATTGGTGTAAATGATTACCCCAACGTGCACGCAACAGCAGAGACACGAACACAACGAGTCACAACCGTTGTCATACTCACTGATCCTTCATCGTCAAATTTGTACATGTTCTGTGTGTGCGAGTCCTTTTTAAAAAGACTCACTAAAGTGTATGAAAAATCATCCATTGTCTATAAAATTACTTTATAAGGCCCCATTAAAAAAAACCAAACAACTTGTATTATAACACGACCCTAAAACAATATACCAAGCTAAATATCTTAAAAAATCAAAGCTTCAGGGGAAATGGTGTTTAATAAACATTGCTGGAGGGATCTTGCTAAAATAGCTGTTTTATTTTTAAATCCCCGGAACGGTTACATGGTAAACAACTGATGAACCCCACCAGAAAAATTCTCATGAAGTACGAGAATATCTAATTCAGTGTAAAATTAACCTCTTTGAAAATCTTACATCGTTTGCATTAACGGATATTTGGAAATGATTAACTGAAAAGGCCTGAAAAAACGTTCACAAAAAAATACAATTTCATCTTCAATGTTTAAAGCTGTAAAAATTCACACATACACACAAACACACACACACACACATATATATATTCTAACAAACATCTGCAGCCGTTTAGGGGTTCTATCCGAATATGTGGGTTTCATTTGTTCTGGTAAGTCAGTGGCCTAATTTTCCTTAATGTCTATCGTTATCTTGTCTCAGAAAATAACCGGGTTATGCTATTCCAAATCCCCCTTTTAGTCGGAAATAATGCAGATCAAAGTCAAATCATTCATAAAAGGATATAGAGTAAACACACACACACACACACACACACACACACACACACACACATATATATATATATATATATACATATATATATCGAAAGTCGAACTGCTCTGACCTACAATGAACAGGTTTGAAAATAGCAAAGTGTGCTAATATCTCTCAGTCTCCATTGGACATAACCGACAAAAGATTAAGAAGCTTTTAGATGTTTTTTTTCTTTTATCGGGCAGCAAATAATCGAGAGATCACCTTTTCTTGGGTACATTTGTTGCCAGTGTCAACACAGGACAAAAGGTGTAAATGATTAGCCGCAAGGTGGGGTATATATTGGGTATTTATTATTCTTCCAGGAGAACAAAATGAATTTTGCAACAGCGACCAATATTTAAAGCACTTACACTTGTCTCATTGTTGATAGTACTAAGCTCACCTCTGTACTGCAGAGGGCTAAAAGGGAATCATCGGAGTAGGAAGATTATGTTGCTCCACTCACCCTAGTGAAGAGATTGTGATTGCCCTGAAAATCAGGATTCGAAGTCCTTGCCTCTACTGGGGCTAAAATCTTTGGGCGCGATGGGAAATATGCAAATATCTCACGCACAAGCAGCCCCCATCGTACCTGATTCTGTTTGTTTATTCATATTTGCACACGTACGAGGACATGCAAACACTGGCAATAATACATACGGATGCTTTTTTTAATGTATAAATTAGTATCTCAGCAAATTCAAAATCTTTTTTTAACCTTAAAAACGTGATTCTATGTAAATTCGCGTGACGAATCGTAATCTGTACAAAACAAACTTCAAACTTGCAAGATAGTAAAGAGTTTTAGAAAAATGAAAATCACTGAATGACATAAAAGTAAGATAAAACTGACAACATTAACTTATGATTACACTCTGCGAGATATTGTCTGTAAATGTATTGAATTTCATTCAATCTTCAAAAGATATTAAAAAAAAAGGAGAGTAAATAAAAAAAAAGTCTTAATGGTGGAATCGGAGCCAAGAAGTAATATCAAAGAATATTCGAAGACAATGAGTCGAATAATTATCTTTAATACATCATTATGCAAAAAACTGTAATAGATCTGAAAAAAACATCCTTCTAGAATAAATCTACAACCAACAATATAGGTATAAATGACAATTAGTTGAAAACATAGCCGTAATCTTCTCGAAGGATGAGAGAAATACAAAGAAAACTAGACAGAATAAAAATGAAATGGGAAGACAATAAAATGGACATTATTATTTTCCGGGAAATCGATAGAAAAAAAATTGTGGTGCCTTATAAGATTAGTTATCGGAGAGAAACGAAGATCAACACAGAGAACTCATTCGACAAGGGGCTTTGCATCACCCGCTTTTTCTTCCATTTGCCTCAGAGATCGTCACATCGAGCTGAAATATAATCTTCTAACATTTGTATACATCGAACAGTAAAAAGCACCCTCACGATGACAACGGCTTTCCTGCTAAGAAAACTGATGCCCTACCATTTCAAGTACAGGGATTCTAAAAAAGTACAAACCTACTCTAATTACGCTAAGATATTTGAATGCATAGAGATAATCAAAAAAAAGTATTCATAATAGGTGCTAGAAATTAAATTTATACAAATCAGTTGACTCCGCCTCTTAGATATAAATGGTACATCAACTATAAAAATGAGTGTTTGGTTACTTTAGCTGTGTTGTGAATATAAGGATTCGTCCTGCAGCCTCAAAAAATCATTCGGTCCAGTTTTGGGGGAGCAGTACGCCCCAGGACAGTACTGTACGATACGACCATAACAAGGTGGAGCCGAAGTTATGGGTGTTTGGTAGAAAATATCAAACAGAGATACGCATTGGAAATCTACAAATTTCCAGCTATTGACGAGGATTTATGAAAAGTTTAACTGAAGAGGTAACTCTGAATAATGAGTTAAAGTGAAATTTACGTAGCTAGATATACGGGCAGACTAAAATAAGGATGGTTGTTGATAAAGCAAGTAATTTGTATTTTATCCATAACACTTCACTCAAATTTTCATAAAACAATATCGCAAATTCAAGAATTAAACATGTGATTTGAATCCACTGCCAAATTCATTTCTCTATTCAGTAGTAGATGCAAATAACACATCGAAATATCATTCTTGTATGTTTATTTCTTATTCTCTGTCGGTATATTTCTTTAGAATAACTCTTGGTATATTTGTGTGAGCTTTTATACATATCTGGCTCTTCGAGCACGTCTTTGAGTAAGAAAGACGATTTGTTTGAGTGAGAGAGTGTGTTTGTGTGTACATAAGTGTATTTTCGTGAGTGTATGTTCATTGATATATTGATGTACACGTGTGAGTGTGAGGGTGCTGACACTAAAACTTGAACGCATATATGCTTGTATGTATCATTTATATCAATACACAAGCATACGAACACATCCACATATTTGTGTGTATTGATATGATTGATACGCATAAACATATATGTGTATAGACTTTAGTGTCAGCACACACACTTACACACAGGTATTGGGATTTGAGTCACACCTTCTATTCAAGGATAGCAACAGACCAAAGACGAGTCCTTGGGTTGTTTCAGACAGTGTTTTCCGACTATGTATGTATGTTTTATCTATAATCGTCTAAAGAAAAATACCAATACAAGATGTGGGTTTAGTTAGATCAAAAATGAGCACAGAGATCACCAAAAGCACTTTTAAAAAAAAGATAGTGTTTTTAGATGGTGATTAGTGTTGTACTTGTGTAAATTGATAAGGTTTTAACCTCCAAAATGTGATGAGGGGTACCCGGAGACACACGAACACGGACACACAGATAAGCAAAGAGAGGAGAATCTGTAGCCCACTTGGCTGGTTGATCGGGTCGGCCAATTTCGGGGTTTCGGTGATTCGACAAAAAAGAAGCAATCACATGGGAAAGTGACGAAGTCTACACAAGACTTTTACTTGGCTATATCATTTATAAGAAAAAAATGAAATAAAGTTAGGAGAAAATGAAGAGAATAACTTGTTAAGTCTCCACTTGTAAACAATGTCTTTTGAACAGTAAAGGAATAAAAGTAAATTACAACCGAACTGGTTCTTTATTTTTTTGTTAATTTTCTCTTCCGCTTTACATCCATTTTTTTCTTTATCTCATAAATCATCTTTTGGCGTTTTTTTATTACTATATTTCCTCGTTTACACAAGCTCGAAATCCCCATCAGGTCAAACTTCTTAGCATCGTGCGCCGTTGACCCCATTGTTGGCGTCTTTAATTCCAAACATTCATTCTCGCTGTCCATTCCACTTTGCTTTCAAGAAAACCTCTGCTACCCCCCCCCTCTCAGTTCTCACGGGGGAGATAGCTCTGTGGTTACATATGACAGATGAAGCTACCAGTACAAGAATCTCTACGTCACACACACACACACACAAACTAAAGATTAATTCGCTTGTAAACAAAGATACCTTGAAACATTTTTCCTCCGATGTCAGCAGAGCTTGATTAACTATGTAGCCAAAGTAACCATGGGCATCCGCTGGGGGGTGCAAAAGGGGCATTTGCCATCACCTGAATCAGGCCTTCTCGCTTAGGGTGTTTGAATGTTGGAACTTTATAGAGGGCACCCATGAAAGTGGTACATGCTACATGCCACGCACTTGGTTAATCCTGTACGTTCGTGGTGAAAAAAAAAACCAACAGGGATGATAAGTCACTCAATAGAAACCGTCACATGGCCATCTTTTGGTAGCATGCTGTTTGAGGGTGATCAATTAAAAAAATGTAAAATTTGGTAGTCAAAGAATAAGTTGCTTCTCCCACCTTTTGTTGGGTCATGATTCCTACTAAAGTCTGAATTTTCACATTAGAAGCACTTAGTTTGTTAAGGGATCTAACTAGCATAAATTTACATTGCAAATTTAACCCCTCAACTTGAAATTTTTTGAGGGGTGGGTCTTAAAAAAAAAATACGTGAGCGTTTTTTCTATACATAACAAGGAGTAAGTGTTGAAAATTTCAGTCCTCTAGCTCCATTGGTGTGGTCTCTACGAGAGACCCAGCTGGATGAACTTGAAAACCGAAGAAATCTTTGACCAAACAAGGCAGACTCGGGTCACAGAACTTCTGATGGCTTGATCTTCCACTGCACACACTAGGTGTTTCAAACTAAGATGTTTCAACGAAATATTCAAAACAAAAATCCAATATTGCATCTTTGACCAGACAAAATAACGCCCAAAGCATTGATTCCGTCTCTGAAGATTTATGAGTGGAACACTTCATATAGGATACAGTAACAAATGGTATGACAAAATACACTTGTGCTTGTACAGCACACACATGCACACGAACACACATACGGTCAAGTACACACACGTGGGTACATCAGTAAGTCCTTGGGATGATGATAAAATAACATTTATTTTTACACCACGAATACTCATTTTTCAGCATAATCTCTTCCATTGTCTATGCACTTAATCCAGCGGTGAATAATATTCCCACAGATCAAACATTATACGATGAAAATTTCAGATCGAAATTTAGCTGATAACTAATTGTTAGGCTATGAACTTATTCATGCATCCGCTTAGATTTGTGTAAACGATTTAACTGCCAAATGTCATTTAAGATGTAGTTCCAATTTGCTCTTGAAAGTTTCTTTCAAAACGTTCAACAAGTCTCTAGAGATGCTTGTAAAGAAATCAAAACGCTTGTGTTTCAAACTCTCCTCATTTTGTTTCACATTTTTCACACACACACACACACACACACACACACACACACACACATATATATATATATATATATATATATATATATATATATATCAAATATGTATAAAAAATATAAAGATATGAATATTTTTGAATAGATGTATTTATCGTACTTATTAGTATCAATAAGATGAATTTTCGTTGGTATTTAAAATTTTTTTTAATTATTTCTGCTTCGATAAATACTCCATCGTTATTTGCAAGTGAACCAATTTATTTTTCAACTTTTCATAATTAACACCCATTAAATTTATTTGTGAATTAAGTCGGTGATTTTAAAAAAATCAAAACATTTTGAAATAATTTTGTCCGAGATTTTTAATGAACAAGACTGAAAGTTAGACCATACAGGCATAATTTTTTTTCCCCTTGTTTGTCGACCTAGCAAGTGCTGGGTTGTCAAATTCAATTTCAAGTTTCTATCTAGAATGAGAAAAAGCATATTGAGATACCCAGAAACACATATATATATATATATATATATATATATATATATATATATATATATATATATATATATATATATATATATATATATATATATTCAAGAAATATATTACATGTTATCTATAAATTAAATGTGACTTCATTCTCCAACATCTATTTTTTATTTCATGATTATAAAAAATTACTTATAAAAATATATCTGAATGTAATTCCTGACATCTAAAGACAACAAAAATATCCAGATTTATCAGGAAAACATCTGAATTGGCGACGCTGAGTAATGGATGTAATTAATATTTCGGTAAGTCCATTAGTGACAGCGAGTGCCTCTGTAGATGCTCTCTCGTCTGAAGATGTCACCGGTAAAAATAAGCATCGTTTAATACTTATGGAATTGTGAGCAATGTCGATATATCTTCCTCCGTTCTGTTGCTTAATCACAGAGCTGATTCCGCAAATGCATCGTTAGCGTGAGACCGTATACTGCGAAATGAATTCAAACACAATCTGAAGATTAAACACCGAATTTTGGGACATATGGTTCTGAAAACGGAGCAAACACACACACATGAACACACACACGTCCAAACACACATTTACTTACACACAAGCACACATGCATACTGCATTCCCTAATACATATATGATTTCATAGGTTGGTCTGCATGCAGGGATTAAAACAAACCCAACGGATTTGATACTCACGTTGGTACACACTCAACAGAAGCGACACGAAAAACGAGTCATGCCTGTTGTTATACGTTTTGGGGATAACTTAATTAAGTGAGCACTGTGTCTCAAAATTATAAATGATGTGTAGTATAAGACAACATCCATATACAATGCATTATGATGATACCCTACATAAATGACAATGTTGTATGACATTAAAATCATTGCTGAAATGGGGTTGGTGTTTGATGAACACTGCGGGGGAGCCATGTTAATTAACTGTTTTGTTTTTAAATACCCAAAACAGGTACATGGTAAACAACCGATGATCCCAACAAGATAGATTCACACATAATACCATAATATCAAATTCTGGGAAAAACATTAAAAAAAACACTGAAGAAAATTACGTACATTACATTAACAGATATGGGGAAATAATTATCTGATATGACATAAATTTTCGGAATTTTTTTAAAAAAATATATTTAGTTTTTAAAGCTGTGAAGCTTTCTAAACTATATATACACATGTAATTCTCAGGAGAAATTTGTTTCGTACTATAGTGTACTTGTCAATTGAGAGAAAAAGTTTATGTGAAAAAACGCGAACTTCCATCTCTCAGTTGATAAGTACTATAAAGTACTAAACAAATTTGTCTTGAGACTATATCTTATATTTCTATATATACAGACTGAGTATACAAACTCAAATGTCAAGTATATATAATTATATACATAGAAAGGGGGTGTGTATATCATAAAATATCACATCTCCACACGAACATATTAGTACCCAGATATATCTATTAAAGGCTATACGAACATTTTTATGAATATGTTTACATGGAGAGACAGAAGGGGGGATTCCTTCTTTTTTTTTTTTTTGTTTGTTGCTTGTATTATAATTTGGACTAGCAGAAATTCCTCGAGAGGAAAGTCTCTTGCGGCGATTTCCGAGTGAACCTCTGACAAGTGCCATTGGTACTTAATTTATATGAAACGTACGATAAAACAGACGAGGCCTCCACATATTTCCTGTTGTATGGCAGGTTGAAAAGAGAGAGAGACAGAGACAGAGACAGAGAGAAAGAGGGGGAGGAAGAGAGAGAAAGAGGGGGAGAAAGAGAGAGTCAGTGTTGGACTAGAAAGCGATAGAGAACCAGTGGAGAAAGAATTAGGAGGGTCGGGAGATCCGATACTTGACATACTGAGTTGATGGTCTGAATAAGCAGGGATGAAAACACGAATCCAATCACTACAAAATTCTTCATTCTTTTCAGGACAGTAGATTTTGTCAAACTTCAGTCCAAGTTGGAGGTTGGAGCTGAATTTGTTTTTCCACAGTTACAACAAGAACAAGAACCATCCCCGTCCCAAACTTCGTGCATCAATATGTTCTTGGATTCTTTCTTCTTTTTTTCATTCATATGAGCTTTCGAGGTACGTTGATGGACATAGTCCTTCCCGAAGTACGAGTCAGATGTGTGACATGATGGGCCTTACCCAGCTATGTATTGGCAGGGGTAGGTAGAGATAGATACATGCCTTTCCCAAGGGGTTCAGTGCGAAATAAATGCAAGCTGTGCCAGAATTCGAACTCTGTATGCCAATCCCGTTTTTCTGGCCGTTGACCGATTGGACACTAGCCCCGTCCTATGTCTTTCACTCTCAATGATTTTTGACCCATTCATTATTATAATCTTACTCCATTTGCTTCGATTCGCCTTTATTTCCAACTTTACTTTTCTTCTGCCTTCTCCTCATTTCCAGATCTTTCTCTTTCTCCTTACCCTTCTCTTTCAGACTCCTTCAACAGCACTATTCGCACAGATGGTGTAATGATTAGCATGTCTACCTCACACGCAGAAGTATCCGAGTTCAATTCCTGGTATGAACAAAGTGTATGGAAAACTCTTTATTGGGATAAATTTCCCTGAGACCTCAACAACTAAATGAGTACATACACACCCTGTTCGAAAGGAGGGTCACGAATATGAGTCTGCGGGTCGCTTCCGACTGCCAGCGCAGTATTTTGAACTGTATTTGGAACCCCTATCCAAAACTCTAGACAACGGTTTCTTCAGTTTTCACGTGAGTCTGTTTATATATGTATGTACAGGTCGCACTAATGGAGCTATAGAGCGGAAAATTCAAACATTTACTCATTATTTTGTCCAGAGAAGAAACTTTTACAGCATCCCGCACCAAAAACATAGGGTTTAAGTGGGGGTGGGTAATTTGCAATGTGAGTTTATGCTAAACCTTTTTGAGCGATCACGACTCAATAAAAGGCAAGAGTAGTGATTCATTCATTGATCATCCCTTTTTCAATTTTTTTCATTGATCATCCCCAACACGGCATGCTGCCGAAAGACATTGGTCACGTGGCGGTTTCGATTAGGTGACCAACTAGTACTGTTAGATTCAAATTCCATCCAATCTTAAGGCTTAAAAAAGGACTATTACTGTTTTGTTCGTTATTTTCGATTTTGTAAGAGCATCCCACGAGTCCTATAAAGACGGCCATACAACGAATGCATCCTCCCGATAGTCACCTAGGGAGCTGAAACACGGAACCTAACCAAGAAACTGACCCTCAAACCGAAAACCATGCAACAAGAATATAAAAGAATCATGCTCAACCTCACATGGAAAGATCACAAGACAGCACAACATGTCCGAAACATCATAGAATCCTTTAGAAAACTCAAAAGTTAATAGGTTGATCATATTGAAAGAATGACAGACAACCGATGGACATCAGGACTCACAGCATTGATCTCCTGAGATCATTAGGAAATGGATACACGATTCGTCGGAGATGATTATAAATGCGTTATATCATTTGAAACTCTATTTGAAATTACTTCCCGTTATTTCATGGTGAATGTCTCATTTGGCTTAGACAGCCTAAATCGAATAAACAATCAAAGAAAATGAGCCGCTACATGCACGCTAAGGCAGCTGCCTATCGGTTGCTGGTTCGAATCCTGCAGCAGCCCATTTTCTTTAATTGTTTATTCTATTTACGCTACCTAGGTCAAATGACACATTCAACATGTAATGGTGGGTGCTTGTTTCAAATAATGTAACGCATTTATGATTTTTCAATTATATATATATATATATATATATATATATATATATATATATATATATATATATATATATATCATGGAATATTATTTTTCGTCAAGTTTTGAATTAATGACAAATTTAGAGAATTATATTCTTTCTTTTAACTGTTTTATTCCGGTACGCGTTTCGATGAGTTATTCATCTTCCTCAGTCGGTTAGGTGTTAATTTTGGATTTAAATGATGTTCCACGTTGTCATGTGTCCATGCAACGCTGCATCTGTCACGGTTTAGTTTCATGACAGTTATTGATGGTATCTTTGTGGAATCTCAGGCCGTCTTCCAGATTATGTTGTTCTTTATTTCTATTTCATTTTACCTCAGCACTAGTTTAGCTTAAATCGGGGATAAGTAGAATTTTCTGGATCTCGTTTCTGATTCTGATATTAATATGTATTTATGAGAGAAGTAGAGAGAGACGGTGTGAATGAGAGAGATATTACGGACAAAGAAAAAGAGAGACAGATCGAAATCGTGGGAAGGTTTGAAAAAAAAAAGATAGACCGAAATAAGGAGAGAACATTAAGAAAGGGAAACTCACATCTTTTCCATATGCATATATGTTTGCTAAAATGTCTATATTCCATTTCTTCTCTTTACCCTTTACACTCACCCGATTCCCCGGAAGCCCGTGTCTTCTGACTTATCCCCCTTCCTCTCGTTCATTCCAGAACCTTCTGTCTGATTAATAGTAAGATTTATTACCACATGTCTCTAACTCTGATTGCCAGACATCTGGTCTGTCATCAGAAAGCAACATCGTTTCCTCTTCTACCGTTCAATCCCTGGCTTGCAATCTCAGTAATGCCAACCATTCGGGGGCGGGTGGAGGGCACTCTCAAGTTGCCAAAAGCACGTCGTCCTGATTCTTCAAATCCACCCCCGAGGATTAACGATTGTGTCAACAAAGCAAGAGAAAGTAAAAAGGACGGACATCAACGATTCTATAAGTCAACTTTTGGAGAAATGTCTGTGATCAATTAAATACCGTCTCAGTTTCCCTCTATATGAACGCAAGCCCAATATCACACATACAGGGCCTGATTACGCTCAATAACGGCCCAAGGCACTGGTCAATTCGGGGCCACACCACCATATATATATATATATATATATGTGTGTGTGTGTGTGTGTGTCTGTTCAAAGCATAAACATCCTTTGAAAATCTTACATTACTTGCATTAACTATTATTTCGGAACTGACTGAAATTGAGTAAAATTTTGAAAAATTCTTTCACTTTTAGTATTCAAAGCTGTAAAATTTTCTCAACTATATATATATATATATATATATATATATATATATATATATATATATATATATATATGTTCATTTCTTAATACATAACTGTTGCGTTGTAAAGAAACGAATACCGAGAATAGACGAAATGAGAATTTGAGGGGAAAGCGTTTATTTCGGCCATCACCTTTCTGGATTCTGTTGTGCTCGATGGTAAGAGCCTTGCAACGCTCTAAGCAGCAGCTATACCGGTTGTAGGTTCGATTCCAGCATGTAATTAGGGAGATCTTTCCAAATAAATGTTTTTATATAATACAACACAATTCATATATATATATATATATGTTAGAGAGTGATTTTGTTCTCCAAGACAAACACAAATATCTCATCAATAATCCGACAACGAACTTCATTGATTTCCTGACGAACGTTCTAAAAATTTTCAGCATTTTGATTTGAAGGTTGGCCAGATTTGCCACGTTTGAAATGCAAACAAGACGTATACTTATTTTTTACCAAAACTTTTTCCTTAAAAACCTTATCGGAGCATTATAAAAGTTTCACCTGCATTTTCTCTCAAAAGAAAACAAAACTTCACACACCCACTCAGACACAGAGATGATGGTGATTGTGGAATGTCTGACACAGAGATAAGCAGAGCAGCAACAGTATTATTAGTACTATTGCTAATTGGGAGCTTTACAGATGGCGAATATCAGTGTGGAATATATTAATATCAGTCTTTTCCAGGGACACCATGATCTAAGGTTATTAACAAAGCTAACAAATAATCATGAAAATGCTGAAAGCCAAAATGAAACAAACCTGCTTGCAGACATCAGAAATGATCAAACACAGTAAGCAAATCAGTCAATCGAGGACCACACCACGAGGAAGACATATGTATAGAATTATATGGACGTGATATCTAGTGGAACTATACGCAACAACGTCCGATTTTCGCGCCACATTCGAATTCTGTTTTTATAGAAAGTACCACTTTGTGATCCTGTATATGCAAGGATATATCTGAAAACTATTTACCATAATAATGACAACAAAACTGTCTGTTGCAAAGTCAAATTCCATTCTTCAATACAAGTTGAAGATGACTATTGTTACTTTTGTATTGCAAATATAATAGTTAAAAAACATATTCAAAAAGATGTATTTTCTGCATAAATGTGTTTATTTGTTGGAATTAAATAAGCCCTCGTATATCTGTCTGATAATTTTATGTTAAGCCTTGTCAGTTTAGTTCGGTTAGTGAGACATCCTGCTGCAAGTCTGTTGGTCGTGGGTTCAAATCTCGGAAGGTGATGTGAATTCTGCATACCTGTTTACATCCCAAAATTTGATGAGAATTGTTCTTGTTTTTGCTACGACGGAAAAATAAAGTTTTAGAGTTTGACAACTTCAGTTTTGGAGTTTGGTAATAATCATTATATTAATGACCAAAGAAAAACGATAATATTGTGAATAAAAGATTAGATGGCATGAAAAGTTTAAAA
Organism: Thysanoteuthis rhombus; assembly: GCA_963457665.1. Taxonomy (NCBI): domain Eukaryota; kingdom Metazoa; phylum Mollusca; class Cephalopoda; order Oegopsida; family Thysanoteuthidae; genus Thysanoteuthis; species Thysanoteuthis major. The sequence continues at coordinate 56,806,892 of OY735216.1, read as the reverse complement.
TCAGATGCAGAAGATTAAGAAGCAAAAGGGGTATTACAAGACTGGCTGATTCATGGTCAAACTCCGCTCAGACTTGAGCTTACTCGATAGCTTATAGGCTTAATAATAATCAAAAGTCGTAAAACGGTTAGTCTTCAACTGGAAAGGACTTCTAAATTCAGCCATGGACGAGGATATGAAAAAATAGTATTTAGATATTTTTCTATATAAATTGCATAAAAATCTTGATAATTCTTGGTATAATTTGAAGCAATTCTAGATTCTCTTTTTAAAAGATACGTTCGTTCGTAGTGGAAGTTAAGTCTGGTGACTCCTATCTTTCTCTAGAGATCTTATAATCGGGTTGAAATGAGGTTTCATGCCACATTTTTGCCTCCTCGATAGCCTTGAAGGGTTCTAATTTTGGTGAGGGTTATTGCTGTTGTCATTGTCATTGTTGCTACCTGGGGAAAATGAAGTCAGCTCCGGAGTAGAAGTTCGACAAAAGTATAAAAAAAAGGATTGACGACGACGAAAAGGAGAAGGGCAACAGCCGCATCGAAGAAAGAAAATGATGAATTGGAAAAGACGGTGACATCGTTGTAGGCATTTGCTCGTTCATTAGAAAAGTCGTTCAGTTTGACAGTAAAAAATATTATCGTTCCATGTGGCTCAGTCTTCTGAAATGAAGTCACTGAGTGCAGAAAGAAAATCTGATATGAAATAAAAATGAGCGCGAGCTGCTCTTTTGTAACATATTTGTTCTGTAGACAATCTCTGAGTCCGTATGTCTGCTTACCTACTGGATTCTCTCTCAGCATGTCTTTCTCTCCGTCTCTATCTCTCTCTCTCTCTCTCTCTCTCTCTCTCTCTCTCTCTCTCTCTCTCTCTGTCCCTCCCTATGTCCTTCTCTCTCTCTCACACACATTTGTCTGGGTCTCTTTCTCTCTTTACGAGCTTATTTACTTGTTTGCCACGTCAATTATATATATATATATCTATATATACAAGTATTTCAGTTTATATGCATTTCTATATGCGTATTTTTCTACATTGGTATTCAGATGACGGTGACTGTGTGCATTATAAAGCGTAAATGGCTTTCCCCAAGAACAATGCGACAGCTGTCTCCCATTTGCAATATGATGTAAGCCGATCTACCAGTCTATAACAGTCTTTTCGTATTCATTATCAAGGAATCAATCCGCCTCTTTCTGTTCGTATTCATCATCCAATCTATCTTAACCAAAACGTACATATCAAAAGAATAACGTTACCTCCGTGTTAAACCATCATTAATATTAACAGAGCGCACCCCATCAACGTCTTACCATATTGCCAGGCTTTTCCCCTCACAGTCAGTGGTAGAAATAGGGCTGGGTATGCCGACGGATGGTGTATACCTACTTTTCAGAAGGGTTTTTTTTTTTTCATACGTCCGACGTCTACTAATTCATACGAGTTCATTTCAGAATTCCTCGTTCCCAAAACCAAGCCTCACAGTATACCTAGTTCCCAAAACCCAGCCTTACATACCTAGTTCCCCAAACCCAGCCTTTACAGTATACCTAGTTCCCCAAACCCAGCCTTATAGTATACCTAGTTCCTAGAACCTAGCCTTGAAGTATACCTAGTTCCCAAACCCGACCTTACCATATACCTAGTTTCTAAAACCAAGCCTCACAGTATACCTAGTTCCCAAAACCCAGCCTTATATACCTAGTTCCCAAAAGCCAGCCTTAGCAAATACCTAGTTCCCGAAACCAAGCCTTGCCATGTACTCAGTTACCAAAACCAAGCCTTACAGTGTACGCAGTCCCCCAAACCCAGTCTTGCAGTATACCTAGTTCCCCAAACCTAGCCTTACAGTATACCTAGTTCCCACACCCCAGCATTGCAGTATATCTAGTTCCAAAAAAACCCAGCCTTACGGTATACCTAGTTCATAAACCCACTCTTACAATATACTCAGTTACAAGAACCTCACTGTATACCTAGTTCTCGAAACCCATTTCCACTGCTGGTCGAAACGTTGGAATGCCTAATCAACGCAAATACAACTTTTGTTTTAGAGCAGCGATCAACAATTTCTTTTCATAATAGCCTACTTTTCATTTTTTTCCACTTTTGACCATGAACCACGTGTATATTACATCATATCTTACGTATAAAATTTGCCCCGGGGTCTATATATTTCAAACATTTACTCTGTAATTAGAACGTTTATATTCATTCAATTGTACAGTGCATAAATACAGAAAATGTTACCGAAATCCACCTATTAGTTGATTTTTGGATGAATTTTGAAATCTAGGTGCAACGACATATGCTGCGATTTATTTAAAGTCCGTGTACCTATCTGAAGTAAACAAATTATACAATGTAATGCTTATGTAAGTAAAACTGAATCAAATTGTGACACTAAAGTCTAAAAGCCATTAATGACCCACAAATTCATGATTTTCTTCCAGGAATGATCAAAGGCCCACAGAGAACACCTCGGACCCCCAGTTGTCGACTTCTAGTTCAGAGCTTTCATATATTTCTTTTTTTCTGGTGTTAGACTTTCCAAGTTTACACAGGTATACAAAAATCTAATCGGTGATAAAACCTCGTTATTTCTCGTCGATGGGAAAGATGTCCAAGGTTCAATTAAGAATTAGACTTTTGAACAACAGCTTATCATATAGTCATAGACACATCGCGTCCGATAAAACTGTTTTTGGACATTAAAGGGACTATATACAAACTCACGTCCCCCAACTAAAAAGGAGTGATCTCTTTCCTTCGATCGTATTAAAAAAATACAAGAATTAAGACTCGAAGAAGGTGACTTGAGGTAGATGTTGAAGGGACAGTAACGTTGCTGACGCTAGGAAATGACGCCGATTGGATTTTTTCAGAGGCAGAGGAGAAGAATGCATATATATATATATATATATATATATATATATATATATATATATATATATATATGAAACGAGAACACCTGTACAAGCGATGTGACAACACCTGGAAATTTTAATTACAGGACATGGATTTCAACAAAACTCTGAAGATATGACTGGATGAAATGGAATGCTGATGGTCTGAATCTCTACTGTGTTAGTGGCATAAAAAATAGAAGAGAGACGGCGTTGACTTATCGGAGAAAAAAATGTGCTGAGTCTGAAATTTTATTTGATTAGGGAAGAGCAATCCACCAGTTGGGACTGAAGGGTCACAACTGGTGATTCGCTAACGAAATAATCCTCTATTACTTGCTTTTTGTTTGTGGCCTTTGTTATTAATATCTATAAAACAAAAAAAGAAAAAAAAAAGGGAGGGAGAGAAGAACGTAGTAAAGGGAGAACGAATGAGAAGAAAAAGTGTAAGGGAGATCAAAGGAAAAGAAAAGTTGAAAAAAAGAATTCCCATTCGATTTTCGACCCCAAGTGTAGGAAAAGAAGAATTCAATCCTTGATATCTTTTTACCTCTAAAAATGTGTGTGTGTGTGTGGGGGGGGGGGGGAGATGAAAGAATTCCATCTTCGATTTTATCATCTAGAAGTGGACCCCACCCTTGATTTCAACCCCTAAATGATCTAAGTAAAATGAGTTGAATTCCAATATTAAATAATCATTCAATAGTAATGAAGTAGGTAATACTTTTTCAAGTGAAATATTACTCTCTCGTGATTGGTCAATTCACCAGAAAAAAAATACAGCATGAAAACGTTACGTCGTAATTGTGACATGACTTTTAATAATAATAATAATAATAATAATAATAATAATAATAATAATAATAATAATAATAATAATAATATCATCCATTATTTCGGCGAAAACGGACATAATTTTGAATCTACAGCGTGAAAGAGAGCGATAATAATTACAACTAGGTTAGTGATATGCAATGATACTGCTGACGATTGTAGCTGTCTCGATGGCCATAGAATCAGTAATAAAGTCAATGTTATTCCCGTCGTTATTGTCGTTGCTGTTGTTGATAATGATGGTGGTGGTGGTGACTATATAACAGAGGCCATGATGACGGTGTTAGTAGCGGCGAAGGTTTCGACGGTGGTGGTAGTGGTAGCCCGCGGACGGTTTTGTTCATTCTGGTTCAAAGTTGATTAATCAGTCGAAGCGCTCTTTGCAAAATCTCGCCCCATTTGACGTCGTTCCTTGATTTCCGACGAAGATAGCCGCCCCACCAAATCACATTTTTCCTCGACAATAGAGAGTTCTGCAGATATACTAATTATTCGCCTGGGTAATTGACAGCCTCACACTCAGCACTTTCCGACCCCCACCCACAAACGCATCTACAGCCTCTTCTCCCCACCCTGAAACCTGATTTCCACACCCAACCCTAAGCTCCACCACTCTTGTAATTCAGTCTTTTTTTTTCTTCGTTTCTCTTCGTCTTTTCCCAAAGTTTCCTTCATATTCTTCATTCTCTTTGTATTTTCCCCTTATTTTTCATTTCTTTCATTATTGGATCAATACATTCTGTTGAAAGAGTTTTTACCTCTTTCTTCCTTTCATTCATTAATCAATCCTTATAATTCTCTCCTTAATATATTGCAATTTGACTCTTTCTGCCTTTCTTCCTCTATCTGTTTTTATTTCTTTCTCTACTTCTTTCTTTTCATCTCTTTATCTCTTTCTTTTTCTCTTTCTTTTTTCTTTCTTTTTCTCTTTCTTTTTTTCTGATCTTTCTGGCTTTTCTTCTATTTTTCAGATGTTCCATTCTTTAAAATTCGATACATTAATCTTCTTTACATCGATCACTGTGGCCCAAAGGCAGTGGGTCCGTTTCCGGTTCATGGCTGCAGCTAAGGGGTCACGTTGGATACACCTGAACTTGGAAGATCACAGACCAGATGGTAAACCAGTGACATCATGTACGAAGAACAGTGACACGGTGACATACGTAAAAACTGATGACGAATTCGCTCCCACTTCCGAAAAGCCCAACTCAAGTCGACTTGTTTCGCTAAAGTCTGCAAATCCCATTTATAGGAACTACAATTTGAACTGGGATACGTAGTTTTGGGATAATATTGTACGGATAAATGAATTCTGTTTTGTTTACATTTTAAATTTTTATTAACAGCCAAGCTTGTTTCGTCAGGGTTTTTGTTTTGTTTTGTTTTTTTTGTATTCATTTGTACATTAGTCGCCAACCTTAGTTCGTACGTAGGGTTCGCAAAAAGAATTTGGGAGTTCGTGAAACGAGGGGTTATGGATGTATTGTCTTCACTCTGGCCACAATTAGATAATTTGATAAAACAACTGCAGAAGCAACCGAGTCATTAAATCTCCACATGCTTATTATTTGATCGATATAAGTTTAGATTCTCAATGAGATTCTATAGGAATCATTTCTAATTTGTTATTCTTTTGTGAAATGGTATCGTTTTTTAATAAAGGAAAATGAAATGATGTGTACATATATATTCTTTCAATAACCAAGCTTTAGGGTTATTTCAGAGTCTCTCGGTAATATTTGGGGTTCGTATCTCCGACAGAGGTTGGAAACCACAGCATTGATATCATTATCAATCAAAGCATTGATTAATCCTCTCGTTTCCCTTTCGAATCCGGCTTATTCTCTCTGGCTCTTCTCTTCCAAATCCTTTTAAAATATTTGCCCAACAGAATTATTATGCTAAACATAGAGATGGGCCTCATTGTTTTATGGAACTTAAGTTGCTATCCACATTAGGAGGGTCAAAATTGGATATAGATAAATACGTAAATAGACAGAGAAAGGATGCTGCCATACGTTTAAATGATTATGCATGTGTGGTATTTTGAAAAAGTGTATGAGCATAAATACATAATGCATACAAACACACATACACTTACATAAAGATTCGCCTGAAGAAGCCCAGAGAGAGAGAGAGTAGAAACATAAACTTGTTCGTGTAGTGAATCCTTACTCCATTATATTTTAAGCTCGATTCTAAATCAACTGAATATTCAATGTTGAATGTAACAAGCACTTTACTTTTATAAACCCATCACACATCGGATATTGTATTATATTACATTATACTTCAAAAGTCAAGTTATTTTAGAGTAGAGCTGGATATATAATAGGAAGTGGATTCATTACACAAACAAGTTTATGTTTCTGCCCTCTCTGGGCCTCATCGTATATATATATATATATATATATATATATATATATATATATATATATATATACATCGTAAAAGCAATGAGAAAAGAGTAAGGTATGAAGAGAAATGCTATATATGTTATCGGAAGATCGTGAAACTAGCGACTTTGTGTAATTCCTTGTGATTTTGTGGAATCCCTGAAGATTTCAATTATTCCCTGAAATCCTTATTTTCGTTTTTTTTATTTATTTATTCGTCCTTTTACCTCAGTATAGGATTGCAAGAAACAAAAACGTATCTTTACGAATATATTTTCAAACAAACTTGGTCACTACGGTTGAACACCTTTGTTTCATCAGAGTCTAAAAAAAACAGAATTCATTTCTCCATGCAATATTATTTCCAAACTACGGGTCTGATTTTAACTCCTATATTGGTGGTTCCTGTATTGGTGTTACTTAGTATTCCCCAACAGCAGGTGCCGTGAGTAGGACGGTGTTCCAGCGGGCCTGGCAAGTCGGAAGTGGATCTTACCAACAATTGCCCGTGTGTACCTAAACCCGCTACAATCTCGATAAGAGTATGATCGGAGGACGATGATGCATATATATATATATATATATATATATATATATATATATATACTTGCATTACAGGGGTTATTAAAGAAGTACGAATAAATATTGAAATTTTCTGGGATTGATTGAAAAGTACGAAATATAAAAATTTTAATCGACACTTGATAGATCAATTTAACAGAAAGCAGTCTTTCAATATCCCTCGGAATGTATTTGTCAATTTTTCTTGTGAAAGAGTATTTGCTTGTCTTTTAAGAAAAAAAATTATTTAGAATATTCAGCAAGTTAGTAAATAATTAATATCACGAAAGAAAGATAAACTTGAGTGACATATTTTTTAATATTCAGAAGATGGATCTAAAGAGATAAAATATTGAAAAGAAAAGAGAGACAAAAAATATAATTCTTTTAATTCAGATGTGACGCCAAGTCAGTAAAATTACCCAATTGACAGAATTTTAACCTTTTTTACAAGAAGAAAATAAATACATAGTTTTTATTTGATCAAAAGTTCATTTAATCAAAGCAAAGATATAAACCTACTATTTTTTATAATGAAAAGTTTATAAAATCAAAGTTTTTTTTTACAAAAAAATTGCGAAAACATAGTTTTAAATATTTTTTACTAGAAGAAAATAAATATGTTCTTTTAATTTGATCAAAATTTTAATTAATCAATACAAATAAATAAAATGACTATTTTTTTTACAATCAATAGTTATGGAATCAAACAGTTTTTTATATCTTACTGGAGAGACAAACAATTGCCACTTTTTATTTACACCTGTCTCGCTCCCTCCCTCTTTTTTCTTCCCCCCTCTCACTCACTCTTTCTCTCCTTTTCTCACTCCTTTAGTCTTTTCCCTTGTTTCTTGCTCATTCTCTTACACTTTCTCCTCACTTACCCCACACTCTCTTTCCTTCTTCCTCTTTCTCTTTCTACTCCTCCCTATCTCTCACTCACTTTCCCTCCCTCTCTCACCATTTACCTCTTTTTTTAATTCCTCCCGCCGTTTCCCCTTTTCTCTCTCACTCATTCTCTTACCCTCTACCCCTCCATCTTCCCCTCTCTCTATATATGTTCCTCTTACTCACTTTTCCTTCTTTCTGTCGGTTAATACCTCTATCAAATGCATTCAATATGTTTCCGGTGTGTTACTGGATTAAGATGTTCACATGCAAACACAAATCAAAACATCAAAAAGATTAAAGGATCAATTATTTATAATTTCTATTAATCTAAAAAATTAAGATCAGCGTCTTTTGGCAGCATGTTGTGTTGGGTTGATCAATTAAAAGATTGATAAAAAAAGGTGCACAATAAATGAATTAGCTCTCTCGCATTCAGTTGGTGGTGGTCACTAAAAAGTCCGAAGTCACCAAAAACAGGCATGAACACTGCCTGACAAAAACTAAGGGACTAATGTAACACACACACACACAAATATATATATATATATATATATATATATATATATATATATATATATATATATATATATATATATATATATATATATATATATATATATATGGTGAAATGATTGATCTGCTACACAAACACGTTTATGTTTCTGCCCCTTGAGGCTTCTTCAGACGAATGATTCGATTTATTCGGATACCTGTTTACGAAACTATTGGAAGGTGTGTCTTCGAAATAAACCCCTCATACATCGGATACTGCATTACTGATTGGATATTGATATATATGTATATATATGTATATATATTGATATATATATATATATATATATATATATATATATATATATATATATATATTGACATATATATATTGATATATATATATATATATATTGATATATATATAAAGACAGATTTATGTATTTAATATATATAATAATGTATCATTTTAGAGACTGTAATCAAACTGTTATTTGTGTACTCATTAAATCAATGTAAACATATACACTCTCTTACACGCATATAATCTGGCTGCATATTGGCGAAATGCGTTTATCATCATCACTTCAAAATTTTCACGAACAGAAGAAATTCCATTCAAAAACATTCTTCATTTAAATACAAATTATATATATATATATATATATATATATATATATATATATATGCGTGTGTGTGTATGCACGTCTCTGTGTGTGTGTGTGTATGTGAGTGAAAGTAGATCAGAAGGCATAATAATGAATTGAACAAGTAAGTTGATCATCTCATTCATTTTTCTGATTATGTACCAATTAATATAATAACGTATCTCAAGTACTCAGCCCTCTTGAATCAATTACACCGAGTGCTAAAAGTAATTGATACATCCCCCAATAGTTCATTCTAACATATTTATAAAGATTCAATTTTGGACCACAGATTAAAGAATATGAAAAGAGAAATAACATATTGAATGAAGATTGAACATTTACAAGTTATGTACAAAGATCAGAGATCCGTGGTCCAAATTCTGTCAATTTTGAAGATGTTTGAGTACTTTAGAATAAACTTTTGGAAATTTATCGGCTGCATCTTGCACTGACAGCACATCAATCAGATCGTGGTTAGTTGAAATAACAACTCGTGTCTGGATATTCTGCCTTTCTTGTTTTACATGAATGGAGATTTCACTCGAATGCAATTTGTATGGTGAATACATGAAATGTCTCCTGTTCTAAACAAATGTTAAGATACAATCGAAGTTACTTCTTTCAATTTTTCATTTTGCATGTATTTGTTAGTGTATATCGATACCTATGTATGTATGTATGTATGTATGTATGTATGTATGTATCTATCTATCTATCTATCTATCTATCTATCAACATTTAGATGGATAGGTAGATTGATAGACAGGCAGCTAGATCGATGGATCTTGTAGCCTGTTCATATCTATCTGTCAACATTTACATTATATGAAATGGAAATAGTTTCAGACGAGATTTGAACACACACCAATTATTCCACGGGGATAGATAGATAGATAGATAGATAGATAGATAGATAGATAGATATTATTGTAATTGTCATGTAGGTAACCTAATTTTACCTCCTCTACAGTTTAATTTACCAGATAAAAAAGAAGCATATATATGTGGCTGTGATTCATAATTTCCATGGGAATGCTCGTTCCTTACATCTTGAGACATGAACAAATTTCAACATAAGAAAATGATTTCTAAAAGAAAACCTGAATTGTCTCCCAAACATAAGTAATTTAACGAAATGATATTAACACGCTCATCTTCCTATCTTTTTTTCCCCAAGTATCTACCATATCAAATTTGTCCATTCCATCTTCATTATCACCTGATTAAAGTTATCAATATTGCTTCATTTTGGCTTTCAGCATTTTCATGATTATTTGTTAGCTTTGTTAATAACCTTAGATCATGGTGTCCCTTGAAAAGACTGATGTTAATATATTCCACACTGATATTCGCCATCTTTAAAACTTCCAATTAGCAATAGTACTAATAATACTGTTACTGTTCTGTTTATTTCTGTGTCAGACATTCCACAGTTACCATCATCGTCGTTGTTGTCTTCATTATTATTATTATTATTATTATTATTATTATTATTATTATTATTATTATTATTATTATTATTATTATTATTATTATTTATGAGAATTTATCGATAACGCCTTGCTTGTTAATATTTTAAAAGGAAGAAAAACAAGACAGCTTCAATTTTTCAAAATACGATATAATCTGACAAAACTGAAAACTCTCGATTATGGTATATCTTTGTCTGTCAGAATTCGAAAGTAAAACAACTTTCAAAACGTTGATGGTGCGTTCTGCGAAGAAAAAACGAAATTGAATATGAATGTCACACGTCAAGGAACTTTTCTATTTCGTTTTTCTTGGCAGAACACACTATGAACGTTTTGGATTTGAATTTTGTCTGATGAAGATGTACAATGTATGGGAAATTTTCTGTTATGTTAGATTATATCATATTTTCAAAAAAATTCATGGCGGTCTTGTTTTTCTTCTTTTTTTATTATTATTATTTGCATTTTCACACCAGTTGCCACGTGGTCATAGCTGGACACTGAGTGATTATTATTATTATTATTATTATTATTATTATTATTATTATTATTATTATTATTATTATTATCTTCATTACTATTATTATTATTGATAATGATAATAATAATGATAGTAATAATGATAATGATAATTTGTACACCAGTTACCTGCTCGTCACAGCAGGAGGCTGAGTGACAGCAAGTCCCTTCGGGTCCCCATCTTTCCTATCCACACTCTCACAGTCCACAGTGGGGCTGTGGTTTAAAGTTTTTCACCAGTTGCCCGGTGGTTATTGCTGAAATGACAGCAAGTCTCTTCGGGTCTCCATCCCTTCTCTCATCTCACCCCCCCCTGTCACCTATTATAGCAGTGCTGTGGCTCCTACCTCTACCACAATTTGTATATTTTCTCCCTTTCTCCTCTGTTAGGCCACTGCTAAAAACTGGGGTCTTAGATCTCATAATTCTAGCGCTTATTCGTGCAGTCCTTAGCAGTGCTGTGGTCCACACAGTCTCAATCCTTCCTTTTATTCCTAATTCCTCCAATCTCGCCTTTGGTGTCTTTGATACGGTTCCGAGCGCACCTATTATTATTATTATTATCATTATTATTATTATTATTATTATTATTATTATTATTATTATTATTATTATTATTATTATTATTATTATCATTATTATTATTATTATTATTATTATTATTATTGTTGTTGTTGTTGTTGTTGTTGTTGTTGTTGTTGTCGTTGTCGTTGTCACCGTTTTCAAACAATAATTCTTTACTGCTTCCATTATGATAACCATGATTATTGTAATCATTTTTATCATCGTCAGTGACGTTATTAGCATAATTACAAATACTAACATTATAATTAAAGCCATTTATATCATATGCCACTTCTTGTTTGATATAATTTCACTCTTATTTCTCGTCGATTTGTATTTGTCATCATCTTCCTCGTCTGCCTATACCTCTCTCTCTCTCTCTCTCTCTCTCTCTCTCTCTCTCTCTTTCTCTCTTCGTTTAAACTCTTATATCTCTTCTTTTTTTTTCCTCTGGTGTCTTCTCTTTGTCATCTCCTCCAATAACAATCATTGACTGTTGGGAATCGCTCGTTCATTGCTTTTTGATCAAATTACGAGTCATACATGGCATTGAATTAGAATATAAGAACGGCGGTAAAAAAAAAAAAAAAAAAAAGAAGAAAGAAAAAGAATCAAACTCTGAATCTGTAAGAAACAGCAAAACGGGTCTGGTTAGTCACTCAATATAAACCGTCACATAAGCAGTCTTTAAGCAGGATGCCCGTCGTGTTGGGGAAAAAAAGGGGTGATCAATGAATAAGTTACTTCTCTCGTCTTTCACTGGGGGGGGGGGGGGGTGATTACTAAAAAAGATGTCCAAATTTTTGAAAAACAAGCGTGACTCTGCTGTATATAAACGGAAGGTGAATTTAGCACAAACTTACATCGTAAATTGACCTCTACACTAAAAAAAGTTATTTTGAAGGTAATTACAAAAACAATCAAAACAAAACGTTTTCGTAGATATAAGAAGGGGTAAATATAGCTCCATCGGTGCTGTCTGTACGCGTGACTTATGCATACGTCACCAGACAGCCAGAATCACTTAAAAACTGAAGAAAACTATGTTGGCTATTGTGGTTGACGGTTTCTAAGAAAAAAATCAACGCAATGTCGAATGAGAATGAAGTACTAAAACTGGAAGAAAAAGAGCAAAAGTGAAGAAGAAAAGTGAGGGGGGGGAATGAAACAGAGGTTTAGAAAGAAGAGCGGTGAAGGAGAGTGAAAAAAGAATGAGAACGCCAAGACAAGGAAGGATAAAATGAGAAAAGACGAAGAAAAAGACAACAAGAAAAAAAAAAGGTATATAACCGTCCAGATATTGAAACAAAAAGCAAATACGACCAGACAAAAAACAAAAACAAAAAACAAAAAAACAATTTAATGAAACATAAAAACTCATGAGGCGAAGAGATGGGGTGGGGGTTGATGAAGAGATTCGAGGTTTACAGAAGAAGAAGAAGAAAAAAAAACAGGCTGATTGGAAGAACAAATTTACGATGAGTAAATGAATATGTTGAAACATAA
>OY735216.1:56789104-56791604 GCA_963457665.1 Thysanoteuthis rhombus | reverse complement strand
ATATGTTCCGACATTCAACTGAATCTGAAGTACATTCCTAAATTGTGAAACGAGAACATTTCTTTTCAGTAATTTTCCTGATAATTCAACTTGAGAAAAAAAAATCAAATGCTGTTTTTGAAAATGAACAGAATGTCTAAAACTAGCATGAATAAATCACCGTGGCCCACGAGTGTTCCATGACTTATTGTCTTTAAGAAAAATAAATCTTTTATCTGGAATTTTCCTTAAAAAAAATACCAGGACAAGATTTGGGCATTGTTGGTCCAAAATGACCATCGGGATCCCACCCCCCCAAAAAACATTTTTATTTTAAACAAAAAAACAAAAACAAACAAAACAAACAAACAAAAAACAAAGAAAAACACGAATAAACTGTTTTAGATGGTGTTCAGTGGTGTATTTATGCAAATGTTCAGGGTTGTAGCCTCAAAAATATGATCTGGATCGCCCGGAGACACACACACACACATACACACACACACACACACACACACACACCTTGACACATAGACACTCAAAGAGAGAAGAATTTGTGGTCTGGTTGGTCGGGTTACGCTGATTCGATCTAAACCCGCGACAAAATTTTATCGAATCTCTGATGCCCAACAAAATGATAGAAATCCCAAATTACCCTTTGGATTCACCTTTTCTTTCTATTTCCATATTTTTTGTTCTATCAAATTTAATACATGCATTTGAAGATATCACCGTTCGTTAATAATTATCTCGTACAAATCCAAGATTATAAACATGCAAAAAACAGCAATATAAAACGTATATTTCCAATAGAATCCAGCCATTCTTCACATTTGAATGTGTATGATAGCATTTTTTTCACTTGTAAGCAAGTGAAATGGCCCTGGATACATTGTGTATTTATGTATGTATTGATATAAGTATCAGGTTAATTGTGTCTTTAAAGGCTTATACGTTTATATTTATCGAAATAGAAGAGGTTATATCAATAGCAATTTACACCAACTCAGATTTTCTTGAAACAAGACACTTACTCCTTACTATAGTTGAAATTTTTTGTTTTTTGGGGTCCATTTTTTAACGGATTAGCACTTCAGATGAAAACTTGACTTCTGGACTCACTAATTAAGCCTTTATAGTTAGAAAATGCACTCGTAAATATTTAGAATAACTGTGGATAGTTCACAGAGTACATTCAGCAACGTGTAATTTTTCCGAAGAATTCTATTTAACGAGAATGGACAGGAATAACAATAAGAGATGGAAAAAAATATCAATATGGATCAAAAGAAGAACTAGAGTGAAGGATATAATACAAATAATCAGGTAACAAAAATGGAGATGGGCGGATACTTGGCAAGGAGAGATGATAACAGATACAGCAGAAGGCAAACTGATTGATGACTATGGGACAGTAAACGCAGTAGGAGACGACCAGACACAAGATGGGGGAATGAGATAGAAAGTTTTGCTTGGAAGGCATAACAGAGGTTAGTGCATTCGCGGTTGTCATGGAAGGAACTGGGAAAGGCTTTGGTCCAGCAGTGGATTTATAAAAGCTGCTGCTGCTGCTGCTGCTGATGATGATGATGAATACATTCATGTAAGTATGTATGTATAGATATATGCGCGCTTCTCCTGACAACCACTGATAATTCTATCGGCCTACATCCTGGTTTAACTCACGGAATCGTCAACCTGCTGTTAAGCTCGGAGAAGAAAAAGTAGGCGTGGTTAACGGGAGCCAAACGCGCGCGAAAAAGCCTCAGTCTTTCCTCTTTAGTCTTCTTTTCTTTTTCCTTTTTTTTTTTTTTTGATTCCCTTCTCTTCTTTCTGGGCGTGGTTTTAGCGTGACGTAACTGAGTGACGTTTATAATAGGTGGTAGTTAGAGTAGAGGAGAATAGAGCGCTTGGATGAACAGGAGGAGGGGCCTGCGAACTTGCTCAGTCGTTGTCGCAAGTATCGTTGTTATTGCGTCATTTTTTCTTTTTTTTTTTCATATGTCCAAATGAGTGATACGAGCAAAAGGCCGAAAGAAAAGGATATTTGCTTCATCAGAGACTAGCAGTCAGGATTTATGCTGCAAGTGCGGTCCGCTGTCTGTAACACATTCTAGTTGAGCGCCGCGGACGAAGCACCAGTAACGCGTGGCTCTGAGAGCTGTCCAGTCGTTCTTATTCATTCAGAATAATGAATGGTTTTGAAAATAATATCTATCTATCTATCTATCTACCTATCTATCTATCTATCTATATATATATATATATATATATATATATATATATATATATATATATATATATATATATAAGGAACTGTAATATATATATATATATATATATATATATATATATATATATATATATATATATATATATATATATATATATATGAAAACAGTAAGATTTATAGTGATGGATTTTAGGTATAGTGGATTTTTATAAAGACAAAAGACAATAAGAGACAGAATTACATCAGCCTTCTGAAGAATTATACAAAACCAGTTAAGGCTTGATAAAA
>OY735216.1:56726604-56784104 GCA_963457665.1 Thysanoteuthis rhombus | reverse complement strand
AACATTTATGGTTGGATGTCAGATGGAGGTTAGGAGAGGGGGGTCTAATAGTTTTGATGGGTGAGGCACAAGTCGAGTTGGTGAGGGCCTTTCCCGATAAAGTGCTTCGGTAAGTTGACGGGAAGAAAGACCATTTCTCTACTATGTAATCAGTTCAAGCAAGAATTAGATAAACGACCCATGAGACACACGAAGTAAAATACTCTCCATAACGCCAGCTCCATATCCAGGGGCCAGTCCTAGGTCCCTGTAACACAAACGGTCGCCCAGGGTGCAAAGTGCAAGGGGCACCAGTCATCTGTCAGAAACGGTAGAACTTTCGAAATGAAATAGGGGAAATGAATACATTAAACTGAATGAAAAATCTAAGAAAATCCCTGATGTGAAGTCAGATTTTGCAGGAATATCTGACAGTTACATACATTCTATGGTGGTGTAACTCAGGGAAACAATTGGTAAAAAAAATCTGCATTATCAACAAGCTTATCTGATTAATGCATTGTAATTTGAATTATTAATATTCAATATCAATCAGAACACACACACACACACACACACACACACACACACACACACACACATATATATATATATATATATATATATATATATATATTCTCCCTGTAAAAAATTAAACAATTAAGATGATAAGGTTGCTGGAGTTCGGCTTACCCGTGGGGACATGAACTGTGGGGCTGGCTCAGTCCACTCCACCAAGAAAATCGAAACAAATTGACTATTTTCACATATGTACACATTTATTCTCGTTCATACGCATACATAACATACATGTGTTTTTTATCTGTGAATGCTTTGTACTTGCGTGTGTATATGTGCATACTTGTGGATGTGTGCCTGAGTGAATATGAATCACCGCAGCCAACGAGCGTACCAGAACCAATCATGTAAGAAAACTATCCCAAATTATATGAAAATGATAGATCTTCAACTAAAATCATCTAGAATTAGGTGAAGAATTGTATCCATACACCCCTGGAGGTATGGGAATTGAATTCTGTTGGAATGGGATGCGAGAGGAGAAAAACTGAAAAACAATCATCATCATCATCATCATCATCATCATCATCAGCAGCAGCAGCAGCAGCAGCAGCAGCAGCAGCCTTTTAGCGTCTGTCGTTGGACGTAGACCTTCCCCAAGATTTGCCAGACCTCTCTCTCGTGGGCATCGCGGAGCCGATACTTTTTGAATTTATCTAGCTCGTGACGCCATCTTACTTTCTGTCGTCCACAGCCTCGCAACTGATCTCTGGGGATCCACGTTGTGAAAATACGCGTGTATGCTGTTGAATCTATGTCATTCTAGTTAAAGTTGGAAATTAGTGATCTTTTTTATTTTTTACTTTTGCTGTACTTATTTATTGTTTTGATGATGATGATGATAATGATGGTGGTGGTGGTGGTAGTGGTGGTCATTTCGATTGTCAGTGGGTACGGGGGCAGAACGGACAATATTCAGACCGAAGATGATCACTACATCTTTCGTATTGTGCTTATGAAAAATAAGAAAAAAAAAAAAAGATATTTTTTCTGTTTGTATAAGTTTATTTAATTATTAAAATCAAATAAGTCTTTGCATATCCGTAAGATAAATTCCGAAGGTATGTAAGACTTCTCAGTTTTGCTCTGTTGTTAAGGCACCAACTCACCAATCGGTTAGTTATGAGTTAAAATCACAATAAAGCAATGTTAATTATTACTCCATAAAATTTGATGAGGATTGTTCTTCTTACGGTGGACTGCAGTTCGATAATGAAAATATAAATAAAACAAAGGGGAAAATTGGAATCAACTCCAAGTATCATGGAATTTGAGAATTTCATGTTCGAATGTGAAACACGTCTGAACGTATTACAGCAACTTTTGTATTGTATATATAATAAATAAAAAATGTATTGTTGTTAGTAAGAATGTATTTGATTATTAGTACGTTAACTTCATTAATATTGGACAGAAATGCACTGTCTCGTTCCGGTCAATCTGGCCTATGGGTGTTGTACCTCCATACACCGTGACGGAAAATTGAAGAACATTCCTATCACAAGTTAGTTGGTGGGGCAGAGTGCGTATAAAATCAATGCAAAGACGACAGTATGGTATCTTCATTACATAATAGTCCTGTATGATTGAGCCACTACAAGAAATCGACTTTTTTTTATCACCGAGCATTCAGTAGGGAAAAGCAGTTTTATTTCAAGGATTGTGCTTTGCCAGAGCAGAATGGTCCGGAACCCCTTGACCCATCAGTCTTGGATCTGCACCTATTAAGATATCATTGATTTAACTATCTTAGAAAAAAAACGACTCCCGTTTGAGAATGAAGATGCCTATTCATTTTTGTTTGTCTTCTCTCTCTCTCTCTCTATATATATATCTATATATATATATATATATATATATATATATATGTGTGTGTGTGTATATATACTTCCATATCAATATGTTGGAATATATTCATACATACGCATCGACAGAGCAAAAGTGATAGGAAGAAAGAAACACATTTCAAGTGAGAGATATATGTCGGCGAATAGGTATTATTCCCTACGGACATGACTTGATTCATTTAGCTTTTTGTGCTACATGGCACCGTCTTAACCACCAAGAGACTCAACGAAGAACAAGTGCCGTGATCGTGTCTATTTCCTGATGTAATACGCCGATTATCATCGACTTGTTCTTCAATTTTACACTTCCTTTCTCCTTTTATCGTCTTTCATCCCCAAGTATCTTTCGTTTCTCTTTTTCTTCTTCCAGTTTATCTTTCTTTCTTTTTTTTGCTGTAGTTTTTCCTGTTTATTTATTTGTAACATTCAGCCGTGGTCAGAAGTGATGTCCGGCCTCGGAAAATTGACGTTTCGAATAAATGGCTAAAGGCTCTAATTTCCTTGGCCGAACATCAGTTCGGGCAATCACTCTACATACATACTGTTTTGGCCAAAAGTGACATTCAACCGAGGAAATACAAGCTTTAGCCCTTGACCAGACGAAAGGAATAATAATAATAATAATAATAATAATAATAATAATAATAATAATAATAATAATAATAATAATAATAATAATAAAAATCTAGACGGTAAACAGAATAATTGATTTCTCCATACAATATACTTCCACTTTTCAGCCCCTTTATTAGTGGTTCCTCTGAATGGGATTCACGAAGAAGTGGGATTGAATTCGTCATCAGCTTTTATGTGCGCCACCGTGTCACTATCATTTGCTGGTTTACGGTCTGGTCATTGTCATCGTCATCTGCCATTGTCGTTACGTACGAAAATAAAGTCAAAACTCAACAGTAGGAAGTTCACTAAAAAAAGAAAGTAGCAGTAGTAGGAGCAGCAGCACCAGCAGCAGCAATTGTGTCTCTTCTGTTTTATTTTGGCTGATCATTCCATCGTTGTTTAAGGTCGTTTGTTTAAAACGCCGTACCTTGAATATTTGCGAAAGGAAAGTCATTTGTTGTTCAGTTCTTTTGCCGTGTCTGTGTGCTTCCATACTGACAGATACAAGCCTGATGTCTCTAACAGGGTTACCAATATTCGTTTATGCGAATAGATCTAAACAATAATACACGGATTATCAGATCTGAATATGAAAGGTTTGAATGAAACGTCGCTGAACAGCGTATGGCTAGAAATATGACACCTCGAGGGTTGGGATTAATGCTGGCTGGATCCTTTGAACCATGTCGATGAGACGAAAAGTCTAAGGTAGAAAAAAAAAAGTCACCTTAACCCTTTCAATCCCCTAGTGCCTTCAAATACTCTGTATCTGAACTCCTGAGCTTAAATTGATAGAAAAACAAGAACCGAAAGTTCAATGAGGGGTCCTCGATAAAGTTTAAACGCCATAATTGCCAGATAACAGTGACCCTGAGTAGAAGATGATTTTAGGAAAGAGGGAACGTTTCAAGTTTCAAGTAAATCTGGCTTAAAACAGCTGAGGAAATCGAATTTAAACCAAAAAGTTTAAACGCCAGACCTCATGATCATATATGGAAGATTCTTCTAGGAAAGAGGCGTCTTTTCACGGTATACCTTTCCAACGAGTTTCAAGTAAATCTGACTTGAAACAAGTGAGAAGCAATATGGCGGCTGACCTACGGACGAGAGCATTCTTTTTGTCTTATTCATTTTTGTTCTAAAGTTGGTTCACAGTGTAAATGAACTACAGATTCTTCTCTCTTTCAGTCTATCTATCTATCTATCTATCTATCTATCTATCTATCTATGCGTCTACGTATGTATGTGTGTATGTGTACGTGTGTATGTGTGCGTGAATCTCATAGGCTATACTTATGAAGTTAGAGGGCTTAAATCGTGGAGATTTACACCGACATGATGTGTGTGTTTTTCTTAAAGTCTTTCCCTATAGATTTTTTTAGGGTTTGGGTCAATTAGTAACGTAAGTTTTTCAATGTTAAATTGGTCACTAGTTTGTGTCCAGCAGCATCCATGCTTGTTTTTATCTTCTTTTTTTTTTCTTTTTTTAACCCGAATCCAGACCTTTCAGTGAGCATCGCTTAACGGATGTAGGTCATTCACCGATCACCCATTTTTTTTTTTTTTTCAAATTTTTAATTGATCACCCCCAACACTACATGTTGCCAAACCACATTGGTCACGTGACGGTCACCATTGAGTGACTAACCACACCATCCTCGTACTATTTCTGTACACTCCTGCCACACACTCCTTCCACACTTCATTCCCACTGTTTCACCCCCTTTCACGTGTCTTCCTTTCTCTTCTTTTTACTTCCTGATGCACTTTTCACGTTTGTCTCTTTCTCATTTTATTTTTTTTTTTTTGCTCTTCATATTGTTTTTTTTTTTTTTTTTTGTTCCTTTCTTCACTCCGTGTAGTCAACCCCCTTTTTTTTATCATCTACTTTTTTTCTTCTTTTCCACTTATCTTTGTTACGTCGGGAAGAAAGAGCCTTTGTTCTAACTTCTGTTTATGGTGACCGACAAGGATATCTTCACAAAGACACCGCTACCCCTCTCATCGTGTCACACCCCAACTGTATCTACCGGGGCTCTGCCGGGCCTAGCGAGTGACGGTTAGGAAGTTAAGATGTCGCCACAGGGTCAGAAAGTCATCGTTTTTGTGGTAGCAACTGACAAATTACAGGTTACAAATCAATAAATAAATAAGTGAAAAGGAACGGTCGGATGGCTCCTCCTGTAGTCTCGCTGGGGGCAATGCGTGCGTACAAAAAACGACACCAGCATTTATAGCCAGGCATACGCAAAATGGTACATACGCGAATCGGAACACACACACACACACACAAACACACACACACACACACACACACACACACACACACACACACACATGCACACACACGCACACACACACATATACGCCAGAATACACATATACACAACTTTACACACGAACAGACAAGAAAGTTACGCTGAAATATCAATGTTAACTCACCGATTTATACCAATTATAAATTAGTTAGAATATATGTACTACTTATATCTAAGGTCACATCAATATGAGATGTTAACCGTACAATACAAAGATCTCAGATTACGCATTCGTATTCCTTGCATATCTGTGTGTGCACGCATGTTTGTTCATGGGTGCATATGGTGTACATTTGAAACTTATTCGATCACCTACTCAATTTGACCTGACAACACTTTATGTTGACGATTTAAATTTTGCTGGAAGATACCTGATCTTCTGTAGAGCCGCAAACAGATGCTAAAATGAGTGCGTGTCTGAACATGCACACGTACACACACACACACTCTCTCTCTCTCTCTCTCTCTCTCGCTCTCTCTCTCTCACACACGCACACACACACACAGATATACACACATGCATGTATATATATCTGTATGTGTGTTCCGGAGCAATTTATGGGTTGTAGGTGATGAAACCTCAAGATAAAGTCACCGCATTCTAAAGTATAATGCCCAAAATAAAATTTAAGATATCTGTTATTACCAGAAGTAAATTGAACAAGTCCAGAGAAGTCATACAAACAGCATACAAATATTCAAGGGGAAGCAATCTGGTTATTGCGTTTTGCTACTTCCATAGAAAATAAACTCATACCATCGCAATAACTAAACAAATCAGTTAGAAATGTAAAAAGCAAAGAAAAAATCATGAAATTCATCCTAAAATGTTTCATGGTAGACATTAATCGTGGTAGACATTAATCATGAGATTATGGCTCATGAAATAATAGATTTATATCTATTCTTCAATTCCTGAAAGTTCTTTTTTTCTTGTAATGTCTTGCTTCATTCACAAAAGCACATATATCTCTTATAAATGTTGAAAGACGACAGTGGTAACACGCATATTTTTGGACACATCCAAGTTGTTTTATTCTTCTGAGATCAATAAATTAATGACATACGATCAGTACTTTATGATGTACACCAGAATAAAATCGTATTATATAGTACAAGGACCAGCACAGTGCGTCAATTTAAGGAGTTGTTGTGCTGCACGTAAGTCAAAGTGTGCCGTCTCACGATCAAGTTTTTGAACCACTGACGTAGAGAATAATTGAATCTGTTTGGTGACGTGAACTCAGATCACCGCTGCCTTTTGAGTCGACATGGATAGAAAATATTACTTACCTCGTTTCTGCATGAAGGAAAACAGATCATCTAGAAACTCCTTCCTTTTGGGATCTTCGCTGAGTTCGTATAACTGAAAACCGAACGGAAAAATTAGATAAAAATTAACCACAAAACAAAAAAAAAAGTTGACTTTTTTAAATATAAATAGTTACTTTTCTTCGTAAACAATCTAATACTCTAAATGATAAATTTAAAAGTTCAAATATTCGTATATGTTACAAGTTGATATGTTTCAGTTATTTATTCAATCCAACTTATTCGTTAGAGAAGGCAGATTCTAGTCTAATGGTTTACGTCAAGGCTTTTATTACAGATTGATATTGTTTATGTCAACATATGTTACCTAATTACCTATTGTAACTGTAATGATAGAATCCAAGAGCTTTTTACATGTAACTGTAGAGAATCATACTTACAAGCAGTTAATCCCGAATTCAAGACCACGAGTACACGTATACATTTACGCACATACGCACAAATGAACAAATATATACACCCCACATACAAAAATGCACACTGGTACACACACACGCGCGCGTGCGCACGCTCACAGCATTTTTAAGAAGAATTTTAACTATAGAACATTGCATATTGAAAACCTGATAAGATTTTTCTTTTTTTTTTTTTCTTGTTTTTCAATCGTGCAGGTATCCGTAGTACCGATTACCATCCCCTGACTTACAGACTGAAAATCTACCAATTTAGCTCTTTTGGGGCTACTTAGCTCCTTTTTACAAATTCAGCTCTTATAAGCCACTGACTGACTGACTGACGCATCGAAATAAAATCTTAAAAGGGATTTTAAAGGAAGAGGCACCTGGATGAGATTAAACTAGCGCATCTTTGGCAATGATAAGTCAAATAATGAGATTTAAGTTTTTCCCGCTTTTTTAAGATTGGTTATCATTCTGACTCGCCAAGAGATCAAATGAGTTTGAAACGTTTGTCGGGTGATCTTCGGCCCAACTCCAAAGTCTCTGAAATATCGAAGTATATATATATATATATATATATATATATATATATATATATATATATATATATATATATATATATATATACCATGTGTACAGGCCACAAAAATGGAGCCAGAGGGCTGAAAATGTCAACATTCATTCCTTTTTGTCTATGATTTTTTTGATTTTTTATTTTTCAATCCCCAATAGGTTTTAAGTGTGAGTGTGTGTGAGTTGAGTGGAAGGGGGCTTTCAATGCAAGTTTATTCTGAACTAGTCCTTCGTTACTGCCCGCTTGATCTTAAAAAATTCTGACTTTTTTCGTGATCACTACCGAACAAAAGGTGAGAGAGGTAACTTATTCATAGATTACCCTCCTTTCCAGTTTTGTAATTGATCATCCCCAACACAGCATATTGCCAAATGTACCCGACAGTTTCTATTGAGTGACGAATTAGACCTGTTTCTTCTCCCTTCAACTGTCTCTCTTCCCTCAAACCGCTTGATTTTTGAAAATTCAGACTTTCTTTTAGTGATCACTGCCCAACAAAAAAAGGAACTAATTCATTTATCTTTCTAGTTTTTTAATTGATCTTCCCCAACACATATGTCGGTCTCTATCGAGTGACTAACTGGACCCGTTTCACTTCCTGTTTCTTCTCCCTTCAACCATTCTTTTTCCTGATTTTGCAACCATTATTGATACGCTGAGCCAATCGACACAATCACAAGAGAAACTTAATTATCTTCGATAGCAAAACACTAAACTAACAATCAATAAAGAAACTCCATCTACCTTATACCCTCCCCCCCTAATCCTTCTCTCGGCACTCTACCCCCTCTCTCACTCTATCTATCTCTCTCTCTCCAGCCCACCCACTCCCGCACTCTTAACAGTAATTCCAGCAATCTGAATAAATTACCACGCGAGATTGTATAATAATTCCTTGATTCCGATTTCCTTAACTCGTTTCGTTCCGCTCATTTGATTATCGCCGAGTGGAAAAGTAAAAAAGCAACACGGAGAAAAAGAAACGGAAAACGAGATAATCATTTAAGGAAAGAAAAAAAAGAAACACCGACCGAATCAAGAAAAATAATACCTCAAATGAATGAATAAATGAATAAATAAATAAAGGTTGTATAATCAGTTAAGGGATTCGAAGATAAGGAGAGGAAAAACAAAAGCTATAAAAAAAAAAAGTTTCCCTTTTTATTTTCTTCCCATTTTAGCTTTTAAACTAATTACTTTGTGTGATACCTTTTCTATATACGGCATTTGAAAGATCACAGTGAAAATCTTTGTGCAATAGTATGCATACATAGAAAACAATATGACTGTTTCCTTGGTAGGTTTGCATACATACATGCAAATGTTTCATAGAGTTCGCAGTGGATGCAATTTTCATTGAACCAGAAATTATATATGCACATATATACGCATACATACTTATACACACACACACACACACACACACACACACACACACACACATATATATATATATATATATGTGTGTGTGTGTGTGTGTGTCTGCGTATACGCTTGTGTATGCATACTGTGAACGTGTTAACTCATGCAGGTGCAAAACATGCTTAACTTTGTTAATATATCTGCTTATCATGATGCGTTCATAATTAAATAATTAAGTCATTTTCCATATCTAGTCTTATGCATATATATATATATATATATATATATATATATATATATATAATTGTATATACATATACATATATGTGTATGTGTGTAGGTGTGTATTTATATGTATATATGAATATACACACGGAAGTGTTTGATAATTTTTTGTATGTATGTTCACTTTCGGAAGTATAAGCGCTTTTGTTTGTATATGCAAATATGAATCAGGTAATATGTGTGTGCGCTCATACAAATTGTACTAATGTCTACTATTATTCTGTGTATGCAGAAATGCGTGTGTAATTTCATGCCTTCATTTGTGTCTTTACGTATACTTGTCTATCAATTTGTTTTTGTTATATATGTCAGTTTATTTGATACATGTCATTGTCTCTAAGTTGAAGTATATGTTTTTTCACCTTCATTCTAACCTTCAGTTGTTTTGGCTTTGTTTTTTGTTTTAATTTTCTATTTTTACCCTGACAGTAATCCTACGGCAATGATTAAACAATGTCATTGAAAATAGAGTAAGCTCACGGTGAAAATCAAAATCACACCCTCAAGCCAGATGGGAGTCCAGTATACGCCCGGCTGCTTTTAACCATTCGACCACAGGGACTTCATAGTTAAACGGAAGCTGAGCTTACACCAAACACTTAACACTCTACAACCGATACTCAAAGCTTGTTTATGCTTACATTTGAGACCTAGTAATCTTTTAATACAACGATGTTTTTAAGTTTTTTCAGATCTATTCTTATTATTGAATGAAATATAAGCGAACCGTCCTTGTATAGAGTTTATTTTTTCAAATAACTTACACGTACACGCAAGCTTCTGTATAAATATCAATATGCATCTATGAACGGACTCGAGCGTCTTCTCATTGGCGTTGATGACGTAGTAAATTAATAAACAGGTGAAGATGGCAAACAATGATATGACCTAGTTACTTAGCCACTGTTTCGCATCTGCACTTACTTTTATGGAATTATACGAAACAACGGCTAGAGTAGACTGAGACTTTGAAACGTTAAAAGATGTTCTCAGGGGGGGGGAATGGGTAGGGAAAATCAAATGAAAGTGGACGGCTCCCCACTGAGGACTTTGAGGAGCAAGAACTTGATATGACTAACACACAATTTCAACAGAAGGATTGGCTGAAGACCTCGCGGAAGCACGTCGCCCAAAATACTGGTATCTCACGTGTTCTAGTACAATAGTTTCAACACTGGAGTCCATGGACCCCCGGAGGTTCGACAAATAACGTTCGCAGACCCCCACCAGAATCTTGTGGTAGAGTAACAACATCACCAACCACGCAGCTAAACATAATTATTGTACACGGACCTGTAATATATATTAGATTTCAAATAAATGTAATCCGTTTAGAATAAGTATGATTTTTAAAGGCCAAAAATTGTTTATTGTAGTTCATTGATTCCAGTCTAGAAACCAAATGTTAAAAATAGAGGCCAGCCAAAATATTCCCTCTATAGAAGAGGTCCTTGGGGTTTTAAAGTTCCGAAACCACTGCCCTAGTACGTCAGAGGGACATAATATGCCCGCCACACTGGTGTGATTCTCAGTGTTGTGTGTCACACCGACCGATGCCTTGTCCGCTTGTTCCAAGCCAAAGTCAAAGATGAGCAGGGTGCCCAGGAAGACCCTAAAGACCGCCTGCCTCCAAACTAAAGATACTAAGACAGAATTCCTAGTGAAGCTTGAATCCCAACTGAAGGGCATCATCTCTCCGAAAGACACTTCCCATGTCATTCTTTGGAATCTCATGAAATCCACCATCTAAAAAACCCCAACCTCTCCTCAAGAAAAACCAGGACTGGTTCGATGAAAACAATCCAAAAATCCATGAGTTGTTGTCAAATAAGAGGGTCACATATAAGTAACATCTCGCTGAACGATCCAACTCGAGTTAGAAAAGCGCTTTTCGTCCATCATATCAGATTCTCCAACGCGGCCTCTGCGCTATGCAAAACGAGTTGTAGACAAACCTGGCAAAGACAGCACAACTTTGTGCAGATGTTAGCGATTTCATAACCAAAAAGTCTGTATATGACCCAATCTATCCGGCTCAAGGTCCACTGCATAATTCAGTGCTGCACAACCGACATAAATTCCGCCCTCAGAGTAAACTGAAATTGGCTGTATCTAGCATCAACTAACGAAACTGGATAACGATAAGAGACCAACACAATAGAAGTATTGGGAAGCTTCTGGTTTTGGTGGCATTGCTCCAAACATTTGGAAACACGGTGGCCCTGCTCCATGAACGCCTTGCCATCAGCTGGGAACAGGGGAAACCATACTAGGACCCTACAGATGTAGCCATCATGATCCTTCACAAGAAAAAAAACCCCAAAAAACTAATCAAGTTGGATAGCTCAAACTAGCGGGTATCACACTGCTTTTGATTATAGGCAAAACTCTCGCATGAAAACTAACTAAATAGACAAGTAATTCAGGTTGCCAAAGATCACCTCACGACAAGCATGGCTTTTGTCCTAAGGCAGATCAAAGAAAATGTTATGAACAAAACAAAGGCCCGTACCATGGATTCGTTGATCCAACATTCGATGTAGTAAGCCGATCAGACCACTGGATTATCTTTGAAAAATTGGGTTGGGCACCAAAGTTTCTCACTATATTTATTCAGTTCGAAGCAAAGCTTGGGCAAGTCAGATACGACAGAGTCTCCTCTAAACCTTTCCCAACCGGGAACAACGTCAAGCAAAACTATGTGCTGGCTATCAATATTGTTTAGCATGATATTGAAACAGGCTTTAGAGTAGATGCATAACAGGGATGATATGAACACACACACACACACACGTAAAAATGCCAACCTTTTCATACCTGAAGCAATTCCAGGCTCAAGCCCAAACCTTAATACGGCTAGTCATGGAACTTTTGGCCACAGATAACACAGCTCTGGTCGCTAGCTCAGAAGCAGCCCTCCGACAGGTAACGTTGTGACTTGAAAAGGCCACAAAAAACCCCTTTGGCATAGAAGTCAGCCTTGATAGACCGGCACCAAAAAAGTATCACCCATTTTCTGTCTTCATTGACTCGGTGAAGTTGAAAATGCTAACGTTATATCCGACTCCAGACCCTACAGACAGACTAGAGTTTAAGTAAAGGAAACAAAGCCTTTGGTAGACAACATGAACGTATCCTAATTAAAAAGAACTTCAGGAAAGATAGAAAAACAGGATCTACGAAACAATCCCGCTGGTCTTCCCATTATATGATACCAAATCCTGGGTCATATACCAGTAATTTACGCCTAATCGGACAGAGAAATGAGGCCCAACGGGAGAGAAGGAACTCCTTAACAGGGATCCTAATCTCCTGTGGAATCAACTTTATATATACATTCTTGCGCACTAACAAATGTATATATCCTGGGCTACTATTCATTGAAACATATACCTTAAGCCCTATAAAGATACATAAAAGTACATTTACATACATGTATATACATTTTGACATTCGCACGAATATACACGCACATATATAAACATACACACACACATGCATATATATTCCTCCGAGTCTAATATATTTATAGTCAAAGAAACAGACATCTGCTAATCAAAGACACACAAAGAAATACACATAGTTGGAGAGGTGAACACACACACACACATATATATATATATATATATATATATATATATATATAGGTTCATTTCTTTGCTCACACATAATAACAAAAAAAACGGACAAATCTACAGGTTCATATCTATGGATAACCACTCGAGACCGTGAATATTTAAAAACAGATATACATACCTTATCACATACATAGGGAATATAGATAATTTCTAAAAACATAGCGATAGGTAATCAATATTTCATTGAAAAACACGCAGCAGTTTTCAAAGTGATTTCGCTCTCTTTGTATAAAATTGTCTGAAAGAATTGCCCTCTGAAAAAGTATCTTATCATATATACATTGTTTGATTCAAATATAGGCAAAAATATTCGAAATAATTTCATAAATATTTATGCACACATGTATACAAATAAAGGAATAAATAAATGAATGTATGTGTTGGGGTGGGGAAGGATGCGTGTGTATGTGTGTGTACTGTGGAAAGTTTTACAGATGTTAAAGAATTTTTTTCTCATTTTATGTCATTTTGGTCGATTATTTCCAAATATCTGTAAATGTAACATTTTCAAAGAGGTTTTATGTTTTATACAGAATTAGATATTATGGTACTAAATGTGAATTTTTCTTGTGGTTCTCACCAGTTGTTTACCACGTAACTGTTTCGGGGACAGTTATTCTGATTTGGCTTCCTGGTATATATATAATGTGATAATTATAAAAATATTTTAGTTGGAACTTGTCTTGCTCGGCACCAGTGTTACTCAGTAGCAAATCGGGCGGCCCCAGATCGGCTAAATAAATAAAGAAAAGGACGTTATGCAGGGATCGAACCCTGCGTCAATCAGGAAGCAGCCTATACGCTGCTCAGCTCTTACCGAATGAGCTAACGACACTGGTAAGGTAGGAAGAGGCCGAGAAGAGTCTTCATATGCCTTTTTTTGTGCTAATACTTTCAAGAGAATATATTAATTGCAAAATACATATTTCTGACGAAACTAGCGCTGCAATATTCATTATTAACAGTAGACATCATTTATTTATGTGTATACACAAACTGTTATATACATACATGCACGTGACTTATTGATTGCTTTATACCGTTGTATATATATATATATATATATATATATATATACATATAAGTATTAATGTATGTATACATATACTATTAGATAAAATGTATCTTCTTTTTGTCTCTTATTTTGTCTCATTGACAAACAATGAAAAGAAACATGCACGAATCAGACAGATAGATGGATGTGTTAATTGTTAGGGTGCAGGCGAATATGAGATTCATATGTGTGCAAATTAACATAACTGGACATCAGTTTTTGTGGGTTTGTTTAGCATTAATTTTGTTCCAAAAGTAGTGACACTGATCCCTGCCACCCCAAAAAGCTAAAATCAATTTTCAATTGTTGCCCTAAGCTTATCCCCACTGACGACTTATGGTGGGCACATCCCTACAAAACACTAAATTAACAAACAAGTCGAGAGCTGAACTTTCAATATTTTCTAGGTTAAACATATAGCTCTCCAAAAAGTTGTAGCAAGCCAATATCAGATGATGATCAAGGTGTACATGAATAATCAAATGAACAAATGAAATTAAACATTATTTAACAACACACAGTCAATCTAAATCTATAAGACTAAGATGCAACATACCAAAATGTCTGTTTTCAAAAGTTAAAGAACATAGAAAACGAATCGGAGTTAAATTCATATAATAAAAGTTAGAGTTAGCGGTAATCCTTCTTTCTGCTAAATTTTTCAACATTTTGTTCTTCATAATTGAAATTTGATATTTGTTAATTGAGCATACGTTATCAGAGAAAAAAGATCTGTTGATACAGTTGGAAATCGAATGAATTCAGGTTTTATTTGATGAATGCTCGCCGGAACAGATATATGCATGGATCTTTACCGGGTGTCTTATTTGTTTGAACCGATTTTACCAATTTACAAAATACAAAACAATACCACAAGCAAAACTATCTGTCAATCAAAGATTCTCTGATAAATTGTAAATGCATGCATCTATATATAAATTAGAATCAATTTCTCCATTATTTCTTTTCCCCCTCTCTCTCACTCTCTCACACCCCTATTGCCATCATATATATATATATATATATATATATATATATCGAATACCCTTAACCTCACAAATATCCCGCCTATCCAAGAGCTAAGAGATTTTTCTGTCTTTGAGTGCCCGTATATGTATGTGTGTGTGTGTGTGTTCGGGCGTTCCTGGTCACATATTTGGGGCAACACCCTTGAAAATGTGCATGAGTGCACCATTAAGCACCACCTAAAAAACATTTCTTCCTTTTTTTTTCTCAAGTGCTTTTGGTGGGGTCTGCATAATCTTTCTGGACTAACAATGTCCAAATCTCGTTCTAGTATTTTTTTTTCTTTTAGATAATTCAAAAGGCATCAAAGATCTACTTTTGTTTAGATGATATTTTACATAATTAGTTCAGATAGATGCATGGGCTACGGTAATTCATTTTTGCGAGTCACACACACACACGCATATATATATATATATATATATATATATATATATATATATATATATATATATATAGTGTCATCTACAGACAGCTGTTCCGATGTATTAAATCTCTCCAGAGTGGCTATAGACCTTCCATTATCCCATCCAGTACCGCGAGACAGAATTGAAACTTTCACTTCAGACCCGGAGACCGATATCCTACGAAACTGGACAGTCAGTAAGGCTGAATTTAACCGATATATCTGTCCTCACAGAAATCCCTCATCCACAGAGTGCCCAATTCCTAGGGAAGAGCATTGCATAAGCTTACGATGGATGAGTTATCTCACTTAAAGAGTACTCAACCCTGGATAGAGGAGCATTAATAGTACATATATATATATATATATATATATATATATATATATATATATATATATATAACCCTCAGTTTCTGCCATAGGACGATTCAAATTAGTTTAACCCAAGGAAAGAGACACGAATTTAGGTACAAACACAGCTCTTGATTGCTTCTCTTTGTCCTTACGTAAACAATAAACATTCTATCGACGGATAAATCACTCATAAAATGATTGAAAACTTGGAACAAATAAATCAAATAATCCACCAAGTTCTAATGGGCATGAACGATTAGAAAGCGTCAAGCAAAACTGTCGCCAATACTGTCAGCAAAGGTTTCTTCATCTAATTCATCTGACTTGCTGACTGACTGACTGACTGGCAGGCTACGTACGGATGAGCTAGAGGGATTAAATTATCATTTACTCCTTATAATGTATAGAAAATCTTCTTCTTTGTTTTTGTTAGCCCCCGTCATCGGATTTTAGTGGGGAGTTCTATTTGCAATGTAACCTTATGCTAAATTGATTTTTTAGTTCGTGTCTTCTTGATTTTTGAAAATCCAGACTTTTTTTTCGGTGATCACCGCCCAATAAAACGTGAGAGAAACAACGTATTCAATGATCACCCCTTTTTCCAATTTTTTAATTGATCACCCCAAAAGACGTTGGTTACATGACGGTTTCTATCGAGTGACTAACCAGACCATGTTCTAATACTTCCTTCTTCGTTTTTTTTAGAATATGACAACTTTAGGTGTTTTTTCTCCATAAAACTAAATATTCATATAACATATGTAGACATAGATATTCGTCGATCATAGATTTACCGTTGATTTACTCATCAACTATTAATCATCGTAACTTTAGGCCAGAGCAAACAAAACATTAAAATACGCACAAGATTTAAACAGAATAATCAATATTTAAACATATACTTGCTTTCATTAACACACAAACAGAAACACTTCCAACCACAGACACTCATGGAAACACAACGTGCATGTGTCTATATAGAGTCGTTTCAGGTAATAATAATTCCTTATATAATAGTCACCGAAAACTGAATATTTCTCACATATAATTCCTTCTTTTTTTTTCATATTGGTTTTATGTACATACGATTCTAAATTATCATTTTAATAATTTTTTAAAGTATTTCAATCCTAGAAAAAATATGTCCAATTGAAGATATTCCGAAAGTTTTGATAAATACATCGGTGTGTATTGTACAACATACTGTATTCAAAATATAAAAAAAAGCTTTCTCCTGCTTGAACTGTATTTATGTTTCGAAAATAATATCTCTCTTAAATCTGAAAAGGGCACAAAAATCATAGTAAAGTGATTGTCACAACGTTATCTTCCAGTCTATGGTTGTGCCACGATAATCGACGATGTGATATATTTTGTGATGATTCAACCTCTCCGGAAGATTTGATTCAGGGTTATTCGATAATTTGAATATCCAAGCCAGATATCTTAAAACAAACAATTATCATGGTAACGTATGAGAGATATCATAAGAGGTCACTCCTCATACAGTATCTCATATTGTCAATCTTCGCTGAGGATTTATAAATCTATCAACTTGAGTTGATTTTCATTATGCTCAAGGCTACAAAGTTTCATAACAAATTTATGAAATAAGCTTGTATACCTAACTGCTTCATTTCATAATTATACTAATAATGTTGTTAATTTTGTTCTCAGTGTTATTTAGTCAGTATTTAAAACATTCTTGCATTCGCTTTAGTTTTGTCACTAAAAGATACAAACTATCAAAACCTCTGGAAGTGTTTGCAGATAATTTCATGCCTCAATAATTCTAGTTTGTGTCGCATATATATATATATATATATATATATATATATATGAATGAGAGTACATGACAATATTGGTAGACTTTGTTAAACAAAGCATTCTTTATTTCAACGTTTCGCTCATAGCAGGCTTTGTCAAGAAAATACGGTGCTGAAAGACACCAGTTGCTTTATATACTCATACCACAAGTTTGGTTAGTACGCCACCACCCCTACTCTCCACACTTTACAAACCAACTCTATAAAACAGCTAGTTTCTTTTAGCACCTTATTTTCTTGACAATCTGGTTTTATCGATACGTCGAAATAAAGAATCGTTGGTTTAAAAAAAAAGTCTTCCAGTATTGTCATGCTGTTGGATTAACCATAAATCCACACTAATAAATTTACCATATATATATATATATACATATATATATATATATATATATATATATATATATATATATATATATATATATATCTGTGTTGTCTAGTTTAATCTCTACTATCTGTCAGAAATGTTCTTTTATCTTGATTTTACTCTTAACCAAATGCAATATGCTATATTTGAGGAAACATGCCGATTTTCTATAATTTTGAGGAGTCAATTACATTCCATGAGTTTTTCGGACACTCTAACTCATCCTTTTTGTTATTTTGGTTGTTCACTCGACGTTTCAGCCTTCCATTCTACGGCCTTCATCGGGTGTACTCTCCTACTAAAGAGGGAAACTCATTTTTTTTCCGGTAGTGTCAAATCACGGTGGCAAAGAGAAATTTCTTTTTTGGGCTGTCTATAAAAGGAAGACTCTACCGAAAAAAGAGTCCCCTTCTCTGCTAATGGATAGTACATCGGAACAAGGCCGTAAAGTGAACCGGACGAAACGTTGTGTGAACAACAGAACTAACAACAAGAAGAAAACATGCCGATTATTTTGTAGATTTTACAATTTCCTCAAAAGGGACTGATGCAAGCTTTTTTTTTTTTTTTTTAAATTGAGATGCAAGATGCATAGCTGGAGAAGTTTTTCTATTTTTTTAAAATGAGGGTTTAGAAAAAAAAAGTTTTTTTTACTTACTGATTTCAATAGAGACATTTCGTTCGGCATCTGCAGAGGAAAGTAGAAGGTTTTTTGCTAATAAACGAACAAATTTGACATTGCACGGTTAGATAGATAGATAGATAGATAGATAGATAGATAGATAGATAGGAAGGAGCAAACTAGGATAGATGGATAGAGACAGCAAGAGAGAAGGAGAGAGAAGGGGTAGAGAGCGAGAGGGAGAAAGAGAGGAACATTATCGGGCTAGAATGCATTGATAATATCAGTTGAATTTGTAAATGTTTTTCAAAATCTTTCCTCATTCACTGACAATACAGTGTTATTTTTAATTGATAAACTATATTACATTATTATTATTATTATCATTATTATTATTATTATCATTATTATTATCATTATTATTATTATAACAACTTTATTTTCCACTAAAATTAACGTTTACGCAGTCTAATGTCGGAAATATATTAGTCATGAATGGATTTGAAGATTTTAATGCTTCTTAAATGTATCTAAATACTCCCTACGTATATTTAGATACTCCCTGTATGTATGTTGATACTCCCTACACCTATGTAGATACTTTGATTCGCGTATACGTTGTAATTTGAGACTCGTGTTTCTATAAGTCAATGACAGCGAACCTTTTTTTCACGGTGTGTCGAAATTTCGATATTTTGAATAATTTTATTATCGGAGTGTCAATTACACGGATAGATTTAAAGCACTCTTTAATAAATGCTTATAAAAAAAAAACGACCTGTTTTTCCTGGAATTCTCATGAAACTAAAAAATTTAATGAAATTTAACTTGAAATTTCGAAATATACCTATAGAACTAGGATTGTGAAAAAAAAATTGAATTTTTTTCCAAAGTCCTTTGCGTATCACCCCCAAACTTGCAGCGTGTCTCTTCTGAAACTCATGTCACAGGTTCACCATCACTGATATAGATATATTTGTGTGTTACTATGTAAATATGGAGTTTCGCTCAAATGTGCTTTCGTGTCATGAAAATGTGTCCATCTAACTTTTGTCACTGTGCGTGTGTATACGTGTGTGCATGGGAGTGTGTGTGTGTCTGTACGCATCTATCTTACTACCCTAACCCCTAACACCTCTAACATGCTACTGGATTGCATATCCATCCGGACTCAGAATGCGTTATTTTCACATTACGATAAAAGATAAAATATTCAAGCCAAGAAGTCATTGATTTAATTGAGAATTAAAACTACTAGCGAAGGAGAGAAGAGTCATATTTTCTAATTAGGACAGACTGAATTGGGGATATTATAAGAAAAGAGGACCGATTGTCTTTTTAGAAATATTCCATTGAAAAGGCCTTTAAAATTCAGTGTGCGAGTCTTTGTGAAAGGGAGCACCCGAGTATATGTATATATATGGAGATTACGGAATATATATATATATATATACATATATATATACTGTAAAACATATATTTTACGTAATTTCTTTAAACCAAGAGTGCTCAATAATTGTTGTACAGCCAATATATCACATCATATTACTTGAAAATATGGTGTATTACAGTGGTTACCCCTATTTCAGCATACAAGTTTATCAAATAAACCCATTTGATAATATTGTATGGTGTACAGCAGTAACTACTGCAACAGACCTAATTTGCATGTAATACATATGCATATATATGAATAATTTTCTATTAAAAGCTTCAATTTAAATCCTCAAATAATTAAAAATGTTTGCATAAACCTTATTTATTTCTAAATTGTCTTGAAAGCGTTTCTATTAAGATGGTGTTTTATGCGTCATCACGAACAGGTTGTAACGTAAAGAATGACTTCGCTTTTGAAAAAGTAAGAATTGTTATGAAGAGATATTGTTGTCTAAATAGGTATGTTAGCAAGAAGACAGAGGAATGGATAGACAGAAATCTATTAAAAGGTACTTGTTAATTTGCAAATATTCACTTCTTTCTTCATTCTTTCCAACAAAACAAACATCCAATATTCAACATTCGTCCACATGCACACACGAACAGAAAACATACATTGAAACACGCACAACACATGAGCAACAAAAAAAAAATAAAATAAACAACTGGAAAGAAAGAAATATACAATTATCATCATAATGACGATGGACATTTCAAACATTTACCTGTAATCTGTGTCTACAGCATTGAAGAAAAACACGATTATGAGAATAATTCAAATATTTTTCAAAATATTATCACACATCTGACAGATTTTGGTACACAATTTGAAGAAAATTGATGCTATGAAGCAAAAAAGAATTTTGAGGGGTGTTACACACATACAGGCAGACAGAAAGAAATGCACACACACACACACACACACACACACACACACACACACACACTAAGAATTCATGTACACTTGTTTGTTATAGTTTTCCCCTGAAAATTAATTAAACACTTTCCAAACAAAGGATTCAATTTAGACATCAATAGATTAGTCTAATGTAACAAAGATCCATCTCTTCCTCTTTAACAACACGCCATGGGTCAGTGGTTGGGTAAGGCCTATCTCCCATCCATGATCTTACTTGGGGAAGGTCTATATCTAACTGAAAATTTTGAAGTGAAGCCTCATTCAAAACTAAGCAGCTTCTTTCATTTCTAAACAATCTCTTCCCTTTATTATGAAAGTGTTTGATTGATTCTCAGGCGATAATCATAGTAGCTATCAGTCAGGTGTACACACGTTTAGGTACATTTTGAGGAAGGCGAAGGTTGCTCTTCATTTACAGCGATTATTCAAAGAATAGACAAAGGTTGGGAAGGGGGAAATGTGAAGAATTCTGGTACAAAAACAAAACATTGACAAACAGGTATTTTGAGGGTCGTGCACAATTCAAAAACCGGTTTTCACAAGATATCGGTATAATTTGTAATATTGGTCGAAGTTGTAGAAACAGTTTTAGTTTGGTTTTATGATTAGTACAGTCTGTTTATTTGTGCCAAAAAATGTGATGGGTTTTAAATGACACCGAGAGCATGAAAACCCTTTTCTCTATTCTTTCCTAATCACTTATACTTCTGTTCTACTCCCTCATCATTCGTGAATGTTCAGGTCTTCTTCTTCTTCTTCTTCTTCTTCTTCTTCTTCTTCTTCTTCTTCTTCTTCTTCTTCTTCTTTCATCCTTGTTCCTCTTCCTTTTATTCACACACTCTTGCCACCAATAATTCATTCCCTTTTATTCATAGTACTAATTTATGACAGTCAAAAAAAAAACAAAAAAAAAACACGGATTATTTAAATTCTTATGAGATTTTTGAAGAAGAAACAGAAAAAACCTGTTTCAGGCCATTGTTTCAAATTATGGGTAGGAGCTATTTCTATCAGGAAAAAATGTAACTTTTTAGCTGAAAAGTTCATTGTTACAGACCAACGAAGGGACAAAATCTCACTGTTCATTATAGAAGTAGATAACTCTTCTCATTTGATCTTTACAAATTATTATCAACTTTTATTTCTCTTTCTTCCAACTTCTCTCGATCGTTTTGTTAATGCATTTGCGCATGTCTTTCGAGATGTGCAGAAAGTTTCGTCCCTTGGAACAAACTTAACCCTACAAACAAAGTTTCCGCTCAAATTACATTCCCACGAGAGGAGGCGACTGTTGCATTTTTAAAGTCTACGATTCGCGAATGGCATAAGATTGTCGTTCATCTCATTCACCTTATCTTATTCTTCACTTTCAGGCTCGTCCTTCAACTTCCAGCTCTTCGATTCGTACCCAGGACTTTTGAACGCAAGATGAGCTCTACAATAACCATCCACAAAAGAATAGTACATGAATCTTTTATTGCTACCTTCTCTTACACCTCCTCTCCCTCCACCCCTATATATATATATATATATATATATATATATATATATATATATATATATACGTGTATCTTTATTCATATGTGCGCGCGCTCGTGTGTGTGTGTGTGTGTGTGTGTGTGTGTGTGTGTGTGTGTGTGTGTCAAAGTGTCTATGAATGCGCCCGTTAATATGTACAATGTGTCTGTGAAAGAGGAAGAGTTCTCCCTGAAATTTTGACTAGTCTATGCGCGTCCACACACACATATATGAATATATACATGCACTTTTAGGGCCATGATTATATACATATGTGTGTATTAATTTGTGATCATATATATATATATATGCGTAAAATAGACTTACGCACATCAACCG
The DNA here is from genome assembly GCA_963457665.1 of Thysanoteuthis rhombus. Taxonomy (NCBI): domain Eukaryota; kingdom Metazoa; phylum Mollusca; class Cephalopoda; order Oegopsida; family Thysanoteuthidae; genus Thysanoteuthis; species Thysanoteuthis major. Next base: position 56,761,309 of record OY735216.1, on the reverse strand, counting down.
GTGATGTGAATTTTTTTTTTTTTATCTTCGTCTCTTACAGACATAATCGATTCTTCCTGCAATTAATTAAACGACGTTTCCTTCTCTTCGTTTCAAAATACTTATATCCGATTTCTTTCTATACCATTTCTTTGTTTCATTATTTCTTCTCGGCATTTTCCTTTCCTCTTTATCTTCCTCTCTCTCTTTATTACCTTTCACTCTCTAACTCTCATCCTCTTGCTCTCTTTCCTTCGTTCGCCTTCATTCTTTCTCTCCTTTCCTACCAATTGTTTTCCCCTTTCTTTTTTATTTAGAATCAAATTTTGTTTCTTCTGCCAAATCGAAGTTTTTTTCGTTTCTCTTCCACCATGTTTGTAGTCCCATCATTTTCTTACCAGAACCTACCCGAACTTTCTTTCGCTTTATATTTCATCCTTCTTTCTTTTCTTCTCTGTTTCTTTGTATTTCTTTCCCGCTCTCTCTCTCTCTCCTATGATATTCTTTCTTTCTAAAAAATCTCTTTGCCTTTCACTTTCCCCTTTCTTATCCCACCTCTCCTCTTTCTTGTTCTTTTCTTTCTCTTTCTCTTTCTCTTTTCCTACACGCTGTTTCTTTTCCTTTTTTTTTCTCGATTTGATCGTTTGTCTATCTGAACTTCATTCATTTTAATAGCTTTCATTCCCTGTAATATCCTGCATCTATCGTGAGTTTTTCCTTCCTTTCTCTCTCTCTCTCTCTCTCTTTCTTCCTTTATTGCTTTCTTTCTTTTGAACCTTTTGCCAAATTTCTCATTCAAATTCTTTCTTTCTTTCTCTCCTTCAGGTCCGATTGTTCTTCTATTTCTTGTCTAGTCTGTCTTATACATTTGTCCATCTATTCCATCTTTCTTTTTCCTTCCTTCATTCTTCGTTCTTCTTTTTTCCCTTCCTTCATTCTTCGTTCTTTCTCCTTTTCCTTCACCACTCCCCCATCTCTCTCTTATCCCCTGCTTTGTTCTTTGTTCTCTCTTCTTACCCCTCCTTTATTCTTCCTTCTTTCTTTTTCCCTCTATCATTCTTCGTCTTTTTTCTTTCCCTAAGTGACTCTCCCATCTCTCTATTTTCCCTTCCTTCATTCTTTGTTCTTTCTTTTTACCCCTTTTCATTCCCCTTTCTTTCTTTTCCCCTCCTTCATTCTCCCTTCTTTATTTTCCCCCCATTCATTCTTTTAATCTCTCCTTTCTTTTCCCTTTCTTCCTTCTTTTTCTTTCTTTTCTCCTTCCTTCTTTCTTTTTTTTTTTTTTCATTTTTCCTGTTCATAAGAACCACTGACACACAGAGCCAAGAAGAGATGGCGCCTGTGATAAATGACTTTGCATCGGACGTGAGAAATAACGGCGGATCGGGCGAGGGACACGAAGCGGAAAAGACGGGGGGTGGTGAGCCGAAATTTACAAAGCCAGTGTCATCCTAAGGGAAATCATATCCACACTCTTGGTGGGATTAATTGCAAAGGGCAGAGATGAGCCAGCCAGCTTATTGTATTAGGCGGGCAGATTCGCTGATCGTCAGATTAAGTCTCGTAGGCAGTAATCGTGCAAAGAGCTGGCCGTGTTGATGCCCGGACGCGCCATCATCATCATCTTCCTCCTATCAAAGACACGAATAGACTGCGCACCGCCCATTATTAACTTGGCTTCAAATATGGCCGCACTATAAGCGACAGAATGTGTAAGAAATCGAAAACGAGAAGAATCAAGATCGATGAATATCAAAGATTCGGACTTAAAACAGTGCCCTTGACGTTGTGAACGAATCTTGTTTTTAGTATTCGACCGTAGTTGAGAATCTAGAAATCGTTAAAATAATTTGTTCAATTTTATTAATTTTGCTGGAATGATTCCTGTGAAAAAAAAACTCTACATATATTTTCGAATTTCTACGAGATGATAGAAAAAAAATAATGAGCTCGTTTCAGTGGAAGAGTTCATTGCTTCAAATGGTTGGTGGGTGTTATTTTCACTAGTAGAATTGTCACATTCATATGAATGAGTCCATTGTTACGAATAAAGAAAACAGATAGAATCACTATTCATTATACATGTAGATTATAGAACTTTTTCAAGCTAATTGTTGAATTTCATTAATTGTGATGATACTCGTTTTTAAAAATAATAGTCCAAGTCTAATATCTGTTTATTTCAATACGAGGGCATCTAAAATATAAGAATGCATCCTACATTAGATATTGCAAGCTCCAAGGTATTGGGATGTGAGTTCGATTCTCGTTCGAGCCTATTTCTTTGTTCCGACTTTATGCAATGTTATTATTCGCCTTTGATTTGCTGTCATCACAGAGAAGAGTGTGAAAAGCTCCCCATTTGGGAACTTAGCAGCTAACTGAGTACACTCTAAGCTGCGAGATTAAAGTGGAGGTATCCCATTCAAAAGATTTACATCCTACCTAGGGGATGGTCATAAAAAACGTGAAAGAATAAAAGTCCTAGTCTCAACCACACTTGGAACTGGCAAGGATCTCTAAACTGACAAATGCAATGAAAACCGGAACTTGGTCACCGGTAGTTCGTACTCCAGTGGGTGCTGTCTCTGAAGAGTCGAATGCTTCAACTTTCTAGATTTCTTTGGAGAAGAGATCTTGCAACAAATTAATGTACAACACAAAGAGCAATTTACGAGTATAATGAACAGTGTGACTTTTTCTTGCTTCTTTTTCGGTAACAATGGACTCTTAAACGTAAAAGTAACAATTTCCTACCCGCTCTTTTAAACGATGGACTCTTCCACCGAAACAAGTTCAGTCGTTTCTTTTCTTGAAATAATTTAAAAATTCCTGTGAGTATCTTCACGGGTATTACCTTGCCAACAGATAACAGGAGCATATTAGGTAAGAAAGAAGACGGTAGTTAAGGAATAGAGAGGAAAATCGACTCCATTCATAACTTGAAGTTTTGATGATCAAAGGCGTAGCAACATGAATTAGTAAGCTCCACTGATGACGAAACGCGAGTTCGAATCACGTCCAAGGCAACCTCCTTGTTACAAATTTATGTTATTTAACAATATGAGTATTTCTTTTGAGCGTACCCATCCTACAATGCTCACTTCGTGTGAAATCTAATTGAATTTACGTGTTTTTATAAATTTATAATCAAATTAAACTTTAATCATTTTTCACCCATTTGCAGACGAATGTTCATTAGATAGTATCTTGACAACACAATAAATGCGCGTGTGTGCATTTAAGCATGGTTTAATCTTGACGTGAGTGGCGTCAAAATGTTCAAATTAGCGATTCGTTTTTCAAAGTTTAAGGCGCTTAAATCATACTCTGAATGTCGTCATAATGTTTGGAAGTGTACTGATGTTTATACAACGACGAGATCAACCGCCCTCAAATTATTTTTTAATCAAGTCTTTTTTTTTGTTGCTTTAACTAAGAATGCTTTAAATTCGAAAGACTTTTATTTCTAATTTTACGGTCTTCATCTCGTCTACCGAAGCTATTTCAAACATTACATGGATAACATTTTGGTAGATACAAACCAAAGTTTTCTGTACGAGTTATGTCTCTTTTTTTTTTCTTCTTTATTCGTGTGAGGTAATGTACGCCTCTGTGTGTATGCGCATGATGCGGGAATATGTGTTCGTACTTGTGTTAGTTTTCTGGAATGTACGCTTATTTCTGCATCTACATGCGTTCATGTGCGTATATTTATGCGTTTTTTTTTTTTTGCGCAGTTGATTGAAATACATATATCAACTCAAACAAATCTTCTTCGTGTAACTACTTACACAAATTCCCTAAATAGCGTGATACAATCAACTTTGCATAGAAAATGAAATAAACCTGAAAAATCAATCGAAATACGTAAAAAAAAAAAATGTATGTATCAAACGTAATCGAAAAATAGAGTTAAGCAAGTAAGACCTGGAGAAAACAATCGAATTAAAGCCAATAAAAGCGACGATAAAACAAAACATGGTGCACATTAATTGAATTTTGACAAGAGAATTTTACATTTTTGGAAAGTCAATTGTTATTTACTTCTGCATTAATAGAATTTTCGGGAAAAACGTTGGAAAAGAAAAAAAAAGCGTCACCAATTTCATTTCGACAGTTTTTGTTTGTTTGTTTGTTTGTTTGTTTGTTTGTTTGTTTGTTTGTTGGTTGGTCTGTTTGTTCAAAGATCCCCCTTACAAAAAAAAAAAAATCCGTTTAAAGATGCCGAAGAAAATTAATTGTTTTTAATTGCGTTTAGTGAGATATTTCACTGCTTTATATAATCAGTTTTGAGACTGGAAATACCTATTTAATCAAAGAAGACTTGGAAAGAGGAGAAACGAGAGCTAAAAGGAGAAAAAAGACAAGATAAATTGGTTGAGAGGAATAATAATGAAGAGAAGAAGAAAAAAAAATGAGAAAACAATTGAGGACAATTCCGCTCAATTAAGAGACAAAGATTCATTTTTGGTGCCTGATTCTGACGATCACTTTAATCTTTTCGTATGATGAATGGAAAGAAAAATGGCGCTCGATTTTATCCAGTAAATAAAATTAGCAATTGAATGAAGAAGTTAAGCTGTAAAGAATAGAAAAATTGAGATGGAAGAAAAGTTAAGAATACATGAAAAAGTGATTATCTAATAGAAAAATAGAGTTCAAGAAGCAATTATCTGATTCAAAATGGTAAAATAAATAAATAGATAAATAAATAAATATATATATATATATATGTATATATATATATATATATATATATATGCACAAACACACAAGGGTTGTTCAATATATATATATATAGAGAGAGAGAGAGACAGACAGACAGACAGACTGACAGAGAAAGAGAAAGATATATACATGGATAAATATATGCATATACATTTGCATATTTACTACTAAGGAAATAATGTCACTTGGAATCGCATACATAAACCAAAATACGGTGGCATACATCCACGTTCAAACCTTCGTTTGGAAATAATTATACCTGTATGTCTTAACCATACACACAAACACCTGCACGTGTACACATACACTTTCGCCTGAACACACATACGCATGAACAGTAGTATACATACATGAATTGCATTATATTGCATAGAAACATTTATTTGGAATGATCTGCCGTCGTCATGTTGTAAATGGATCACTGTTTATGAATCACTTTACGTATGAACGACGGGAGATTATTTCAAATAAATGTTTCTATATAATATAACTCAATTTATAATCATAATCATATATATATATCATCATTCTGTCGGATCATATACATTCATTTCTTGATTGAATTATGTGTATCATTTCGTAAAAACACACGAAAATTTCGGGACATATTCGTACTGATGGTCATTTCAAGCAAATTCATACTTTTATTAAAATATATGTTTACATGCATCCATTGTATTTGCATTGTATATCATATTATCTTTACCGTTCAATGATACGTCTCCCGTTATAATACGGTTTTGGGGGCCCAGTCGCATCATAACCGATTCGCGATTAGTTCAGTTCAATTCAAGCTATTTCGGGGCTAGATTAACGATATTTTGGGGTTCACCATTCCCTGCTTTATAACGCGAACCGTGCTATAACGAACCGCGTTAAAATATCAGAGGCCTGTATAAAAGAAAAAAAAATGCTGATTCATTCTTTTTTTTTTTCCTCAAGTCTTTGTCTTGATTCTTACTGTCATTGCCTCGAGTCGAAATAACGAGCAATAATGACAAAGATGGCGGTGATGTTGTCGGCGATTGAGAATCCCGCCAAAACAGAATTACATTAGCAAAGAATTCAGGCAAGGAATAAAGATGGCCGACAACCGATAAAATGTGCACCAGACAATCGAGGTGACAATTAAAGATTCTCTATCACAATATACCCATGTATATCAAGCTGGCTATCAACTCATACGAATGTGTAGGTATATGCATCGACGGACGTGTACAGATTTTAAGAGGTGTATATGTGTACTCATGACCGTCTGTCTCTTTTTCCACACAGTATCTCCAAAAGTGTTCAATGGATTTCAATGACATTTTGTGGAAGGTTGGGCTATGTGCTGAGAAAGAAATTGATTGGATTTTGAGGCGGATCCAGAAACATTTACAGTTATCTCCCCAGACTCTACATTCTATATGCTATATGTCTGACCACACAATACCTCTTAAAGCTCTCAATGATTCACGATGTCATATTTTGGAAGGGTAGACCTATTTCTCTGTCTTTTAATTTTGTTTTCCCATCTCCCTCTTTCTTTCTCTCTTTCTCTCCCTCTCTCTCTCTCTCTGTGTGCTTATGTATAATTATACAATATACACTAACATAGGTATTGATGAAGTATATGCATATTCCTTGAATCAATATATACTACTGAGCAACAACTATTTCATATCTACGGATGTGAATCAAAATTACCCATTGACGTATTAATTTTCTTTCACCTTTAAAAGAATTCTAGGATATTTCATACATACTATGAAATCTTTTATCTTTCTCCAGTCATTGAAAATGATTTTCCTTTTGCTTGATTCACACAAGAATTGAAACCAGATATCAATAAATGGAAGTGATAATATCGAAGGGTTTCTCATCGATTGGTTTCAAAAACTAAATTGGCCGAAGATTTGAAGCCATATTCATCCAATTGAATAGGAAGTCAATTATCAAGGGAACACATTTCGGATCTCTCTTGGAAAATAAACATTACAAACACATTTTAAAATGATAATAATAATAATGAAAATAATGATAATAATAATAATATTCATTATTTCGGCGAAAGCGGACATAATTTTGAACCTTATTTTACTAAGTAATATTACCGCCGCATTAATACACACACACACACACACACACACACACACACACATATATATATATATATATATATATATATATATATATATATAGCTCCTGAAAATAGACACAAGATATTAAGGCAATGACACTTAATAACTATTCGGTGGCAATCCATATATAAATAACAGCGCCATTTTGACGGGTATATTCAAGTGATAATAACAAAATAGTAAACAACGCGATTCTTGCAATAAAGCAAGAAATCCAAGTTGTATAAGACATAGAAATGTGCATTCACATACCTATATACTTAATGTCTAAACAAGAATGCAATGTACCAACTCGTAAAGATTAGTCACTCCACAGAAACTGTGTCTTCACTAACATCTTTTGGCAGCATGCCCTGTTGGTTGTGATCAATTAAAAAAATTGGAAAAATAGGTGATCAATGAAAGAAATTACCTTTCTCGCCTTTTGTTGGGCATTGATCACAAAAAGATTTCCAAAAGATAAGAGTGAACTCTATCAGATCCAAACTAAGGGACCAATTTAGCATAAACATTCATTGTAACTTGAACCTCCCTCTGAATACATTGGGTTAAAAAAAATGTTTTTTCTAAACTTTATAAAGAGTAAATGCTTAAACCTTGAAGCATGCGTAGATCATGGGTTTTCCGGGCTCTAGAACCCCCATCGTCAAATAGAGCATTAAACCGACTTGAAAGGACTCGATTCCCTGGTTTGGAATCAGCGTTGAGCTTCTCCTAGACTGGTTGCCTTCCTAAGTCGACAGATTGGAATCTGTCCTACAATAGTATCCATAACTGGGTTAAAGTACATACTTGAATGATTATCAGTGTGTGGGGGAATTGGTTCTCAAATGTGCATCTGATAGGAAAAGTGAAGAAAACAACGTAAACCAGATTAGTCCCTCGAAAGAAACTGTCAGGCAACCAACATCTTTTGGCGAAATGCCGTGTTTCGGGTGATCAATTATGGAAAATTGGAAAAGTAGTTTTCTATGAGTTACTTCTCTGGCTTTTTTTTAGGCTGGGGTCAATAAAAAAATCTGAATTGAAAAAAAATGCTGATACAAATTAAGGTATCGATTTAGCATTAACTTACATAGCAAACTGAATCCCCTTCAAAAAGAAAGTATTGGGGTGTAATTTTGAAAAAGCAATGAAAAAGTTTTTCTTACTTGACATAATAAGAATAAATGTTTAGATTTTAGCCCTCTAGCTCCATTGATGCAACCTGCAAGCGTGATACATACATAGTCAGCCAAACCAACTTAAAAACTGAAAGAAACCTTTGTTGACAGTTTTGATGACATTGGAATTAAGACGAGTGATTGGTATTAGAGAGATTAAAAGAAAAAGAAAGAAGAGAAAAGAAAAGAAAGAAAGGATTGAAAAAGACAGAAAGGACGAATTCTTGATATTACAGAGATCAGAAATGAAGAAAAGAGAAGAAAGAGAAGAAAAAGAAAGAAAAGAAAGAGAAAGAAAAAGAAAAGACGGAAAAAGAAATGAATTTGCCTATTTGAAGAAAGAATGAAATGAAGGGACAAATGAATTAAGGGAATGAGAAAAACAAAGATTAAACAATGAGAAAGGGGAATGAAAAAAAAAAAAAAAAGATAATGAATGAGAATGACAATCGAAGAGGACCCCGAAAGAAAAGAGGAAAAACTTTAAAGACCATTCATATTGTTCAAACGTAAGAGGCCGAGGTTTCGGAGGGCGGAGGTAGGGGGGGGGGCTTACCCCGACTAGCCATGACTAAGCGAAAGGCTAAACTTCCTCAGATGTTAATCGGAGTAGAACCAAATTCTTATAACATATCAGCGTAATCTCTCTGTTCTTCATTCTTTTTCTCCTTCCTTCTCTCTGTTCCTCTGCTATTAAGCCTTTTCCTTATCATTTTAAAAATAACAATGTATTGCCAGTGTTCCTTTCTCCCCACCCGTGATCTATTTCCTATTGTTTAGTAAAGGGAGTGAAGGGGTAGTAGTGGTCTACGTAATATACGTACGCACATACGTGTGGATCTGCAAAGTTAGCGTGGTTTAATATAATCAGAAGCATTGTCAGCAATAACTGCCAACGTGGTGGTCTGAATGACGTTTACGTGAGATTTACTTCCCATTCATGTTGCTATTAGGCTTTTTATGTTTCTTTATGCAAAGATCCTTATATATATATATATATATATATATATATATATATATATATATATATATATATATATATATATATATATATATATATATATATAAAGCTTTTGGGGGATATACGTATACGAAAAGCTCAGACAGTTTTTTGTCTTTATATGGTCAGTATCAATTAATTGCAAGGGAGTGGCGTGTAGCCAAGCGGTTGACGGCGCGGCAAATGGGATTGGTCGGTTCAGACTTCAACTGACTTTGCGTTCGTTCTGCACTAATGCCCCTTAGGAAAGGCATGAACCCATCTCTTCCCCCTGCCGACAGGCCTTGGACCAGTGTGGCTGGGTCCGTCTTACACTTACTAAGCAAGACAGTTTGTGTTCATTCCTCACTAATGCCCTTCGGGAAGGCAAGAACCCATCTCTTCCTCCCTGCCAACAGGCCATGGACCAACACGGCTGGGTCTATCTAACACTTACATATGTCCGACAATTGATTTTGAGGGAGATAAGAATGATCAAATAATTAAGCTAGATATTTCTCAGAGAAAACATAGTGTCTTCCAACGAATCAGTTCTGATTCGAGCCTATAAATCAGAATAGTTTCGGCATGCATATTATAAACCATTGCGATTTCATACGTCTATCAGTAAAATTTATTTTACCTAAAGGTAAAATATTTCTGCATATCAGTATGCATATAGATATCTATAACATGTACTAGAGAATAGGAAATTTGGGAACATGAAAGTGATGGTTATACCCATCGTGATTGGCACCCTTGGAATACCACAGGTTGGAAGAATTGAAATCATCTGCAAGACGTTATTAATAATCTCATTTTGATCACTGAAGATGTTGCTGTTACTTGATCTCCAATAAAATTCACCAGTTACTATCGGACTGAAAACTTAAAGAGTACTTGTAAAAAAATACTTAGCATCAATAGGAGTAATGCGTGAATACTCGTATTATACACGCACGGAAGTTCACGTGCACACATACCAGAGTTGCCAATTCAAATGTTTTATTTTGTTTTAATTTTTGTTAACGTTGACAATGTTTTGATATTTTTTATTCTATTTTTGTTCATTTTTTGAAGTCTAGTGCTGCCAACGGAGATGGTTTTTTTTTTCATTTCGAATTGGAGAAACACTTCTAGAATCAAAAATTGGAAAACTAGACACTCAAACGCACACTAACACACACTCATACACATATACATAGTCAAGAAAGCTTTACAGCTTTTAACACTAAATATATGAGAAACTCTTTTTTCAACAAAAAAAATATTTCAGTCAATTATTTCCCAATATCTGCTCGTGTTTTTCATGTAATTTTATTCATGTCTAGTCATGGCTTCATTAAATTTCCTAAAGATCAGACAAATTTGGTTGACCATTCTTGTTGTTAAAGAAACAATTTTCGATATCAAATCAATAAATCTGAGTGTAGCCCGTGCTATTCATCAATATTCTGATATCATAGGCCCATAAAATTTATATAAGATGGAATTCGACTTGTTTAAAATGGCATACGTAAAATATGGAATTGAAGTGAACACTGTATAGACAAACATCCCATTCTCGACATCATATATATATATATATATATATATATATATATATATATATATATATTACCAATTTCATTTGAATATCAATATGCCTTCCATTATTGTACTTTCCCATTTCCTTCTCCTTCGTCTTTCTTTTAAATTCCTTTGCCTCTTTCTTTTCATACTTCTCAAAGTTTCTTTCTTTCAGTGATTTAAGCTAGCTTGGTTATTTGATTAATTTTGCCTTGTTTCGTCTTCATCCGGTTCGTTTCGTTCGTTCAGTTCCAATTTTTCATTTTCTCTTGTTGTTACCTCTTTATTTCAAATCAACCTTAAATAGACGTATGCTTCGCATACGCCTCACGGTGCTTGTCTGCGGACATAGCAATCTACCTCTGCTCCGTTGTCTGGTAATCTAACAAAAATATTGTACCAAAATCATCTGCTCCATTTACCACTTCATTAGCAAAAGATTCCATCGAATGCCTTCGTGTACTCAAGGCATTCTTCAAAATTCAACCAAATTCGAAATCATTCTTCGGATTTTTAGCTCTGGTAGAAAAGGTTCAACGAGTGTAAAAACATGAAGCGGAAAACAGCGAGAATCTCGCATGTTCTCACGTGAACTTACGTTATGAATAAATTGGTGATGGTTTTTATAGAGAGTTGCAATTGCAATATTTGTAAAGTTTGCGAAGGATTTGAAAGATAACGCGGAAATTCAGTTTGGTAGAGTGTTGAGAGATAAGATTTGAAATAATATAAGATATAACATCTGTAACTCACATGAATGAATCACCGTAGCCCGCGTATGTACCAGAACTAATTATCTGAAACCTGGCCCCACAAATGGCTGACCAACCTGCCCAGTGGGCTACGGAGTGTCTGTGTCTACGTATGTGTGTGTGTCCACGCACTCTTGGTCACGTTTTTGGACTTACAACATTGAAACTTTGCATGGGTACACCACTCGGCATAATCTAAATAAGTTTTTTTGTTCTTTCAATGAGTGCTTTTTTGGTCTTTAATCTCAAATCTTATGCTCATTTTTTTTAGATAATTTTAGATAAAGGTCAATTATTTCCAGATAAGTTTGGATATTTTTTTTAGATAGTTTTATATATTTTTTCCAGATCTCTCTTCTCTCCCTCTTTCAATTGATTCTCCGTCATTTTAACTTCTTTCACGACATAGGTTCTCATCCCAAGAAAACAGCATCCTTTAAAAAAAACTGCCGACCAAAACTGTCTTCATTATCCAAACAAATGTCTTTAGTTTTCAAGTGATGCTGGCTGGCTGGCTGGCTGGCTGGCTGGCTGGCTGGCTGACTACGCATGTAAAAATTTGAACGTATATGAACTTTTTTTCGCTTTTTGACCCCCCTCAGGTTTTCACTGGAAAGTACAATTTACAATGTAAGTTTATGCTAAATTGGTCCCTTATTTGGAGTCAAACAGCATTCACACAAGTCTTTTGAAAATTCGGACTAGCTATTACCACCCAACAAAAGAGCAAGTTATACATTGATTATCCCCTTTTCCTTTTTATGATCATCCCCAACGAAGCATGCTGCCAAAAGCCCTTCATCACGTAACATTTTCTATTGAGTGACCAACCAGACCCGTTGCTGTTTTCATTCTTCCAGCATGTCAATCTCTGTACTTGGTTCGAAGCATCCAAATATCGTTTAGAGACTTTGTTAGTAGATATGAAAAGCGAAAAGTTGCTTTTAAAACGGGCCAGTAATTCGCCTCAGTCACTTAAAAACAAAATTTGTGAATTTCCTGATCAGTGGATGCTATTCATCTATGCATATAAATACATTCCTGAGTGTATAAGTATTTATGTACGCTTGAGAAAAAAATGAGGTAACCCTGGAAGGTAATCTCTATTTCACTCATTAAGATGATGCGTATGATTCTGTCATATTCCATCGTTTATCTTTTATGTATTTTCTCTGAGCTTCGAAGAAACATCTGGCATTTTTATCGAAAAATTCAACCTATTTCTTTTTTGTAAATGACATATTGATTACTTAATAGCATGTTTTAAATTCATTCGCCTCCTTTATGTTATAAAATCGATGATAAATAATCACATATATGTATATATATGTTTGTGGATGTGAAGTGATCCAATATAATGTTGATGAAAATGACAATTGGAGGATAAAGAGAAAAACTTAAGAGAAAGTAGGTGTTACTTCTGATCTTTTTTAAAAATTATTTCATGGGCATGTTTCGATGCATCTCGAATGGAACCGGACATCTTTTTCAGAGGAAATATTTTCAACAGCTCACAGAAAATTTTGCTGTTCATATGCTTGATGCTGAGGAATGTGAACAGCAAGAGAGAGGTAACACTTACCATCTCTTGAGTTTTTATCTTCACCTTCTGATTGTCGTTTTTATCACCACACACACACACACACACACACATATATATATATACATATATATATATATATATATATATATATATATATATATATATATATATATATATATATAATACAAAGATACGTACCCGGTAAATATATGCACTTCGTACCTCTTGCACTTGTCAGTAAATAGCTCTATTTACTGTTTTAAATATTGAGCATTGTGATAAAACATCTACAACAGATAAAATCTGTTTCCACCCTTTCTCTGTTTTCACGAATTGAGAATATATATATATATATATATATATATATATATATATATATATATATATAAGCGTGTTAGGGAAAATCATGCGATTATTTGCCTACATGAGATTACTTGCCATCTAAAGATTGAATAACAGTTTATATTATGTACATGAAATAATTAGATTTGAACATTTTTTACAAATGTTCTTGAGGTCAACTTATACTCTGGGGCGATTAGTACCATTTTTATAGTGCGTTGTTTTATTTTAAAAGTAGTTATTTGTATTAATTTCAATTTAGGTGGAGTTGATAACCTAGAAAGTTATATTATATCAAATACTTCTGAAGGCATTAGTTCAGATAATTGGTGACCTGAGCTAAATTTGGTACACGACCTCACACGTCGAGTAACCAATGAGGAAGAACCTCACTGTGACTGTAAGACTTTATCTTTGACTTTTACGCTAGAGCGAATGCATTAAGCTCCGATGTTGAAGTCAAAACATGTTCTGTTGCTGTTTCGCTTTCAGAACTAGATAGTATATTCCTGATTCCGGAAATCGAGACCTTTGTAAGGGTTAGAAACGTATTACAAACAGTGTAAATACAGTAAGTGAACTTTTTTTTCAAGAAAGTAGGAGAAAAAAAAATAAATATCATGTTGACAAACTAAAGAAAGAAAAGGAAATAGAAAATAATCGAGAGGAATTTTTACACTTAGTGGAAACCCTCGCTTTACGACATACATTGGAGAAACAATGACTTTTCTTATAATTTAAAAGTGACTTATAAGAACAGGGTAGTATGCTATGAACACGCACACACACACACACACGAGAGCACGTACATACGCAGGCACATTCACAGACACAAGTATTGATGTACACACACGCACCCCTTTTCGATAAAGTAATCGTAGCTCAAAACAAAACTATGTACTCGTGCATAGTTTATAAAGAGAGGCACTGTGGAAAGCTCTGATAGACAGCCCAATATTCGTGATAGAGAATGTACACATATTAGCTTGATCAAAAAGTTCGTACTGCATACGTCGTTAGATGATATTAGGGGTACTGGGCTTCATTCTTAATTCATTCAATGAATTTGCCTCAAATTGGATTTTGATAGCTAACATATCAGCGTGCATTTAAATAAAATGTCCAACTTCGCGTATTTTTTTGTATTGATTCTGACATTGATGGTCTAAGAAAATCAGCAACATTTCCGGCATATCATATTTTTGTATTTAAAGGAAGGTAAAAATTCGACTGAATGAAAAAGGATGTATGCTGATTATGGAGAAGGTTATGTGAAAGATCGAACGTATCAAAAGTTGTTCGCGAAGTTTCTTCGAGATTTCTCACTGAACGATAATCCACGGTCGAGTTGAATAGTAGAGGTTGATAGCAATCGAATCAAGATATTACAAGAGAATAATCAACGTTATATGATACAGAAGATAGCCGATAGACAAAATATCCAAATCACGCGTTGGAAGTCATTTTTATAAGCTTAGTTATGGCAGTCCCTTTGATATGCAACTTTTACATATAATAACGGGCTGCATATAAATATCAAATATAATTGCAAATACTTCTATTAATAAAGAATGATTTTCAAAACGTACACTGTTGCCCACAAATATTGAGGGAAAATAAAATAGTTATCGAAAATACGTATAATTATCTAAAGAGTCCTATTTTTAAGACGGTTCTATAAAGCAAGGGAAAAAATTTAAACCTGTTTTTAACTGAATTTGTACTCGGTCCAATGTGTAACCCAAGGTCTATTTTCACTTGGAATACCCGCCCACCTCGACCAAAAGTGCCAACGCTGCAGATATTCAAGAGTTTCTTGGCCCATCCCATTTCGTGCAACGGCAAGATACAATCTAGGGAGAAAGACAACCCATTCTGCCCACCCACTACAAAAGAGGAAGACGTTTGACCCTTGCCTAAATGAGAACATCCAAGGCGACCATCGTGATTGTGTATGAATATGTGTATTTTCATAAGAAAATAAACGTTCCGAAATAGTTACAAGGAGTTAACAGGGATGTTGATTATATCACGAAGCATGCCTTGGGCGACTTACAATCAAATGAAGATCGCTCTTATTTCAATTATCTTTTAGAAATACTTCCTCAGCTCAGATTGAACGTTGTCTCTATAATCAAATCGAAGACAACACACTTCGGCTAAGATAACATCTATGAGCATTTCTACGTTTGTGTGTGTGTGTACATGTGTCTGTGTGTGTACATATATCGATAGATTCCCACATACGCTTGGTATGGTTAATAGATTTGGGGGGATACTGACGATTTTATAAGTATGCAACTGTAATGGTTGCAAGAGAATAACTATCTTATGTAGGGCTAATGTCTTACAGGAGAAATCTTGCAAACTTGAAATACCTGGCTTCGAACAGCCAGTAGTAATGCTAGAGGCAGATTCATATTGTTTCAGCCACCAAGTTGTAAGTCAAATTTTAGATCTATTTTACGCAACACAAGCTACAAAAGATTGCTGAAACATCCATTCAAATTTTGCTCTTAATTAATCGCTATTAACCACTATCTTTACTTCATCATATTTTAAGCTCTACTTCTAACTCAACTCAATGTTTTATGTTGAATGTATTGAGCATTTTATGAAATAAACCCATCATACATCGGATAAGGTATGGTATTTTATTTCATTATATTATACTATTTAGTATTCCATATATATATATATATATATATATATATATATATATATATATATATATATGTACGCACGCACAGAGGGCAGAATGAAGAAAATATATTCTCTTTCTCAAGTACCTTTATGAAAACCAACATAATTAACTACTAATCTCTGTTTCGAGACTCCTGTTGGTTCTGCTGCTCAGTGAGACCATCTTGTCACAGGTTACTGAAGACTGAAGACTGAAGGAAATTCTTACCGATTGCAATCTCTCGTCTTCACCTAGATCTATCTATTATTTCGGAATAGTAAGACATCGCCCTGAGGGTGGGGACTGATTGTGTCTGGGTTGGGGAGACAGAAAGAGAGGAGAGACAGACAGTGAGACAGACTGTAAGATACAGACAGAGAGACAGAGAGAGACATCCAGAGACAGACAGAAAGAGTGATTGAGGTACAGAGAAAGAGAGACAGAGACAGACAGACAGAGACAGAGACAGAGGGATAGAGACAAAGACAAAAAGAGGTAAATACGCAAGTTTGACCAAATTAAATAGTGGAGGAATATTATGTTGGAAACAGAGAATAATTTGACAGAGAGAAATGCGATGAAAAAGAGAGAAAAAGAAAGAGAAAGAGAAAGAGAGAGATAGATAGACAGACAGACAGACAGAGATAGAGACAGACGGATAGAAAGAGAAAATGTTGATAATCGTCAAGAGGATGAGAGCAAGGTGGGAGATTCAAATAGGGATGAGGGAAAGCGAATTATGCATCATGTGTATACTTATAGCCTTTAAGAAAATACATGCTATACGCATATCTGCATTAAATCTGTCTGTTCGTCTATCTCTGTCTGTTTCTCTCTCTCTATCTCTCACTCTATGTATATATAAATGTATATGGGAAATGAATGCCAATTTGGAAGTCTAGTTTCAAATTATTGAAATTTTATTCCTGACGTTTCGTCCATTTTATT
Source organism: Thysanoteuthis rhombus (assembly GCA_963457665.1). Classification (NCBI taxonomy): domain Eukaryota; kingdom Metazoa; phylum Mollusca; class Cephalopoda; order Oegopsida; family Thysanoteuthidae; genus Thysanoteuthis; species Thysanoteuthis major. The sequence continues at coordinate 56,744,497 of OY735216.1, read as the reverse complement.
CAAGAGTCAATTGACGAGAGGAAATAACAAGACAACTGTTTACAAGTGGAATTTGAATTGTGGGTAGGCAAAATTGTATATTATTTTTTTCAAATATGTTTAAAATATTTATTGTATTGCATTATGTTTTTTTATACTCATTCACATATACAACAATATGTATATATATATATATATATATATATATATATATATATATATATATATATATATATATATATATATATATATATATATATATATATATATATATATATATATATTATATTCAGAAGGATATATAGCAATAAAAAAAAAAGGCCACGAGAGGGAAAAGTCCAAAACGCCACAAAAAGTAGCAAAAGACATTAAATACGAAAATGACTTCCCAAACATATTTCTATCGTAAAAAGTGAACTTATCTTTTTTTCTGAAGAATAAGAATAAACTGTTTAGTTAAGTGCAGATGCTGTTTCATTCAAGTGCTTTGCTCCAGTAGAAGTGCATTTGGTATAATTTTAGTATTAGTAGCAGTTGTTGTTGTCGTTGAGGTTACTCTTGTTGTTGTTGTTGCTAATATAAGCCAATGAGTTGAGTCTAGATTTGCGAAGAAAGACAAATACAAAGAGAAAGTCGAACAAATAGTTGAGACTGGTCTGGTTAGTCACTCAATAGAAACCGATTCGTGACCTGACATCATCTGGCAGCATGCTGCGTTGGGGTCGATCAATTAAAAGATTGGAAAATTATCAATGGATGATTCGTTTCCTTGTTCTTTTGTGGGGCAGTGATCATTAAAAAATTCTGACCTTTCAAAGAGAACAAACGCAAACGCTGCCAGGCCACAAACTGAAGAACAGTCTTAGTATAAACTTACATTGTAAATTTAACCCCAACTGAATACAATTTTTGTTGAGGGATAGATTTTTTTAAAAACGAACATTATGTTAGCTATAGTGAAGAGTAAATGTTAAAATCTCCAGCCCTTCAGCTCCATTGGAAGAGCCAGCCAGCCAGCCATCAAGACCCCCTTAAAACCAAAGAAACCTATGTTGATGATGACAGTATTGGTTGACAGTTTCTAATAGAATAGCAATTGGGAAGTCACCGTGAGCAGATAGAAAGAATACGCGGAGGAAAGATAAAGTAACTGCGGAAAAGAGAAAAAGGTTATGATAAGCTACTCACCAAATGTTATCATTAATGGTGCTAATACACTTATCTCGTACTGGGGGCAAGGGTTATTTGATTAATGTATCATATCATATATCAAATTATACACATATACTCACATATATATAGATATACATTTATGTATACATACACATATACTTACACATATTTATTCTGGGGAATGCTAATACACACACACACATATATATATATATATATATATATATATATATATATATATATATATATATATATATATATATATATATATACATATATATATGGTAATTGCTATTAGGCGTACATACTTAACTGCATATTTTTATGTGAGTGTGACACCACAGAATCTTTGAACACGCTTGTTATATGCGGTGTATTAATTAATGTGGTGTACGTATGCGAGTTTAAATATTACGAATAAGTATGCATTTTTTCTCTGTATACGCATATTGGTAATATTAATGAGTGGGTTCTTATACATCTGTTGTGGTTGAAAATGGGTGTAAACTGTAATGATAACACATTCACATTTACATTTAAACATATACGTACGTGTGTAAGTTATAATGTGAGTGATTCTTCTTGATCAATGTCTATTTTTTCAAAGAAGAGTGCGTTGACAAAACGACAAGAGACGAAATTATTGCTAAAATGTGCGTGTGTGTATGTTCGTGAGTGTGCTTTCGCTTGTGTGTGTGTATGTATGTACTTGTGTGTGTGTATGTGTATGCACAAAACACATGAAATATGAAGGAATAACGTTAAAAGTTCACCGTCAATCTTCAGGAAATATTCAATACTTTTAAGAAACATCAAAATAATGATGTATTAATATGTTTTTAGGAGAGATCTCACCTCAAAACATCATTGCACAAGTTGGAGGTCTATCACACATACCGGTGTAGAGTCGTAGGAAATCCTCTCAAAATCTACGATCATGAAACCAAAGCGTGCATGCATTGATTTATCAATCTCTCTCTCTCTCTCTCTCTCTCTCTCTCTCTCTATATATATATATATATATATATATATATATATATATATATATATATTGTGCATCTGGGTTACATTCCTTCTTCAAACATGTAGAGAGGTATACATATTCTTTTTTTTCCAAGTTTTCTGATGTTTCTTATTGTCAGTTTGAATGAGTGTAAGAATCTTCCAAATTAATGTTATATCAACCCTATCATTTTTATCCTGAAGACTTTTGATAACCGCTGGTCTTTTCAATAATCTCAATTTATATGTGTGCTTCTGTGTGTGTGTGTGTGTGTGTCATGTACACACAAAAGAATTATATATATATATATATATATATATATATATATATATATATATATAGAGAGAGAGAGAGAGAGAGAGAGAGAGAGAGAGAGAGAGAAAGAGAGAGACAGACAGACAGACAGACAGACAGACAGACTGATAAATACTAATCTTGAAAGTCATTGTAAGTTCACTCGTCCCTGGATTTTTCAGAACTGTAACTTTTTGCTAAATTAAGATAAGCTTAATATACATCTTGCTACTGTGTATCCTATAATGAACTCTTTTGAAGCAAGGATATTTTGCTGTTATTTATCTTTGCCCTATTGGTCTTCATTAGAACGTTACACCTTGTGATTCTAACTTGTTAGACAGCTTGGATTGAACGACAGACTTCCTACCCCAATGTCAATATTCTCCTCACTGAGCATTCCACACTAATTATATATAGCCTATAGTAATTACATGCTACCATAATCAAAAGGATTAGACGAGATGTTTAGCTGAGTTGTATCTCGTCAAGTTTACGCTAAAATCATCACGGTTCTTTCTCCAATGTTAACTTTTCAGTAACAACCAATTTTTGTGTCTCAAATAGCAAAGAATCCGCTTTGATAATATCACACTATATTTACATCTATTTCTTGTCTTTGGTAACGTTATAGATCTATTCTAATATCGGACCCGTTATAGATTTTTGGTCATTATGTAAGCAATGATCAAAGAAAAGTTCATGAACGTGAAAGCTTATGCTTCGATTCTTTGGCTCAGATCACTGGTGTCTGTTAATTAAATACGACCAACAAAAATAAATAAGACGTAGAAACTGAATTCTTTCTTGAGATTTTGTTCTTTTCTGGATTATGTCCAGAAACGAATCAAAGAAAAAGGTTTTCTAATTTTGTTAACAAGCAGTCAGTTTAGAACATGTTAATTAAACTAGTCATATGTTTACCATAGAGCAATGGTTAACAGGCTGATCTCAAAAGTTATCACTAATGTGTTCGATTCTCTTTCAAAGCTCAAATATTTCAGCCTTCTGCTAGACTCGGATGAGCTTGATGAATACAAATAAAATAGCTTTGTGACATCAATACAGTTATAGATTAGGACTTCTCCTGTAGCTAAGTTGGTTGCTGATGCCAGAGATTTTTCGAGCCAAGAAAAGATCGCGATCTTGAATGCTGATTTTGAATGCAAGAAGGTTTCTCGTCTAGGCGAATTTTTGCAACACAATCTTTTTACCTCCGTTGTTGCAACATTTGACCTCGTGCCATAGTAATCTTAGCGGTTCTGAGGTTTCCACATGGCACGCTTTCATCGAAAAAATAAAGTTTGTCCACTATCATGAAAAAAAAAAACAACAAAAAAAGGTAATCAAGAGGCTTTAGATCTCAAAAAAGTTACCACCCTTTTTATGCTCTTCTTTAATTATCTTAGGAGTCAGCTTTTGCCTATAATTTCTAATATTTCTCTCACTTTGCATCTGTCCCGGTAAAATACGACCCCAGATGGTGTGTGCAAACGAAAAGGTGATAATGGTCATCTCTGGGACTGCTTGGCCTGAACCAACCAAGCATGATACATATGTCCATCTGTGTGTATCTTTGAATGAGGATTGAACCCTGCAAAATCGTTTGCTTAAATTAATTCGCTGAATGGAAATCGTATTATCTGTGGGTCTTATCTATGTGCATTGTATAGAGACGCCGTTTTTTCATGATTACGTGAGTGTCACTTATAGCCAAAAAGTATATATTATATATATTTTATTTGATCCTTTTTTCAAATTTTTTTGAATTCCTGTTGACCATTACTGGCGATGGGGTGAAGGCAACCAATTCTTCTCTGTAACCACATCAATTTCAGTAGTCGTCTCCATCGTCTCACAAAAGAAGAAAAAAAATGAGTCTTTTTTAACAGTATTCTCCGGAATCTTTCCCAGTGCTCCACTGATTATAGGCACCCCATTTATTGCACATTTCATAATTTCTGTAGCTCTCGAGTGAGGTCTTTACTGATTTACATGATCTGTTGATTTTAGATAATGTCTTGATTTTAAAATATTCTGATTTGTGCATTTGTTTGAAAAGTCAAACACTGTTTTGGCAAAGTCCCGGTTCTATCACTCTTACTCTGGACACATCCCAAACTGGACAACAGAGGAAGTCCCTGAATCAAGTAATTAGAGACGATGGAACAATTTGTAAGGCCTTGTAACCTTAAGATTATGTTGATAAGCTCTACTCAAAGAGAAACTTGTGGGAAGAAGATTCAACTTGGAAAAACTCAGTTGACTGGGCTATGAAGGACATAATATACAGAAGAGGGCAGAGAAAGGATACCGATGACAGTTAGAAATTCTTAAACAAATACAAACATAAGACCAACAAAAGAAGGCTTGGAGAAAAACTTGACAAAAACTCGAAGGCGAAAAGTGAAGAAAACGAAGCGAATTTCGAGAAACAAACAAAAGAAATTACAGACAGAATAACCAGGGCACAGTTGCAAAGAAGACATCTGACAAAGAAACAGGGGATGTTGGTAATAGCAGAACAAAACAAAGTTAATTACGTCAATGGGGGGAAAAATGATAACACCCAGCAAAAATGTCAAATGTCAAGCATGTGAAGAGAAAGAGACACAGAGACAGAGGGACAGAGACAGATGGGGAGACACAGATAGAGAGGCAGAGACAGAGAGAAAGAGACAGGGAGAAAGGGACAGAGATAGATAGATAGAGAGAGAGAGACGAGATAGTAAAACTCATCATAAGTAAACAGAGAAGAAATACAAACGAGCCGCAATTGGTTGGAGACAGTGATCCACTTGAAATTGGGCAACTGACTCGAGTTAGACTTTTCAAACAAATGAACAAACCAAAACATCATTAAATCAAGACTATTTGAGATTAACAGATCGTGTAACTCAGTCAAGGACACCACGCAAGGACCTCACCCGAGAGCAACAGAAATTGTGAAATGGGCAATTATTGGTGGTACCCATGATCAATGGAGCACTGGGAAGGATTCCGTAGAATTTGGGGGGGGGGGCGGGGACTCATTTCTTCCTCTCTTATGAGACGATGTAGATAGACATTTGGTGAAATCGATGTGGATACCAAGAAGACTGATTTTGTCACCTTCACCCCATCGCCAGTAATGGTCACCGGAAATCAAAAAAGGATCAAGTAAAAAAAGCAAAAACAAAACGTAACAATATTCAGTGAATTGGAATAATTTCAATGCGATAAACAAAGTAGAAATGAAATTGATAAATGAAATATATGTATGTATATATGTATAATGATATACATACATATATATTATTTCATGCAAATTTAAAAAAAAAAAAATATACTTACTATAAAGAAATACTCCTTCTTTCCAATAATAGTTGTAACATTTAGTATATATCTGGCGTATTCAAATGTAAAAAAAAAAAAAAAGAAAACAAACAAAACACTACGGGACGGAGGTAAGAAGAAAGATATTAGCTTATTAAAATTTATCTGGAAATAATGCAAAAATAACTGGAGACGGTGACCATGATGATGACGATGACGATGATGATGACGACGACGACGACGACGACAAAGACAATAAGAAAATCAAAGAAGAGGAAGAAATATAGAATGGAATTTAGAGCAGTAGAAGTACAAGATGGGTTGATCAGAAGAAAATGTCTGGGAAGGAGGAGGAGGAGGAGGAGGAGGAAGAGATGAACTAGGCGTGATAATTGGGAGTGGGCGGGCGGGCTGGTGTCACATATCTGGGAGCGTTGCGTTAAGTGGGAGAATGATAGTGGATGAAAGGGTAGGTGCTGGGGTTATTAAGAGGGGCAGGGACAAGGAGTTGTCAGGGCGCTGCACGACAACAGCAACAACAACAACAAAAAAAAAAACAACAACAACAGAAGAGTCGGAAGCGAAAGTAAAAGTAGAATTAAGATTAACAGCGCCGACACCGCCGTCAACATTTGGGAAAGGAAGGGCGAAACTGGAGCGGGGGGGGGGGGGTAGCAGCATATGCTCAAGAGGCTAAGATGACCAGGAAAAGGTGCAAAGAAAGAAAGAAAGAAAGAGGGTGGAGAAATAGAGAGAGAGAGATGAAGCGAGAAGAGGAAAGGTGAGAGGAGAATTAGAATTGGGCCAGTTGGAATTTAAGAGAATTATTCGCGGGGCTAGGACTGATCAACTTGATTTAAGCGGCAAAAAGAGAAGAAGAAAAATAAAAGAAAAGGGGACAATCTGGAGGCCATAATAAATGCAAGTAATCGAGATATAAAGATTCTTGGAACAAGGCATTGTAGTTTTGTCCAGTGATAAGATCCAGTTCAGATTATGGTCCAAAACGGGTCATTATTACTATCATCGTTTTAATGTTGTCATTATTATTATTATTATTATTATTATTATTATTATTATAGTTTTCACACCAGCATTTCGTTGGTAGCTGTTTTTACTTGAGATCAAGTGACAGCAACTCTCCTTGGTATTCTGACCGACTTCAGCGGTGATGTAGTCTGGATAATCTCAATTCTTCCTCGGATTCCCAGTTCCTCCAACCTCCTTGCTCCTAGGGATCCAACCACTATCGGCACCACCGTCCCCTTCAACAACTTCCCCAACTCCCCTCCCTGGCAAGATCCAGATACTTATCAAACCTTTCACTTTCTCCCGGCTTCACCCTATGGTCTGCTGGAATCCATTATCCAACACATTCTCTATCACGGCATAATTATCATTTCGTTCTTTCCCTTGTTGGAAGCCGTCAACCACAACTGTCACCAAGACTATTAACATAGATTTCTTCAGTGTTCAAGTGTGTGAGCAATCTGGCTGGCTATCATTCAGGTTTCTCCGATAGAGCAAGAGCACTGAAAATGTAAACGTTTGCTCCTTATTTTTTTCAGGAAAACATCCTTTTAGAGTCCGTCGTTGGACATAGACCTTCTCCAAGAATCAACGAGTTATCTCTATCATCGCGGGTTCAATACTTCCTGAACTTATCTAGTCCATTATATTAACTTATTTTCTGCCGGCCACAGTTTCGCTAATCATCTCTAGGGATCCGGCAGTGTTCTTACATGTTTTTTGTTTTTTTAAATTTGCTGTTTTTTTTTTAAATCTCTGACCGAGATCTTATCAGCTAAATTTCATATAATCCCAAAGTATCCACGACCGTGTGCCTCGCAAGTCATTTTTAATCCGATCAGTGTTATTTCAACATGTTATCCGATGGATATGTTTCCCATTTTATTTTACGGCCTTCGTGTATGTAATTCAGTTATATTTCTAATTCTATTCTGCATTATATATACGCATACATGTGTGTTTGTGTGCCTGCGTGTGAATGTGTGTGTCTATATGTGGCTGCATATATATATATATATATATATATGTGTGTGTGTGTGTGTGTGTGTGTGCGTGTGTGTGTGTGTGTGCGCACGTGCGTTTTGCATGTTTTGTCTGTACACTAAGATTTATATATATATATACACACAGATTTGTATATATATATATATATATATATATATATATATATATATATATATATATATATATATATGTATATATATATATATATATGAATATATTCAAAGGAGCTGAATATTCAAGTATTTATTGGATTCTGTTTTTCAATACATTGTCGTGGATCAATGTGATGAAGTAGTGGCCATAGGCGCCCGCTACCACTCTTCCAGAGAAGGGCACAAGGATATATATTGGGCAAGGGGTGCAAGAGGATATATTTGGGGCCGGGGCACAAAAAGATATATCTGAATAGTGGTTGCAAGGTAAGGGATTAGAGAGTGCTTAAACTGTGACAAGTTCTAAGTTGCCCCTATTACTAGTGACCCCTTGATATCTATGCTTCTACCTGGCTTCTATGAGGTTCCAACTTCAAAACAGACTCGACCCAGGTGAGAAGGCCTGATCCAGGGGAGTGCAGATGATTCACTTGTATCCCCCAGAGGACGCCCATAGTAGTGACTAAACACAAGAAAGTCCTATTGTGATATAGATACATAGATATACTAAGCGGTATTTGTCGACATAAATACGTGTACCCCCATATAAAATAAAGGCTCGCTATCATGCTCGTCTTTCTCGTCAATGAGGAAAATACTTATGTTTTAGCACGTCTTAATGAGTATAGTTATGTATTTCTTGGTGACCGCTTCTCTGTATCATGCATAACCATCTACGAGCGCCTGCCGAAAAGTATCTGTTCCAAGCTAGTATCGACTATTGGGTTTAGTGAATTTGACCCCCCCCCCCAGATGCTCCACCAAGTTAGGATTAGTCAGACACACACCTCAGACAGACAGTTTTAACACATTAAGATGATATCTTCCCGTTCCAAAGCAATATGTCAAAAAATGTCGACGTCCGTTTGGACAAAGAAAAAATTGGATTTTTAATTATAATAACAAAGAATGAAAGAAAGGTTTCATTTATTGACGACCCGCCCAGAAGCCCTCCCCTAACCTCTGCAAACGCGTTATGACCATATGTCTGCTAACAAAGCTGAGGAAAGCCTATCTTAATCGCTACTGACACCGGTTCTTTGCGAAGCTGTCTCGTTGGCCAAGTTTTGAAATGGCATCGTTTCTATCGGTGAATCTAATTTTTTTGTTGTTTTCCTTTTTTCTTTTTTTTTTTTTCAAATGTAAGCCGTGTTGGCATCTTTTACTTTTCAAACCCAATCTTGTCTCCATTAGTATCCAGTCTTGTTCAGATAAAAGCAGTTCCATGTATAGAATGAATATTGACGATCTTGATCAAGTGAGAAACGCGGTCAATGATAGATAACAGCTGTAGTCCTGGTTCTCCGTCTATAGTAAAATATCAGTATTTACAACTTGAGACCGAATAAATAAATCTTAGCAATAACAAAATGTGGAAGATGGTGATCAGTGGGAAATGAATCAAGGAAATTAAACACGAAGTTAATTATATTTTAATGATATTAGACATAATGTAATAAAACCAGAGTTCTCCCATGATATAATAATTTGTGTTTCAGCCTCGTGAGATCCCACTTTTGAGTTCCTATCAAGGCGCTTGTGGAATGAATTGACTTAGTCTAACAAGAATATTTATTTAAAAAAAAAAATGCAGACTGTCCCCCAAAACAAGAAAGAATTTGGTTCGTCCCTTTAAGAAATCTCACACACATACAGAGGCTGCATTTGACACCTAATTAAGGCGACACTTTTCAGACATTTTTTTTCGGTATCCTGTCTATAGTTACAAAATATTTTTAAAAGTTTTTTTTTTCATATCTACTAAGAATAAGAATAAGATTAAATTCGTATCATTTTGGAGGGCGAGCAAAGTAGATTAGGAATATTCGTTTTGGGGTGTGTGAAAGAAAAAAATTAATACCGAAAAATAGGTTTGTGCGTAAGCAACTATTGACGAAGTCGATCTCATTTATATCATCAGAAAATTCGTGTTATTCCCAGGACGTTATGATGAATATCTGAATAACCATACTTATTCTGTGCTTGACAAAAAACTATGCTTTTTGGGCTTCCTTTATACAACGCTTTAAACCGATGAAAAAGTCTCACTTATAAGTGGTGTGTGTATATATATATATGTATATATATATATATATATATATATATATATACACACTATGTTTATATATATTTGTATGTATGCATTTACATATGATATATGTACACGAATATATATATATATATATATATATATATATATATATATATATATATATATATATATATATATTATCTGTCTATGCATATATATGCATATATGTAATTCTGTACGCATGTACTTTATAGATGAGATGAAAAGATGAAATTGAACCCAGGCAGCTAAAAGGATGATATATATTCGTATCCTTCAGAAAAATAAAAGTACCAATGAATTACCTCTCTATGTATGTAAGTACAGTTTATGAGACAGCGGGCGGGATAAAGTGAGCACATTTAAAGGGTTATATGATTGTATGTATGCATGCGTATATACTTAATATCTAGCCCACAAGTACAGTGCTATTCAAACGTGCATCTATATCTGGATTTAATGAATACAGAGATATTTGCCATCATAAATACACACATATGATTTATGAGGTTTTATTTTATACCTACACATCTTCATAAGTGGGTATTATCGGCGAGTTTGGTACGTGGGTAGGAACCTTAAGTGTGTACCCTCTTATAAAATAAGTAGGATCACTTGAGTATGTGATGGAGTCGTAGGTAGCGTACGTTTGCTTAGGGGTCAGAAGTAGCCTGTATCATAGCGTTGACGGGAAAACGGTAAACAATACGGATAACGTTAAGTAGTACTCGGTTTTCGCCCTGTTACGAGCCGTCAGACCTCAAGGATTCTTCAGAAGAACATATATATATGTGTGTGTGTGTGTGTGTGTGAAGCTTCCTCATTTCGATTCTCAGGCATTCTTTTCTCAAACTATTATCCACTTTCTTTTCTTGCTTCTTTTTTCAGATTTCCCTTCTTCTTCTTCTTCTTCTTCTTCTTCTTCTTCTTCTTCTTCTTCTTCTTTTTCTTCTTCTTCTTCTTCTTCTTCTTCTTCTATTTTCTTCATTATGATATTTCTTGAATCTCCTTCATCAGTCCCTACTAAGTTTCTAATTTTATTTTTTTTTTTGTCTATAAACTTTTTTTTCCTTCTCTCAGCACTTAACTTTTTCTTTGATGGTCGTCTCCCTTCATTCTCTCCTTTTCCTATCTTCCTTCTTACCTTTATTCTCTTGCTTCCTACCTTTATTCTCTCCTTTCTCACCTTATTCCTCAATCTTGTTTTTTTTCTATTTCATACTTTGATACATTTCTAGAATTTTTTAAGTATATAAATTGTAATCTGTTTTTTTTTTTTAATTCTTCTAGTCCTTCCTTTTCTCTCTTTTCACTGTATTCCTTCTCTTTGTTTCTCTTGGCTCTCTTCTTTTCTTTGCAAATTCTTTCTTATACTCCCCTCTTTCCCTCTCCCTGATCTCTCTTTCCTCTCTCCCTCTCAACGCATTGATTCCAAAATCGCGATATCACTCTGATCATATTTACTATGACTAAACGTTGTTTTTCCAAATAAAGCGAGCTTCAGTTCACATATAAAATGCATCCAGTGTGTTGAAACCAATACGAACGAAAGACCGGCGGATCATTTATCATTTCCGAATTCCACATTGCCATATAAAAATACATTTGTCGAAACAAAAATAAACTCCAACAATGTAGTCCTTGAATAAGAATAAGTCTCCTTATGTCTCCTCGGATATGGTCAATATTTTTCTTCGGTTTTGATACGTGACAGAGATTTATTATATGAATCCAGGGAAAATAAATGACACAAAATGAAAAAGAAAAATAGATTTGAAACGAGAGAAGACAGTTTGAGCTGGTTCTATATCAAGTGCCCCGTTTTATTTAAAAATATAAATAAAATATTGAGTTTCGATACCATTTTTGCAAGGTCGAGACAGACATACATACGTACTCGTATGTGGAGTTCTAGCCATTGATAGTTACTCTGATTCTCTCTGAGCATCTCACTGTTTTATTCAGATAATTAAGTGCCCTTACGCTGGCCACGACAACATGTTACGTTTTTTACATAATCTCGCAGTTATTCGAAGTTTTTGCAACATGAAAATAAACTTAAAGATGACAAGCACCGAAAGTGGCGTAACTCATTTCACCTTGCATATTCAAATTTCAAGTATATTGACTACCAGTCATTGAACAGGTTGCACAGCTATCGTGGCTTTTGCCAGGCGAAATTAATCTCAGTAAATATCGACATGGTATCATGTGTATCTTTCTGTAGAAGGTTATAAATGTATCTCTGTAGATGTAAAACCATGAGTTAATAGAACCATGGTACACTGATAGCCTGGATGCTATCCACAAAAGTAATTGCTAATGGGTTTATTGTTGGGACTTCCATGAATCTGATCTTGTGCCAAATTGGACTTACATCAGCGAGCATCAGAATATGTAATTAGGTAAACATATATATGTGTGTGTATGTACGTGTAGGCGAGCGAGAGCTCACAGGAGCGAATGCAATAGGCGTCATGATGTGAAAGTAAGTGAAGAAACATCTCATTCTCCTTCAACTCAAACAATCAGTAAACATATATATATATATATATATATATATATATATATATATATATATATATATATATGTTTGTGTATAGGTGTGTGTGAGGGGGTGCTGCAAAACGGTAACAAAATGCAGTTTTCTACATGTCCGAATGTCGTACTGAACTGGGATTTTTTCTCCATCGCAAAAATACTTCTTGAAGACACCGATGAAATCTTGATAATAACAAAAACTTCTGAGATGTGATACAATTGTTCTCAAATCTTTTACTTCCACATTGTCAATTTACTACAACAATTTTGTTGGATTACTTCACAGACACAGACACACACACGCACACACATACATATGTATATAAGTATATCTATACGTATCCATCTTCTTATATATATCAAAAAATTGATATAAATGATCCGACAAAATGACTATAAATCGCGTAATATTATACAGAAACTATTATTTGAAATTATCTCCAGTCATTACACGGTTAATGTATCACTTCACCTAGACAACGTAAATAGAATAAACAATTAAAGAAAATGGGATTGCTGCAGGAATCGAACCTGCGACCGATAGGATAACTGCTTCAATGTAGTGTTGGTTTCACCATTGAGGTAAGCAGCTGCTGGGAATGCATAGGCCCAAAATCAATCGTGTAATGATGGGAGATAATTTCAAATAGGAGTTTCTACTTGATATGTATATATATATATATGTGTGTGCGTGTGTGTAAATACAACTTTGATAGAAATATATATAAATAGGAGTGACTTTGAGATAGCTTATTGCTGGAAACGCTATAGTGTTTGCCTGTAGATAGACATCAACAACCTGAGTGCCCAGTAGGTTATTTGAAAGAACGATGGACAGAGTACGGGAGTAAAGGTAGAGAAAAACAGAGAGAGAGATAGAAACACTGTTTTATTGTGACCAAACAGCACAGGACTAAATATGAATGTTTGACCATTAATTCAAATTACGAGATGTAATTTGATTATTTACCACTTTAGTGTAAATGGAATATCTTGCCTGAACTAAGCCATAAGCAGTAACCCATAAATAAATACAATATACGACCATACGCCGAATGATCCATATAGAAATGTATATATTTACACTCATACACACTCACGTACACAAATTCAATAGCGGGTTATTATCACTGTTATATAATTAACCTCTATTAAAGAGAGAGAGAGGGGGGGATTTTATTCGATTCGTTACACGGTTATTCATCTCCGGGGTTTACAAATGCATGGCACAAATGAAACAGAGAAAGAAGGAGAAAAGAAGGAGAGAAAAGAGAGAAGGACAATGAAAGAAGAATAGGAGGAAGAAACAAAAGGATTTTAGAAAGAAAAAATTTTAGAAAGAAAGAAAGAAAGAAAGAAAGAAAGACAGAAAAGAGAAAGAAAGAGAAAGCAGAAGAAGAAAAAAGAAAAATAAGAGAAGACTTGAGAGAAAGAAAGAAAGAAAGAAAGAAAGAAAGAAAGAAAGAAAGAAAGAGGTGAGAGGTGATAAAGGAAGAGAGAAAAAACAAGAAAGAATGAAAAGAAAAAAGAAAGGATGAAATGAAGAGAGAGAGATGAGGAAGAGAGGAAGAAAGAAAAGATAGAAAAGAAAAAGAGAAAAGAAGAAAAAAGAAAGAAAAGAAAGATAGAAAAGAGAAAGGAAAGACAGAAGAGAAGAAAAAAGAAAAGATGAAATGAAGAAAGAGAGAAGAGAAAAAAGAAAGAGAGAGAAGAAGATGAAGGAAGAAAGAGAGCAGAAGGTTTGAGAAGAAAGAAAGAAGAAGGATAGAAAATAATAAAGAAAAGAAAGAAAGGTAGAAAAGAAGAAAAACAAAATGAAAGCAAGCAAAAAAGACGGAGAGTTGAATATGACGGAACGAAAAGAAAAGAAAATAATGGATTAAAAAGAAAGCCTGACGAGAGAGGAATTAAAGAGAAAGGATTCGTGTAATGGGAACATATGAACGGTTTCCTAGATGTGAATGTTTAAATAAAATGGGGTCCGGGTAGCCTGGTGGTGGGGTTATCCGAATGACCAAAATGTCACGTTGTGCAAACGTTACCAATCGCCAGCCTCTGCCGTTTGTCGGCGTCAGCCATTGCTCGACTCGCGCCAAAGAAAGGAAGCGAAGAAAGCGTCGCTAATCCGCGACTAAATGATTGGTTTACGGGTCGGATTTATCTAATATTCTGTAGAGCTTGTCATCTCTTTGATGATGGCCGGGTGCGCTGAGCGGCAAAAATGAGGATTCTGGATGGAATTGGGCAACAGGTCTCAATAGAGGATACCAAAGGATAAAGAGGAAGCCTTTCAGAAAAGAGTCGATTTAAATGGGATGAGGAATAAAATAGAAAGAACAATAACAAAAATAAAACAAAACAAAACAAAAGTAGGGGAAGCAACTTACCAGAAAAAAAAGACAACAGACGACTACAGAGACGAAGATGGTGGGAAATGAATGTTTATCAAAAAAGAGAAATATTAAGCAGGAAAAATGAACGAAAGGAAAATTCGAAAACGAAGTGTTTTCAGATTTTACAGAAGGAAGTGTTTGGGAGTATGATTCTGGTTTGGAAAGCTCGGTCTTGGAGTCAGGCAGCACACGAAAACGTCTAGACTTATGCAGACCTAAGAGACAACTGAAAGTTATTTCTGCATTAATGCTCTTGAGAGAGACATGTACCTATGAATGCCTATATAGTATCTAACACCTAACTACAAACAGAATTAGATTATGGTACAAATAGTGAGAGACACCAGATTCTTGTCTGGCACGCAACGACGGTATTTACCCTATTCCCAAGAGCTTAAAAAAAAACACACGACCTCTTTATCGTGGGTAAGGGCGAGTTTAGATGCAAGCTTCCCTCTAAACCTTCGGGGAGCTCGATAAGGTCAACTCAACCGCTAAATAGGAGAGCATCAGTTTGAAATGATAATTTTGAACCCGGCAATCGGTTGTTCCAGGGTGAATAGTCATATTAAAAGGTAATGATTTATAAGCACTTTTGTGGCACCTACACAAGATATTAGTTTGTGTTCTGGTTACACTAGGAATCGAATTCAAGTCACACAGATTTTATATTAGGTTTATACCTATCAAATTCACAAATCCTGTATTCATCATTGTCAAAACATTTCCTTGTAGATGGGCGAAAATATGACCGTGAGCAAATCTAAATAAAGAAATCTTTCATCGAACTCCTAAACTGGGGTTGGACTTTATTTTTCTACCGTTACAAGAACAAGAACAACCCTCACAAAATTTGTGGGTATAAACCGATGTGTAAAATGCTAATTGCCCAATTGTGGTTTGAAGTCACAACAAGCTGAGCAGCTGTATTACTGACTCAATTGACAAATCTCTCTCATACAGATACGTGTGTGATTATTTTATTCAAATAGATATTTACATTTATACGAAATATATGTATATCATTTTTTAAATTTTATATACAATACAAAAGTTGTAGGAATCAGCTTCAGTCGGAATAGAAGATTGAGTGGAATTTGACCTTGCTGTATTTACTTGTTGTCTTCCAAAGGAAAGTGTTATTTTTGTCTTTACGAAAAGCTTAATAAAAAACCTTCAAATATAAGCAACGTGAATTTTACAGCTGGAACCCACAGCTCACCATTAAATTTTCTAACCAAGCCATTACTTCTCGGTGCAAAAAAAAAAAAAAGCTTAAACGTTTGGAAATAATTCAGACTACCTGGATTTATGATGAAAGAGAATTGGACGAGCAAACAACCTATCACCCTTTATCGTGTCCTTATCCAATGGAATAAACGGGTGGATTGTAGCACCACCCTTGTACTTGGGGACATTGACTTGTTGAATAGACAAGGTAAACGGGTTTGTCGATATACACCTACACAAATAAACCTACACGAACTGACACACAGATGGAAAAATATTCATATAAAATATTTTTTTAGTAATACACACATATATACACTGATTTATGCATTATTGGTGAGTAATGGAGAAATGTCACTATTTTTTCTTTCTTTGTAATCAGTTGAGTACACGAGATATCGTCAAGATGGCCTAACCTGGCACAAGGCCAACGCAGTGAAAGATCCAGCGGAGATTGTACACACAAACATATGCTGTACCTTCTGTTTTTAAGGGTTTTATAGAAGAAAAAGAACAAACCAGAGCTGTATTCATATAATAAAATTTACCGGTTATCTTTGTTCCTGATAATTTTTTTAGCGGTTTTAACAGTTTAGCGTTTTTGTAAACTGTGCCCTCAACTGGCTAAGGGACTGTTAGGGAGATATACATTCATACAAACTCGAAATATGTTCATGTAATATAGATATATGCGTATTTTGGTTAAGTGCAACTTTCACAAGACTGTTGGGTCATATGATAACATGTGCTTACATTCTGAAATTGCACTGTACGGGAAAATTTGCAGGAATTGAGGGGAACTGAAGAGGAGGAGCAGAAAAAGGATTCTGTCTGAAGAATTTGGGGAGAAGTTATGCGAGCGACGAAAGAGACATTCAGATGCGGTGTTTTATACAAATTGGAATCTAATAAATTTTAATTATATAACATATACAGACTTACATTAGTTTATACATACATAGATTCATTCATACATACAGAGATGTATTCATACGTATGTAGATTTATTCATACATGTATATGTACATACATGAGATTATTCGTACATCCATGCATGAGTCAATACACTTATACATACAGAGAAAAGTGCGTGTATTTATTAGATTCACGTAAACATGTATTGGTATGCACGTATGAAAAACTGAAAACAAAAAAAAAAAATAGACAGAGATTCACACAGACAGATTACCGTTTTACAAGAACATTAAAAGCATAAGACAATTTTAAAGCACTAAATTTCTAGCGGCGAATAACTTCCATGTCCTGAAAAATCATGCTTTTAATTTTCTTTCTCCTTTTCCTTCGAGTCACAACCAGCGATAACAAATGATGTTCTCTCGACCGAATTCGCATGTTTGTTCACGTCACGCCCCCCCCCTAATTTTCATTCTCTTTCTCTCTTTAAAGTTGAATGAAGAGAGGAAGAGGGGAAGACTTACGGGACTGTGCGGCCAGCAGCTAAAGTATGACTGACTGCTGTAGCTGACACGCCTAAACAGCAAACTCATTAAACTAAACTAAGTTTTCGGTGACTGTGTAAGTTTAGCGGGAAAACATAAGCATCACTCTCTTCCTTACTTTAAAGCTGATTGAAGGGAGGGAGAGAGGGAGATATATGACTGAAAATTGTTAAAAATTGGAATATTCTAGAATATTAGACTACCCATAGATGACATGAAAGATCCTTTAATATACTAGTATATATATA
>OY735216.1:56666604-56724104 GCA_963457665.1 Thysanoteuthis rhombus | reverse complement strand
TATATTGCAGATGACGCCATCTTTTACAGCCACCCTACACATTGCACTCTACAATAACTATTAGCATTCACACACACACACACACACGTATCGTATACACTGATACACAGATACGTACACACAACCACTCAAATACACACACACATATGTACACATATATATATATACTATTCTCTGACGCACGTACTCTGATAATGACTAAATGAAAGCAATGAGTGGTCGTAAACAGATTATTATTCATCTATACAGATGTGTCTTCCGAGAAGGGATGGGTTCATATAACAAATGTGCTTGCACACACACACACACACACACACACTCGTATATATATATATATATATATATATATATATATATATATATATATATATATATATATATATATGCATATAAATGTATATATATTTGCTTGAATGATGATAATCTCTGGAGATTATGGAAATAAACATAGAAATCATCAACAACAAAATCATCCTCGCGTCTCGTTTGATAATCAATTATTTACTGATAGGTATGTTTTTCGGAGTTATTTTGTCCCCTCGTATTTTGGAACTGTCAGAGGATCAAGGGTTAATATGATGTGATATATAGTTGCTTTTGAACCCTAATCATTGAATGCCCTATTTTTTTTTATTTTTTATTTTTTTTACAAAAGTAAAACTAAATCCTCATAAAAGACTTCAAATTCAAGATGACATCCTAACGCGAACACATACGCACAAAAACAACCTTCTACACATATGTTACTACTTAAGTAATACACACCCACAAATTATAAGTCACTTATACATTTACCAAGCGCATATATACATGTTACTCACACAAGTACATTAACAACCTATTTATTTCCAATAGTTTTTTTTTACTCTCACATACACATCGATAGAAACGTAATCATACACAAATTTGAACTCTACTACCATTGTATTTAGACACCATACGGACACAACCCTTAAAATTAGATATATTAGCTTTCCACTAACATTGTCTCTCACGCACTGACATACGATGGTAGGAATATGCATACGACAATGAAATAAAGGTTTCAAATTACCGTTATTTAAAAAAAAAAAAACAAATGGTTCCATGATATATTCCTACATATTTTCCTCTAACTTTGCCTTTAATTCTTTGTGTCTTAAAATGCCTCTAGCCCTGGAGAAACTACAGAGAATTTTATACCTGGCAAAACGTAATAGTTATTCATTAAACTGTCATCATCATCATCATCATCTGCAGCAGCAGCAGCATTTTAACGTCTGTCGTTGGACATAGAACTTCCCCCCAAGATTCGCCAGACGTCTCTATCATGGTTGTTACGGAGCCAGTACTTTCTAAAATTGACTAGTTCCTCGCTCCATCTTATTTTCTGGCGGCCTCAATTTCTCATACAATCTCAGGGATCCACGTTACGAGATGTGATGTCCAGCGGTTGTTAGCCATTCTCGTTACATAACCAGTCAATTGCCATTTAAGTTAACAAATCGATTCTATGATATCTCCTCTTCTTTTTTCTCTAATTATATACTGTGCTGTCTTGTGATCTCACAGTCTGATGTCGAGCATAATTCTTTCCGGTATACGTTACATGGTTCTCACCTTTAAACATAAACGTGACACAATGCCACAACCCATTTTTGAGATCAGTAAAATTTAGTTTCCAACTCATACGCAAGACCAGTGATTGCGAATTTATGATAGCAATGGAATTTGAAAAAGCCAAGGTGGCTTATTGATTTCATTTTATAAGTATTTTCATAAGTATTTATTTCATATGTATTTCCGTAAGTATTTGTTTCATAAGTATTTTCACAAGTATTCATTTTATAAGTATTTTCATAAGTAATTTCATAAGTATTTTTTGAAATTTCACGCTATATTGTGTTAAACTCCTTGTTTCATAAATATAACAAAGAAATAGGTCGCTTATCTACTAGTATTTACCTAAAACCAAAATACCTGTATTCATTTAAGTGACACTCTAATAATGGGATTATGAAAGAAGAAAATAAAATTTCGACACACCAAGTTAAAAAGGTTGGCCATGACAGTACTAAACGTATCTCAGACTTGGGGAAATATCAGCAGTTCACAAGCCTGAGATTACTTGAATATGAGTGTGCACGTCATGAAATTTGGCATTGTTTATCTGAGATTGTGGCAACTGACCACTGGTTCATGAGAATAACTCTTTCTTCATGTACTCCATCACATTCAAACTGCATAATTTGAGGGAGTCAGCGTTGAGGTATGTATGTGTTAATGTTTGTACGTCTTTGTGTGTTTTGAAGAGATAAGTTAATGTATGTTATAAGTGTGTGCGTGCGTATTGTGGAGTGTATGTATGCACAAGCATGCATTCTTGCAGGTCAATTCGTTGGTGCCTTCATATATAGAATGGCATCGTACACGAACATTCCGTGTGTATGTGCATGTATGAGGGTTCACACATGTGCGCTTATGCATGTGTGTGTGCATAACACTGTTTTCCCTGAGCGTCTGTATTTACTTGTGTTACCATCGGAGCACGAGTGTATCTATTTATGCAATCGTTGCATCAATATGTGCGTTCGTTCAAGTGTTTGTACTTTGAACGGTCACAGGTTTACACTAGAGACGTGGGAGATCTCCAAGTCCACTGGTCTCACACAAACGCAAGGCTGCACTATTTGGATGTGACAGAGGACAAGGATCTGTTTTACCTTCAGCCAAATGAAATAAATTAAATATAAATGTTGCCCTTATGTAGGCTGGGAAGAGGACATCCCTGTCAGGGCATCACGCGTTACGACTCTCTGTCTCAGGTTAGACCTCGATGTTCGTCTTGGTGTGCGATATGCAACAATTGAATTAGAGGCGACGAGCACCTTAAGTGGCGTCACTCACTCCCCAAGGATATCAGAGCAAATAAAATAACCTGGCTATTTATTATGTGAGTAAACCTATTTTTTTAAAAGAGAATAAAACCTCTAATTGAACTAAATTATTGTCATAAATCTGAGTACGACATAAGAGATCTTTCAGATAATAGCCAGGTTATTTCAAAGAAACTTTAACTCTAACTTCAAAAGCGACACAATAATGACTTGAATTTTGAAGGCTCAAGTAATTAACATCACACCAACCACATTAATGCATAATATTGCCAGAATTTAGAAAAGATGGAGAGAGCAGCTGTTGACTTGATAAATCTGAACAACTATTGTGGCACCAGAGAACCTTGTCGCGAATAAAAAAAAATAATTGCAATAATGAAGCAAAGAAGATCTAAATAATAATAATAATGATAATAATAATAATAATGATGATGATGATGATGATGATGATGATGATAAAGACAAAAAAAACACACATCACAAATAGTAGTGGAGATACGAACCACAGCGCTGCTGCGATAGGTGAGGGAGATACTAAAGGAAGGCGGGGGACCTGGGGCGACTTACTGTCACTCAGCCTTCAGCGATAACCACCGGGGAACCGGTGTAAAACTGTAAACCACAGCACTGCTGTGGACTGTGAGAGTGTGGAGAGGAGGACTGGAGACCAGAGGAGATTTGCGGTCACTCAGTCTCCAACTATGACCACCAGGCAACTGGTGTAATAATAATAATAATAATAATAATAATAATAATAATAATAATAATAATAATAATTGATAGATAGATAGATTGATAGATAGATAGATGGATAGAAAAACGAGGAAATAATAAGAATGAAGAGGCCTCAATCGGAATGTTTTAATTTGCCTTTTGATGAACAAAGGAAGAGCAAGTCGCTCCTTTTAGTCATATAGGACATGAAGGAATGTATATGCAGGACACGACCGAAAAGATCTCTTAGCAAACATCCAAGATCTTAGTATAGCTAAGCTGAGCAGGAGTAGCAAGTTCGGTCATGATGCTTTAGAGAAGGTGTTTAAGTTTTCACGGAGAGTAGAAGTTTGGGGTGTCTAAAATATTCCCCTCCACAACGAGCTATATATTGTAAATAGCCAGTGTTTGATAAGTAGTTGGTCGTATTTACTGTCCCTGCTGTAGACAGTACAAGAGCTAGGGACATTTTTTTTTAAACAGAAGTTAGGTTTGGGGAGGATGAAGAGACGTGGATCAAGCACAATCATTCACTTGTCCCTAGGTAAGCAAATATTTGATGTTTGAAAGGATAGATGCCGTGGTTCATAAAATGTAAATATGGTTGACTGACGAATAACTGCACGAATCAAGATACCGGGTGTTGTTGTGAAAAGAGAATAAGGAAATCACGAGAGTGGTGTGCAAAACGTAGAGAGACTGGCGTTAGGATAAAAAAAGGCAAAAATATCAAAGGGAGTGAACTCTGATGATAGAGAAAGAAAAAGTTTATTGAACGATAAAGCGATTTCGAAGAGGAAGGACGGTTATTAATAGAGACAATTAGTGCAGTGAACTTCCGTTGTAACAACATCCGTTAATAACGGCACTATGTAATGATGCATGCGTTCTAACGTCACGTTTGTTTTTTTATATTCTCGCAAGATTATCGTCGGAGATTGTGCCTTTTCCAGGACAAATTAAAAAGTAGATTTGGTGGTTACAGCAGGGTCAAAACCCACTTCTGACTGAAGATTATTCCTTTTTGTATAGTAAAAACAAATGAATAAATAGATAAATAAATAAATAAATAAACAAACAAATGAATCAGATTGGCTCAGTTGCTTTGCAATCGCTTGGACGCGATTACGAAAGGGTGATTTTAACTAGGTATATACTTAGATTTAAAATGACATGATACTCAGTAAAGCATTGAATCCCTTCAATTTGGTGAAGAATGTTCTTGTTATGGGGAAACAAAGATAATTCCAATTAACTAGATTTTGCTTGTCGCCTTTATAGATTTGCGCGTAGTTTTTTTTTAAACCACCAGTCATAACGGCAAATCCGTTATAACAGTACAGACCGTGGTTGCCTTAATATCTGGAGTATACTGTATACATAGACGATAAGACAGGGTTTGTATTAACGTGCTGTAGACATCAGCTTGTGCACTTCTAAAGTACTATCATTTTCTAGTACCTTTATTTACTGCTGATGTGATAAGTATATTCATAATTTTACATATGCTGATTTACAACTGCGTTTGGTCTTTTTAAAATACTTGCTGTAGATTGGCGACAATGGATATCAATTACGAGTGACGTTAAACCTAAACGAGTGAGGTGGACAACTTGCCGAACGACAATCATCCACAATGAATATAAGGCAAATGAAAATTATTGACAGCATTCTAATTTATGAAATGTTAAAAATAGCCATAACAAATGCACCTTGGACAAACAGAGAAACTGAAGCACTGGGTCATGGTACTTGCCTTAAAGATTTGTGCACTTCTAAAATCTACTCAAAATAAACCTTGCGATAACGTTTACGGATTAGATGACGTTAATCAAGAATAAGGAAAGAGAAAACGATGTAACTTAATTGTTAGTACGTAATTAGAGAGGGGAAATTTCGGGAAAATTTCACACGTTAAAACAAAAAGAATCAAAGAAAAATGAAGGATTAAACAAATGGGAAATTAAGAAAGGTTGCACAGCAATTGGGAAAATATATATACATATATATATATATATATATATATATATATATATATATACACACACACACACATATATATATATATATATATATATATGTATAATTGAAGCTCCACTATTCAGGATTGAGCACTCTTTAAGTGAGGTAACTCGTTCATTGTAAGCTTATACAATGCTCTCCCATAGGAATGGAGCACACTAGTGGACGGGGAATTTAACCTATAATGAATACATCGCTTAAATTCAGCCTTACTGACCGTCCAGTTCCGTAGCAGAGGTAGGATATCGGCCTCCAGGTCAGAAGTGTTTCAATCCTGCCTCGGATGGGATAATGGAAAGTCTATAGCCACAGAGACATGTAATACAGCGAAACAGCTGTCTATGGATGACACAATATATATATATATACATATATATATATATATATATATATATATATATATATATATATATATATATGATTAGATTGGACAATTTATGTCCTACAGAATGTGACAATTGTGGAGTCATTATATTAGGTCACATATTTCGTTCTGCACCAGGATTACCCCGAGTAGCAAATCAAACAGCAACGAAACGAGCGACTCGCAGAACTATAAGGCGACGCAGCACTACCGACTGAGCTAACAATAGTCTTGGTAAGCAAGAGTTCGCAATAGATTACTTAAACCACCCATCTCTCTACTCTGCGATCGTAGACATAAATAAATACATATATATGTGTGTGTTCCTGTTTTGTCTACAGTAAGTACATCAATATTAGACAGTTCATGTTCCACAATATGTTAAAATTGTAAAGACATTACGTTAGGGAACAATAATACATAATAAGGAATAGATATTTAAAATTTCAGCCCCCTAGCTCCATTGGTGCTACCTGTTCGTGTGAATCATATTTACATAGCCAGACAACGATTAAGAACTACTTGGGGGGAAATGATGATAATCACGACGACGACGATGACAACGAAAAAGAAGAAGAAGAAGAAGAAGAAGAAGAAGAAGAAGAAGAAGAAGAAGAAGAAGAAGAAGAAGAAGAAGAAGAAGAAGAAGAAGAAGAAGATAGCGGAATAATGGGTAAATAGATGGAATCAGGGGACAGATTGTTGTAAAGAAGAAAAAGAAAATTAGGAAAGAAGTAGAAAAAAAGAATAACAAGGAAATTGCAGAAAAGAAGGAAAGAAAGAATGAAAGAAGTTCTGAAGCCGGTGCAAACACCCACACACCCACACATTCTCTTTCTATTATCTATCCCTCTCACACACAAACATCTACGCACATCTACACTCTCTCACACACACCTACGTACGTTCTCTTACTCACACCTGTGCACACTTTCACACACACACACACACACACACACACACACACACACACACACATTTACTCACATCCACTCTCTCTCTCTCGCTCACACACTCTCACCTACCTACGATCTCTCACATAGACCTTCGCACACTCTCTCACACATACACACACTCACTCATACTCACAAACACTCTCACATGCACTCCCTCCATCACACGAACACATACACACATGTGCACACACGAATGCTAAGGAAAACTCACAAATAGGCACGTAAACACGCATACGGTGTATACATATATCGGAGTCCGCATCAATCACGAAAACAAACGTACCCCGTTCCACGTTCACTTTCAAACCAATGTAATTCCCCAAAGTCCGTTATTTCCACTACACTCATCCCGACCCCAAAGCCAATAATAAAAATGAAAATGTCTAATGTGCCACGATCTCTGGCATTCAAGCACGGCTTTCTTTATCCAACTCCAAGGCAGTCAGGACACGCACCTGTTTCTGTGCAGGTATGTACGTCGCACGTCTTTGCATACCAAACTTGGTACTACCCTGGACCGAAGCCCTTGCCACCAACAACAGCCTGCTCTCAACAAACACCTCACATACCCTTCACTACCCGCCTGACTCGTCCCTGGCTGACCCGGATCGAAACACCTTCGAGTACAGAACAAGATGATTCTTTCTTTTACTGAAGCATACCCGAATTTTTTTTCTTTTTCCCCCACCTCACTCTCTCCGTTTGTTTGTCTGTCTGTCTATCTGTCTGTCTCTCTCTCTCTGCGTTTGTCTATCTGTCTGTCTGTCTCTCTCTCTGCATCAGTCTTTTTGTCAGTTTCTTTCTCTCTCTCTCTCTCAATGTATCCTACCATGTTAATGACTCCCTCCCCTTCCTGGAGTGACTACACTCGTAAAATTGTAAAACATGCGATACTTATTAAGGTTATCCTTGCAAATAAGGCACTAAAATGACTTGTGCAAATATCGAAAGACGTTATCTCCCATTGTGGCTACAAATGGCAACAAGTGACAAGGTTGCTCCACATTCTTTTCATTTCCTGTCAACTCTATAGCTAAAAATTGCTAAAAATGTTAGGTACGCTTGAAAAATCAGGCTAAGGCTCCCAAAATGACAAGTATGCTCAAGAATTCTCACAAAAGCTCCTAAAAGTAGAATTATTCAGCATATTGATCAGAAATTCATACATTATTGAAAATAGATAAAAATATTTATGTTTGCGATCTTTAACTAATACATAGAGGGAGCCTACGCATGATTTTTCGAGCGTATTCAATATCTTTAACTAAATAGATAGCTGGAAATGAAAAAAATGTTCGTTTTTTTTTGTTTTTTTTAAACGATCTGGTAATTTTTAGCCTTGAATGGTGATACCCTTTTCAATATTTACAAAAGTCATTTTATGCCTGATTTGCAAAGATAACCCTTATTTGGTATAAAAATGTATATGCCCATCCTGATCTGTTTGGATCATTCGCCCACAGTCAGCTGTAATCTAATTCAGACCAGAAAAACTGATTTACTGCATATTTAAGAAGTACATATATATATATATATATATATATATATATATATATATATATATATATATATATATATGTGTGTGTGTGTGTGTGTGTGTGTGTGTGTGTAGATCATGACATAAAGAACCCATCCCCATATAGGACACATTCAACAGAGAATTTCCAGAAAAAGTTCAGTCCACATGAATCAAGGCAATATATTGAAAGGTGTCATCTTTGCTCACGGAATACATAGTTTAGATTTTTTATTCTTTTCTTTCTGGTAAGTAACGGATGCCGATACCTTGTGAAAAACGCAAATTGAATAGTGTACGCACATGAAGATGACGTAGGAGTTAGAGGGTAGGAAATCAGAACATTTACTCCATATAATGGATAGAATAAACTCTTCTTTTTCTATTGTGAATCAGCCTCCCAAAATGGGTTTACACTTGGGGAGGCAGTTTGCAATGCAAGTTTATGCCAAATCCATCAGAAAACTCAAATGGCAATGGGCTGATCATGTTGTGAGAATGACGGACAATCGATGGACATCAAGATTCACAACATATATCCCTAGAGATCGCATGCAAAACTGAGGCCGACAGAATCCAATATGGAGAAATGAACTTGACAAATTTTGAAAATACTGGCTCTGCAACGCCCATGATCGAGAACTTTGGCTGACCCTGGGGAAGGGCTATATCTACGGACGATAAATGACTGATGATGATGATGAAGTAAGAAATGATATAGTTTACCAGTGAAGACAAAGTTTTGATCCTTATTAGTTTCTTTTATTTCAACTCGAAAGAGAACTATTATGATAATTCGTCTTTTCATACTCCTCAAATCAAAGTCAGAGTCGGTTCACAAATTATCAAACACAAAAGAATCTTGTTGTTGGAAAAAAAATGGAAGCACCAGAAATATCTGAAACTTTTCAAGTTAAATCAATCCAAAATGTTTACGAAAAAAGGTGTAGTCCAATATGTGCATTCTTAGAGTGGAAAGCTTACTCCAACGAGCGTAAATTGATTTTCTTGCACGAAATTTAAGCTGATACAAAACAGCATTTTCGAAACAATCTTAATGTCGGCTTGATCACCAATATCAAGAGAGACCTCGATGATTAACTCATATTTCGTTGGCATTCAATTAGATAACTAAACATCGCCTTGCTCGATTTAATTTCGATCTATTTCATCTTTATAATACATTGATCCGTTCATAGGACATTCATTTATGGATCGTGAATGATAAGTGCCCAACGAACCATTTTTAAAAAGGTTGATATTTTGGCTGTATTCAAAGATACAATGCTCAGTTTTTAAAGCTTGATCACTCTATGAATCATCAGATATATATGTTTACATAAAAGCCAAATAGCTAACCTTAATCAAGAGAGATTGATAGAGAAATCAATGGATACGAACCGAATGAAATAGTTGACTTGTAAAACGTTCGAATAATTATCGAATAATCGTTACCATAATGAGAAGACCTTACGTTGTAATGTATGGAAACTAATATGTGTGTTTATGGATTTTCAGAGTTCAACTTATCATTTAGTATATCGTATTTCTTTCTGTCTTTGTATATACAGGTCTGTGTGTGATTGCACGATCATTTGTTTTAGTGTAACTGCAGATGTGACCCGTATGTAGTATCTCATATCGATCTTTTAGCACACACACACACACACACACACACACATATATATAAATATATATATATATATATATATATATATATATATATATATTCGTATGCCTCTGTGCATGTTAGAAGTGTATGCACGCATGCGTGATTTTCTAGTAATTTCAGAATCCATACATGAAAAGAGACTTCAATTGTAGAATGTAGATTAGACTCACCCACAATGCAAAGTAACAAATGGAAGTAATATGTTTGCACGTCATTTAAACAATTATCAAGATTCATGTCGACTCTTTTGTGTTTTTTCTTCCATCTTCCCTTGAGTAGTATTCAGTATATTTCTCAATTTCCCCCCTCTCTCTCCCTCTCACTCTCTCTCTCTCTCTCTCTTCTTTCCTTGTTTTTCCCTTTCTCTCTCAAGGCTTTGCCCTTTCTTTGTCAGTTTTTCTCTTTTTCTCCCAAGGCTTCACTCTTTCCTTTTACTATCAATCTCTTTACTTTTCCGACATAAGATAAAAAAAAAGAATGCCACTTGTCTCTCATTACCTTTCTTTCTCCCCTCTCTCTTTCTCATCCCCCCCTCTCTCTCTCTCTCTCTCTCACTGTATATGTATACTTTTGTTTTATTTTATCAATTTCACATTTATTCATATATGTACATCAGATATTGAAAGAAGTATTAACCCATGTCTGTCAACTATCTGTCAAGGCTATCTGTCAACACAATATTTCCAAACGTTCTCAATGAATATCAATGACATTTTGTGGAAGGTTGGCCATAGTCAAAGAATTGATTGAATTATTGGGGTGATCGTAGGATTTTCAAGTTAGGTACCTTCCCTGCATCGTATGTATGTATGAACTGATTATCATTCAGTTTTTAGTTACAAGGGAGTGGGCCCTCTGGGTGCTTTTGATAACCCCTGCCACTCGATCATACGAGTATGGCATCTCCCATGAGGGCACACTCTTCGTGGAGCAACTGGAGCTTGAGAAAGGGGGCCGGGTGCGCATTAGGTCCTAACATGCAAGATTTTCTGTTGATCAGCGGCAAATCATAGGTTAAGGCGACAGTAGAACAATCTTTCTGCTATATGCTGACCCTAGTATACCCAAACAGTCACCCACATGGGTAATGGCCAGGTTTGACGTCGCTCAACTTCGGTGAGCGTACAAGAATCGGCGTATCAAACGTGGTCTGACCGGAGATGTTTTCTAGTTGAGTATTTGTTCGTCCTTTTTTCTTGTATTCCTTCGTTAACTTTAACTGATTCTCACAAGACGCTCTTTTTATCCTACTCTCATAATCGGGTTTTGACTTTACTTTCGTATATTATAAAAATGATGAATGTCAATGATCAAACTAAAAAAAAAAAAACAACAACAGTGACGTCATGCACGAATAACAGTGACGTTCAGAAAAACTGATGACGAATTCACTCCCACTTCTAAATCCCAACTTAAAAGGGTGAGAAAATAAGATAATATACAGGGAGGGTGCGAGAAAGAAGACAATATTCAGAAAGGGGGAGACAGAGATCACAATACGCTGGGGTGGGAAGAATACGTAGAGAGAAGTGAAAAAAGTGACTGGTTAATACATTACATTATTTGCACACACACACACACACACACACACACACACATATACACACACACAAGTATTAAGCTGTCGTTATTAGGATCCTTTTGGTCTCCAGGTGCGAGATAGCTCAGCTTTGACAAATCAAATTAAATTTTGTCTTTATTTTCCTTTCCGCCTTGATTTGGTCTTGATTGGGACTCGAAACTGACGACTAACGCACCACAATTCCTGACTATGATAATTACACACGATACGTCGTCGCTTTCCATGTTTTATAAATAGACGTGCACGTATTCGGGTGCACACATGCTCACTTAGATGTGTGCACTTCAGTTCGAATGTGTGACGCATTATAGAAGCTAATGAATTTGTGATTGCGAAGGTGAAAATTGAAGTAAAAATTCTTTGAAATAATCACAAGGCAAAAAAAAGAAACGTTAGATTTTTCTCCGAATCAGACGTAATTACGAAGAATGTACAAAACCTTTCCTGAAAAAGACATCAATTGAAACAAAGCTGGTAATGACAACAACAACAATAATAATGATAATAATAATAATGATGATGATAATAATAATAATAATAATAATAATAATAATAATAATAATAATAATAAGGTGAATAATTATGGACATATCTGATAACTTAATTATTATGAATGGAAAAATAAAAGCATCTTGAGTGTTGATTGCAGAACCAATTATAAAAATGATAATAACAATGGAATTGACAGGTCAGAATAAGTCGTCACGGTGGTACAAGGAAGAAGGAAGAAAAAGAAGGGTGGAAGTAGGAGGATCGCTGATAAGAAAGAGAAATGAGAAGGAAGGGTGAAGGAGTAAGAGGTAGTAAAGGAGTGATAGGAAGAAAAAGAGGAAGAGGAGGAGGGAGAAAAAATAGGAGTGGATTAAAACACGAGTAGAGGGAGGAGATCAATAACAAGAAACTTGAAGAGAAAATGATTCGAAGAAGAAAATTTTATTACGATTGACGACAGGAAGAAAATTACATGTTTTTTGGGGAGTTTTCTTGTTTTTTTTTACCGATATTTTTATTCAATATTTAGAGTCACCCGGGATTTATTTTTATTGTGTGATTTCAATGTTTTAACTAACATCGCTGATATTTCCGTTCATTACTGAGCTGATTTCTGCCTTTTTCGTTGATTTGTCTTCACTGCGGGCAAAAATGAGAGCAGTAATTGGAAAAAAAAACAAAAACAACGTCGAATACTCAAAAATAATTCTGATCGTAATCAAATATTGCCCAACTGAATTTCAGTGTCGACATCAAAATAATTATTTCGCGATTGCAACAGAAATAACTGTTAATTTGAGAAGCAATGTTTCTTTCCTTTTTTTCTAATTGAAAATTATTGTGCTTTTAAGTATTTCTTCAATAAAAGATCGGTTACCAATTCTCGTCATTGTCCCCGCCAATGAAGTTGGAAGAGGTATATGTGTTCACCCAAGTCTGTCTCTATATCTGTCTCTTTGTAAACACAATATCTCCAAAGATTTCGACTGAATTTCGACAAAATTTTGTGGAAGGAAAGTTCACCGACTAAATAAGAACTGATCATATTTTGGGGCGGATCCAGGGAATTTTTTTTTTCTGTTTAAGAGATATTCTTATTATTCTACAGGAGAAAATTGATTTAAAATGCTCAGTCAAACGGTTGAGTTTAAATGTTAAGGGAGCTATCTCAAAATTAATTCGTACATTCAAAGATTTCTCGCTTGAAATACTCATTAAATAGCGGGACATATAACAATGAAGATATTTTCATAACTATTTTCTGATTAATATTCACTTCGGCCAACGAAATTGAACAGAGGTTACGTATTCATCAAAGTCTGTTAGTTTGTCCACACATTTCTAAAGGTTATCAATTACTTTCAAGGACATCTCGTGGATGGACTGACCAAAGAACTATTGGTTACATTTCCGGGCAGTTTCAGATTTTTTCGACTGACAATGGCGTTTGTAGAGGTATTCACTCTCTGAGTGCTCTTTAACTATTGTTGTTGTTAGTATGTCTGTTAGCAGAAGCAATATAACTGTTGTGACAATTTCAAAATACACATCATTTCGTCATGATTTTTTATAATCTCATCATTACTTTCTTATTTCATCATCATGGTGTCTATTTTCGTTCTGATGATGACGAAGATTATATAAATAAGTATCACAATTATCATCATTAGCAGCAGTAGTAGTATCAAAAAAAAATTTTTTTTTTCAGTTCTGAAGATTCGATCATTTTGACTTCATCCCAAACTTCTTGCCTCCCAGAATGCCCGAAGTACTTGAAAGGTTCTTTCCCGTTGGGCATTTTAATACTTTCCTGGTTGGGCAGTTCAGTTCTTTTTGTTGCTTCTGTTCACCCTTTTTCATCGCCAGTATTGTACATTTTCCGATTAAGAACACAATGTCGATGTCTTTGATGAGAATCCTGACAGTTTGGATTTGGGTCCTCAATTCCTTTTTGTTTTAGGATCAGATTTTGGGATCATTCATACGTATGAGTTGCTTCACATTTTCTTTTGATTCTGTGAATCTCCATCCCAATTACATTATGTATAGAGAGAGATATAGATATAGAGCAACCGAGACTACGATGAATAGTGGTGGGAGTAAGGAGTCCCCCTGGATGATGCTGCGAATTATTTTGACCTACGCCCGGGGTTGTTCTCCCGCAGCAAGTTCCTATTTTCAATTTCTAATCGTCATTCGTTGTGAAATCCACCACTTGCTGTGATATTTTTTATTATCCTTCTTCCTCTCCTCCTTCCCAATCATCCCTCCTTCCCCTCTTTCTTCTTCTTCTTCTTCTTCTTCTTCTTCTTCTTCTTCTTATTATTATTATTATTATTATTATTATTATTATTATCATCGTTTATTTATTTATTTATTTTTACACCAGTTGCCTGGTGGTCCCAGTTGGAGGCTGAGTGACAGCAAGTCTCCTCAGGTCTCAAGCCCTCCTCTCCACACTCTCACAGTCCACAGCAGAGCTGCGGTTTACAGTTTCACACTTGTTGCCCGGTGGTTATCACTGAAGGCTGAGTGACTGCAAGTCTCCTCAGTATCTCCCTCACCTATCACAGCAGCGCTGTGGTCCGTATCTCAACCACCACTTGTTGTGTTTGGTACTTTATTATTATCATTATTATTATTATCATCATTATTATTATTATTATTATTACTACTATTATTATTATTATTATTATTATTATTATTATTATTATTATTATTACTATTATTATTATTATTATATCTATTCTTTTTAAAACGTGTAAGAAATAAGAGAGTTATCCCAATTCAAAGTATATTTAGAAAACAGGACCTGGGTGTGTTTTAGAGACAAAGCACCAGAAGTTGTTTTATAAGACTCAAAAATAAATTTCAAAAGAAAGATATATCAAATAAGTAACAAGTCAGTTTTTTTTTTGTTTGTCTTTTTTCCTTTCAATTTCCCTAAGGAAAACAAATGGTTAGGACTGTCTCTGTTTTCCCAGTAATTATATCTCACCATCCATGTAGACATTATAAGAGATCGCATTTGGCACATGGATACTTCTGTGGGGGCAATACTGTCGATTATTTATAATCTTTTGGGTCATCAAAAAGCTATTCTATGAGTATAAGTACGCGAATCATAGTCTCTTTTTTTTTGTGCTGATGATAGGTTCATTTCGTCAAGATTACCCTTTGGTGGCTTTTGAAGGGCGATATAAATAGATATAGAAGGAATGAATAAATTAATAAATAAATGAACAGGTCTGGATAGTCACTCAATAGAAAGCGTCATGCGACTAATGTATTTAGGCAGCATGCTGTGTTGGGGGTGATCAATTAAAAAAATCGGGAAAAAGGGATTATCAATGAATAATAAGTAACTTTTCTGGCCTATACGGAAAGTTTTTGATTTTTGAAAAATAGGCAGATACAAACTAAGGGGTCGATTTAGCATAAATCTGCATTACAAATTGGGCCCTTCTACCCCCGAAGGAGCTACTTGGTGAGACTTTGAAAAAAAAAATAAAATAAAATAAAGAAAGTTTTTTCTAGATATAATAGGGATAAATGTTCAAATTTCTGGCCCTTTAGCAACATTGGTGTGACCTGTACGCGTTATACATACATGCCAAGCCAATCAGACTGGTTTACAAATTGAGAGAGCATTTTTGGTTGACGTTTTCTGATAAAGAGAGAAAGAAAGAAGGAAAGAAAAGAGAAAGAAGAAAGAAGAGAAGAAAGCAAAAAAGGAAGAAAGAGAAAAAAAGAAGTATTGGTAGATCAATGATTGACAAAGGCAGAAGGAAAAGAGGAGAATAAGGAAAGAATTTTTTTTAAAAAGATGGAAAAAAAGAAGAATGAGTTGCTCTCGCCAAAACATTCAATCTCAGCAGTGGTTCACTATAACCATAAAAATCTTTTTTTTTTCTTCGTTGTTCTTTAAAGGGGTTGTTGGATTAATTTGAGTTAATGCCTACGGGACCACAGAACTACAGTTAATGCCTACTGGACCACAAAGTTGAGTTAATGCATACAAGATCATAATTTTCAGTAGGCGTAAATAAAACCGACGTAAAAACAGAGCAAAAGCTGGATTTAGGTAATGAAAGCTAAGGAGAAAATGGCGTAAATAACGTTATGATAGAAGGATAGTAAACGTTATTGTCAGTAGGCATTAATAAAACCGGCGCAAAACAAAATAAAATCTTGAAGACAGGATTTAGGTAAAGACAGCTAAACCGGAGAAAATTTTGCAAAAGAAAGTTACAAGGCGGAAGGGAAAAATGATTTCCGGGTGTATACTGAACCACCAAGGTGATTCACATTGACGCCAATAACGACATGAGAATCAAAAAAAGCCACAGAATAAAAAACCCTAGAGGCAAGATCGGGTGGCAAGAAAGGGAACGGTTATAAAATTTAAAGGTCTGGTTAGTCACTCAACAGAAACTGTCCTGTGACCAATATCTATTGGCAGCATGCCTTGTTGGGGGTGTTTTCACATGCAGCATCTAAAAATAACGCTATATGGAGTCATTAAAACATAGGACAAATTGAGATTGCGCCAGCAGAATACTAAATACATGATGTCGTTACTGAGCTTAAACAGTCCTATACATCTCATCTGGTAGTAACTCTCCAGTGTTGGGTAAACATCAATAAGTGTCCTTTTATATCACTACACGATAAGTTATATGTGTATGTATTTATTCCCATACACATGGCCTGTTAACCAAAGTCGGTGGTGTGCAGTTATTCCTGAGATTGCCCATGATACTGTCCTTTATCATTATTTATTCATTTCGGAAATTTAACATTACTAAATTTATTACGAAAAATGTTTGAGACTGAGCGCTAAAGCGAATCAACGCTAAACAGGGTTGACGCTTAGCGTGGTATTGCTGTAAAACAAACAAAAAAATAAAATAGAATAAAATAAAAGAGGGACACAAATTGTACCGAACGACTAATTCTTATTGTCTGAAGGTCGCATTTTTTTTAAGCAGCCAAACCCTGCCGTGCCGGTCGACATTCAAGTGCTGCCACCAATCTGAACTAACGGGACTTCTTTTTTTTTTTTTTTTTTTTGTTGTTGTTGTTCATATTTCGCTTCAAGATGGCTAGAATAAAATGGTAAGTGGTTAGGAATGGAATTGAAATTGGGTAGAGGGAAGGGGTGGTGACGGAGACAGATTGGAGGGAAAGTTAGAGGATTTGTGGGTGTGGATGGCTGGAGTGGTTCGAATCGCAGATGTGGAGTGATTCCCAAGTGACTTGGTACACAATCCTTGGGCAATATCCCCACCCAATTCTATCGAGGTAACAAGATTCCCCCTCCAAATAAACACACACACACACACACACGCGTATGCAAACACATACACACACACATATATATATATAGACATATAAAATTTTTCCGCGAGCGTGTTTTCACTCTTTGTTTATGACTCTCTTCCTCTTTATACGTACGTACACACACACACACTATATATATATATATATATATATATATATATATATATATATATATATATATATATATATGTGTGTGTGTATATATTTATATATATATATATATATATATATATATATAAAGTTGGTGCAAAAATAATTACGGTTTTTGTTATTCTAAACTTTGATGCTTCTTCCGAAATGAACTATTATTTAACTATGTTCATAAAATATACCATTTAAAAACGTGAATTTGGCTCTATTTACACAAACTGAACGTTTTCTTTTCACTATTTATTCTGGTTTATTTTAGGCTGTCAAATCAAAGATGGAAAATAGCGATTTCAAGCAATTTCATTGTACGAGTTGAAAATGGGGCGTAAAGCGGTGGAATCTGCTTGCAATATCAACCAAGTGTTTGGCAAGGGACATTCAACAAACCTACAACACAACATTGATTTCGAAAAATTTGAAACTGAGACAGGAGCCTTGAAAATAAGGAATGTTGCAGACGTTCTTCTGTGATTGACGACATCCCAATCGAGGGCTGAAAACAAATGGAAAGGTTGCAGAAGAACTAACCTTTGACCATTCAACCGTTTCTCAACATTCACACCAAAGTTGAAAAGCAAAAATAAATATTGTTTTCGACGACGGAAGAAAAGTAAAAAAAAAAAAATGCCGTTGCGAAGTTTGCTCTGTGCTTCTCTCCCTCATTGAAAACGATCCATTTTTTGACCGGATTGTGACATGGATCCAGTGCAACAATCGACTGCAAGCATCACTATGACTTTTTGGATCCTGGCGAGACCATCACATCAGAGGAAACTTACCCGGAAATCGACGAAATGCACCAAAAACTGCACCGTTCTAGTCCAATATTGGTCAATCGAGAGAGACCAATCCCTCTCCATGACAACGCCCGACTGCATGTCATGCGACTGACCCTGTAGAAATCGGATGAACAGGGATATGAAACTCTACCTCATCTTGCTAACCCACCAGACCGACTACCACTTTTACAAACATTTCGACCATTCACTGCAAGGGAAGGTCTTCAACAAGCAAGCAGCAGCTCAAAACACCTTCGAAGAATTCGCTGGTTCGAAGACCCCAGAATCCTCTGCCTTCAGAATAAATGGTTTCAGTTGGCAAAAATGTGTAGATTCTGGAGTTTCTTATTTCGATTAATAACCTTCATTCTAAACTGAGATGTACTGCTTTGAAGTTGATGGTGAAAAACTGCAATTATTATTGCAAAAGCCAAATATATTTTCGAAGCATTAGAGATAAAGGTAACTATATTGTGTTTGCTATCAGCGTGTAAGTGTATATATATATATATATCAGAACACGTGCGAAAGAGTAATTGGTAGGTCGGGTGCCAATTGCATCTGGAAGTATCATCCAGGTCAAATTCCTCCGTAAATTCCATGAATCTGTGAAATTCGGTTGTCAAATGTTTGTTAGGTATCTCATCCATTATTTCTCTGCTGAAAGATCAGATTTATGAATCTTGCGTTTTATTCGTCATTTTTATTTCGATTTGGAGGTTTATAGATTGACCCATTAACTGCAGGAGGTGGTGTACGGTATTAGTTATCCTCTGCAAGTCTATTGCGAGATAATTGGTTAGTTATCCAGAGCGAGTCATTCATTGCAGGATAAAAGCCCTGACTCACAATTAAAACTTAGTTGCCATCAATCACAAAAAAAGGGGAAAATGTTATTGAGGTAGCCATTGAACCGTTCAAAGTTTCTTTCGTCTGACGCTGGGTACAATTTAATCTGAATTTTTTGATTCCTAAATACATCGAGACTGTATTTGGTCGATATGTACTAAGGTACATCATCAAGTCTGTAGCCTAACAATGTAAAGAGCATTTATTTCACGTAACTGATACTTAAGATTAGACACAATCTCCTTCTTTGATATTGCATATTTTCGCCTTTGTTGATACATTTGATTTAGTGATGAATAATAATCTCATTGATCTATCATTATAGTGTGACCAAGATCTAATTCAGCTAATAATCACGTCTTAAGCTACGGGCATGATTGAGTATATCTCGTTCTGTTTTATACCAGAATTCAAATTCACTTGGACATGATTTGGTATCAAACCAGATAAAAAGTCTATCGATTGGCTACCTTAAATCTATTTCTCTCTCCCCCCATCTCTCTCTCTCTCCCTCCCTCTCTCTCTCTCTCTCTCTCTCTCTCTCTCTCTCTCTCTCTCTCTCTCTCTCATCTGGTCTTGACAGCGTGAATAAAATAAACAATTTCACGATGTCCATGTGGAGTGACTCATTCTCTGTCTCTGTGTGATAACGGGGGTCTTCGAATAATATAATGCATTCATAAATATTCTCTCAGATTATTTAACCATTTTTTACAACAACAACAACAACAACAACAACAACAACAACAACAATAATAATAATAATAATAATGATAATAATAATAATAATTCAAATCAGACGGACGAGGACTGTGAAATTACTAAAAGACATCTGAGGGAGGCCGGAGAGTACACGGCTGAAACGTTATAAAAAGACCGAGCATTCGCGAGAAAAAAAAAGGTCCAATCGAAAGAGACACAAATATCAGAACACCCGTCGAACAGAGATTCAGACAAGAATTATAAAACGCAGCCCTTTTAAATTCACTTTTTTTTATAACCCGATATTAATTGGAGTGATGCAAATTTCTCCGAAAGTTAAATTCGATCCTGTAGCGAAAATCATCACTTGATAACAAGTGCTCGGCTTATATTGCAAGTACATAAATATGTAAGTAAATGTATAGGGTGCGTTTTGTTAAAGTATTAAATATAATAGTCCTTTGGTTGATATATAATTTATCTAAGTAGGAACGAGGCACTTCTGAAACTTGCAATAAAGAATTTTAGAGCTCCGAATACAAGAAGATCGGCAGGTGGTCAGAACTCCACTGAGATTGAAAGTCTGATAGAGTTGGAATATACATATTCACATTCATTTACATGGGTGTGAACAGGGTCAGATGCGAAATTTCGATGGTTTTATGAATACACCTGCACTTCGTATGAACATATGTAATCCGACTTCCAAGCTGGAAATATGAAATCAACTCTCCTAAATACGCTAATTTTTTTTCAATCTAAAACATACGGTAATTTTCATCAAAATGAAGACAGAGAGAAAAATGTTTTGTAGACAGAGGGAAAATTGCATGGGCGTAAAAATAGACTGATATGATTGTATGCTCACACGCACACGCACACACACACACACACACACACACACACTAACACACTCAGAGACTCATACACACATCCACACACACACATACATAGGTATGTATTATTGAGCAAAGGACACTTCAAAAGATAAATGAAATCACTAGCAATAGAATCTCAAAGCAAATGTATGAGAGCGAACTACTTCAACGCTAAAATAAACAGGTCTGGTTAGTCACCCAGTAGAAACCGTCACATGACCAGCGTCTCTTTGCAACATGCTTTGTTGAGAGTGATCAATTAGAGAATTAGAAAAAAGGGGTGAAAATGGAATAGCTACTTTTCTCGGGTTTTGTTGAATATCATATATCTATATATAATATATCTATATATCTACGCAAAAAAAAAATTGAATTTAAAAACTAAAAAACCGTAAATGAGCTAGACATTAAGAAAGGGATCAATTTCATAAGAACTTACATTGCAAATTGAAACCCACTAAAATTCAATCAATGGGGGGGGGCTGTTAAAAAAAGGTCCTTTTCTACTTATAGTAAAGGATGAATGTTAAGAATATCAGCCCTTTTAACTCCACTGATGCACCCTGTGCGCGTATATACATATACGCATGCAGAGCCATCCAGCCAGAGCAACATGAAAACTTGAGAAACCTATGATTTGGTGACCGATTTGTTAGACTGTTTCTCACAAGAAACAGAATAGCAAACCCATCTTGTGAATATAGAAAGATGAAACTGTAAAACATCATTAGTTGATGTAGCAAATTAGCTGGAGATAAGAACAAAAAAAAAAACTTGATTTGGTTTGGAATCGTGCAAATAACTCAGCATCTACCACGCTGGCCATCGGTATTTAGCGTTAAGGAAGTCAAGAAAACCAAGCCCGTCAGATAATGAATGTGGCCTTACCAGTAGAAGAGTGAAATGCTGGTTAAATATCGGGATCTTATCAGAGCACTAAATAAGTATGGAGTACGAAAGTAATGGTTGGATCCAGAATTATTGGCAACTTCCCGAAGCTTTCTTCCGTGAAGAATAAAAAGACCCCAAAAAGACCAAACTTAGTCAACCCAAAACGACTGATGATAGAATCCCTTAATATGGTCTATTTATTTCAATTATAAAGTAAAGCTAATTAAAAACATACTGACAAAAAAACAAAAAAAAAACAGGTCTGGTTAGTTACTCACGAGAAGCTGTAATGGGACCAACGTCTTATTGCAGTATGCCGTGTTGGGGGTAATCAATAAAAGAAATTGGGAAAAAGGGGTGATCAATGAATAAATTACTTTCCCCACCTTCTGTTAAGCAATGATCATAAAAAAAGTCCGAATCTTCAAGAGAAAATAAGCGTGAACACTATCGGACGTCCAATAAGGGATCAACTTAGCATACAATTACATTGTAAATCGAAACTTGGGGGGGGGAATGAAAATATAAATATTTTTAGACATAGCAAGTAGCCATTTTCAGCCATTTAACTCCATTTGTGCGACTGGTTTGCGTGACAGACAGACAGATATTTAGATAAATTGTCAGACAGCTAGACCAACTTGAAAAATGAAGGAACCTTTGTTGACAATTTTCATGGCAGTTTTGTTTGATGGTTTCTAATAAGTAAACAGAGTAGGTGGAACATACTTTCAAGAAAGGCTTCATATTCTTCACGTATTTTTCTCGGGGATAATAAAAGGACATACTATCATTAGAACAATAATACTTATAGAAAAAGCAATAAGATTCTTTACGGCTCATTTCTACCAAATTACTCAAGGCATTTTCTTAATCATTAGTCTACTTTACACCTGATACCAGTTTTAGAAAATTTAGTGGCGTGGAGAAGTGTTATTATATTGTCACTAATAATCACTGAATCACGTTTAAAAATAACCGGATTGCTCAAATACACACCTACAAGCAAATTGCTCAAATATACACCTAAAGATGTGTGCATGTATGTACGCCCGTAAAAGGGATTATATGTGCTTATTCGCAAAATAGTTTTGTTTGCAATGAAGGAAGTAAATACGAAATTATTGCTTTAATTTCTTCTAGGAATTCTTCAAAGGATGACAGATCTGTTTTCAACAAATCAATTGAAGATTTGAACAATTGTCTTGGGATATTTCAGCGAAATCTGATTGATTGGTTGAAGCAATAAACACAAGAATATTCACTGCAAACATTACAACACAATGAACATTAACGGCAATTTATATGAATATATATATATATATATATATATATGTATGTATGTGTGTATGTATGTATGTATGTATGTATGTATGTATGTATGTATGTATGTATGTATGTATGTATGTAGACAGTATTGATGAGAATGATTTATATGAGTTCTTTGTTGACATAGAAATTCGAAAGATATGATAACCCCACAATGGGATTAACTGATGTTATCAGTCTAAAGAAAATAATGTTTTATGGAGAACAATCTGGTAAATATATTCTGAATATTTTTACCTTTATTTTCTCACAGCAATTTCTGAATATGTTCACATACATAGACACACACACTGCTCTCTTTCTCTCAATATATATATATATATACATATATATATATATATATATATATATATATATATATATATACATATATATATATATATACATATATATATATATATATATACATATACATATATATATATATATATATATATATATATATATATATACTTTTTGCTTGCCCGCGGCCATCTGTGATTACTTTGATTTTCATTTGGGATTTGTCTAATCTCATCTTTATTCTTTTAAAATAACAAATGGATATAAAAGATTTGCAAAGAATCCACATGCGATGAAAAAGCCGTTAGGTTAACAATTTTATCTGCGTTAGTCCTTTTGTATCCTAACAGAAGTGACAGAGGTGATTCTCGTTCCAACGAATATAAAATAGGTTTATCACTCGAAGTTATCCAGGAGTTCAATTGTCAAATCTTCCATTTCATATATATATATACATATATATATATATATATATATATATATATATATATATATATATATATATATATATATATATATATATATATATATATTTATTTATATATATCTTAAGGGGTTGCTTTATCTATGGTGGTAATGTTTAATATTTTGAAAATTTTAAAACATCTATCCACCTATATATATATATATATATATATATATATATATAGAGAGAGAGAGAGAGAGAGAGAGAGAGAGGGGGGAGGGGAGGGAGGTAATGCTTTACAGCTTTACACCCTAAATATGCATAATGTTAACTATTACATTATCAAATGGTTATCACCGGAAATCCCTTTGTAAAGAATCATTCACGGAGTTCTATGAATCTAGATTTTACTAAAACAGCAGCTGATTCCTGATTTCGTGCTCTACTCAATTGTAATATATCTACATACTCACGGTGTTCGATCTTCCAGATCTCATCCAAAACACATTGGCTTTACTTTGCCACGCTCTCCTTTTCTTATAGTCCTATTCACACAGAAATACTATGTCTGTACAATTCATTGAACTATCAAGTTGTAACGTATGAAATTCTGTTTTAATAAGATGAGGGATGTTGTAAACAACGAAAACGTGAATTATTCAATCGAAATGTAACTCGACATGTGACCCATTTGGATCAAAGAACCTTTTCCAGCGATCTCTTAATGATAATGTCATCTCTTTAAATTTCTGCAGATATATTGGTTGCATATTAAGTAAAACTGCAAAGGATAGCAACCCTATTATTGAATCTTGTTTAATGGATATGAAGTTGAAAATACTCTCAAAATGCCAGAGACAACGAATGGGTGCATCGAAATCTCATATCCCAATTATCTAAGTTTAGACACAGTCGGCTGAGAGGTTTGGTGTCTGTCACTGCCATATAGCAGTTTTTTTCAGTTCATGTGAGTCCCATTTTAAAATTTTTTAACCTGTCCTATTGCTTTGAGATGATGTACTATGGTTCGTATTGAAGTCCTAAAGACTCCATAAAATGCCCGAACCGTTGTTCGTAGGTCATTGAATACTGATGTCGTTCATTTTTCATCGTTAAGCTTTTCCCTCGAGGTTTATTATTTGTATCCATATTTCAAGATCTAAATCAACTGAACCAACGCAAAACAGTTAGCACTATAGCAATGTTCACTCCGAATTCTTTGTTGATGTTACCAGCAGCGCGAGTGTCATTATGTACTAATTTGAAATCATGCTTGAAAATTGGTCTGAATTCTCAAGAAGACACCATTACTCTCGAAGGCTCAAAAACATTCACTAAGAATGAATTATATCTCTATTTACAATGAATCTGCAGACATGCGATTACATTCTTAAATCTTTCATTTTGAGCATTGTTCTCTATGATATAAAGAGAAGAACATTCCGCGCGAAACAACCAAATAAATAATATCCAAGGTCACAGTTTTGACGATGCTGGGATTTTCTAACCCCACCCAGCGTTTATCTGCCGTAAGATCTACTTTGTTTTTTTACACAGCCAGAAAAAAAATGGTGAGAATAACATAAATAACAGTATGGTAGAAGTATTTTTCATGAAGAATATCATTCTTCTCGGAGCTGTTCGAAATTAAGGATAATGATATTTTTTTCACTTGGTGTATAATTCACAGAGATGTGAATGGCCGAGCGGTTAACGGCACAAATAATGGGATTGGCGAGACGAGTTCAAACGCTGACAGGGAAATTATGCGTTCAGTTTGCAGTAATACCTTTAGGAAATGGATATTACCATCCTGCCAAAAATGTGGTAAGGTAAGGCCCATCAGTTTCCAGGTCTACGGTTTATTTGGGGAAATTTTATGTTCAACGACGGATCTTGAAGGCTGATAACGCCTCAAAGATCTGTTAAGCTCAGACTGTTACACATGGAATGTTCTTTCTACCTTGCACAGAATAAGGCTGAAAGATTTAAGAATGTTATAGTATTTTTAGCATATTCCGTGTAAATGATATTCCTTATTAGCGGATGTTTCTAAACACTTGAAAATCCAATGGAAATGATACGTTTCAGATTAGGGTTACGATTAAACAGGTCTGGTTAGTCACTCAATAGAAACCGTCACGTTACCAACGTCTTTTGTTGGCAAGTTTGTTTGGGGTGATCAGTTTGAAAAATTGAAAAAAATGGGTGATTAATGAATAAGTTACCACTCTCGCTATTTGGGGGTTGTGATCACTAAAAAAAGGACGAAGTTTCATAATTTTAGCATAAACTTACATAGTTAATTGAACCCCTCTAAAAACTCATTTAGGGGTGGGTACTTTCGAAAAACAACGACAAAAAATCGTTATCATAAGACTAGTTAATCCCCATGCAAAAAAAAATCACGGATATATTTCAATTTCGTATAAGATGTTTCTTGTAGGGAAAGAAACCACCGAACTTGTTCTAGTATAAACGTCTATTGTCTCCAATGGTGAGTAGGAGATATT
This sequence comes from Thysanoteuthis rhombus, assembly GCA_963457665.1. Taxonomy (NCBI): domain Eukaryota; kingdom Metazoa; phylum Mollusca; class Cephalopoda; order Oegopsida; family Thysanoteuthidae; genus Thysanoteuthis; species Thysanoteuthis major. The sequence goes on along the minus strand of OY735216.1, from coordinate 56,697,788 downwards.
CTTACCAGTAACATTGTTACATTCGAATGGAAGGGTCCATTTGACAGAAAAACAAAAATGAATCATGCTGTTCCGTTTATAAATAGATGAGAACATAATTAAGGGCCGTTCCTCGCCTCTTTGCAACAATCCTTAATTCGTAGGGTTTTACAAAGCATGTCGCTCCTTCATCCTTATTTTCATATCATTTTATCCCAACTAATCAAGCTTCATTTCTCCTGTCGTCTATTTATCTGTAGTTTCTAATCTTTTTAACTTCCAAACTTAGGAGCGAGTTAAATGCAAGACTTCCTTCAGACACCGAATTTCTGGGGTAGCGTAAAATTTACAACACACGTTAATTTAAATCCAACGTAGTGAATTAGTAAAATAAAAATCTGTAATATCTACGTAGTGTATAACTTTATTTATCTCTCTGGTCGACTCGAAACACGCCAGCCTTGTATAATGAGGTAATCGAGCAGCAACAATGACGCTGTGCTCGTAAAGTACCATCGCGAACAGATCCCGTCCCCAACTTACAGATAGAATAACATCGACATTCAACAAAGGTTAGGCAGCAGGAAGTGGAGAAGATAGTCTCCCAGATAGGTTGAGAGATAAAAACCCTCCGCGCTTACGGCCACGGGATAGAGAAATGAAGAACTAATTAAAGAGAGAGAGAGAGAGAGAGAGAGAGAGAGAGAGACGACTGAAACGAGGCTCGATGGATGTACTTATATGAAGAATACACTGATTTGTATGTGTATGCTCACATAAATACAGAGTCTCATTGAGAGATCGATTGACTAGAATACTGATTGGCTGATTAATTCATGTGTGTGTGATAATGTGCACACGGAGAGACCGAGATAGACTGATGCAATCTAAATATATTCATTCAAATAAGCATTATATTTTCATGCGGGCTATTCTGCGCGAGGCACAAGCATTCCTAGGATCAAACGTATGAAAAGGAGATTCTCACACATTTTATAAAAACTGTTAAATTTATTGAGATTTATGAAATGGTTTAGAATTTTTGCATGAGATTTTCCCTTTCATAGAAATTTTAGCCAATCTTCGATCTATAATTTTCAATATCATCTTGGGGAGTATACCTCAGACTCCCTTAAAAAGCTCCCCTCAATCTCCCTCTGTCTCTCTGTCTCTCTCTCTCTGAGTTTGGAAGAAAAAATTCAAGTTGGATGTGTTCATACGATTCTCACTCATTCTCAATGTTGAAGTATAAATATTGAAACTTGACACATCTACTATTACAGCAAATATTTCAGATTTAAACAAAGTCCAAGTAACAAGAATAGGCTTCTCATACCCGACAGACCTCCATTCGACAGCAGTGGCCCAACAGCTGAAACGGACGAAGCGTGTATAAGAGAAGCAGGCAAAGGTTGGGACAGTAAAAAGCACAGCACTACTGAGATCTGCAAGGACACCAAGAGGAGACTTACTGTCACTTAGCCTTCAGCGATGACTATGAGACATCTGGTGATAAATTACAAACCACAGCACTGCTTTGAACTGTGGGAATGCAGAGAAGGGTAGAGAAGCTAGAAATATATGCTTACTTGAAATTGGAAATTTCAAGAATGAGGGGATGCCCAGCAGCATAAATGAAAGTCGTGCCACTTATAATCAGAGTATTGGGCTTGATCACGAAAAATTTATACCATATAGAACAATTGGACATCAAGACAGACATGGGAGTTGTCCAAAAATCTGCCCTCCCTGGAACAGACTGCATTTAAAGAAAAGTACTCTCTGTCTGAGGTCTTGTATTGAGTCTTGACAGTCAGTTTACAGACCGAAGAACCGGTATGCTTACCGTGCAAAATAATAATAATAATAATAATAATAATAATAATAATAATAATAATAATAATAATAATAATAATAAGTTATTGAAGAACAAAATATTTCGGGACCACGATTTCCAAACAGGCCGAATATTTGAGCAGCCTCGATAAGACATTGTCATCTTATACCCAAGCCGAGGGAGATACCCAATAATCGATGTGTCTATCCCATCTGACCTAAACATTGCAATGAAACAAAATTGAGAAAAACTACAAATATCCTGAGCTAAAAGCTGAACTGGCAAGATTGTGAGGTCTCCCGGAAAGTGAGGTTAGGGTTATCCCCTTGATCATTGGATCCCTTGGTTCCATTCCTCTCAAGCCCGGGAGCTTTTTAGAACAACCGTAAGTCAAATAAGACACATGAACGGGGTAGGCATAGAGAGGAAAGTACGATCCGTCTGAAGTCCCTGTTGTTACTTGAAAGGTGGTATCATCATCGGTACAAAAAATAGAACCAAAACATGAAGAAAGTAACGAGTGACAAAGAAATAGTAATAATAATTATCATTATTCTTATGTTTGTAACTCTCTGGGGACATTAAATGACATCAAATCTCAGTATTCAGCACTCTCCTCGGGATTCCAGGTGATTGTTGTAATGACACAGTTAGCTTTGCTGCATTCTTTTAATAAATGATTGACGGCTTCTTTTCATTTTCCGCATTATTTGCCCCACTTACTATTTTCTTACACCGTTTCTAGTTTGGCTTTAATATTCATTCTCACAGAACTGTTCGAGAACTGTTCGAGGCAGCCATTGCAGAAAGATTCATTTCCTCTCTTCAAATGTCCTTTTCTCAAACATGCCAATGTCGTCTAAATAACAATTTCTTCTGGTACTTTTATATTATTATTATTATTATTATTATTATTATTATTATTATTATTATTATTATTATTTGGAATCTCACACCATGGTCACCGCTAGGACTGAGTGATAGCAAGTCTCCTCGAGTCTCCTCAAGTCTCAAGCCCTCCTCCTCACACTTCACAATCCACAGCATTGCTACGGATTATAGTTTCATACCAGTTGCCTGCTGGTTATCGCTGAAGGCTGAGTGACAGTAGGTCTCTCCAGCCATCCCCCCCCCCTATCGTGCTCACCCATCACGACAGCGCTGTGATTAGTCACGTCTTCACCAAGCCCTTTTCTTGTCTTTTAGGTCATTAATAACAGCTGGGGGTCGTAGATCTCATATTTCCAGTACTTTATAAATAGCTACGTATGAAAAAAGAAGGGTTGGATATGATATTAAACCTGGAGACCTTAATGAAAGCTTTAAGGAAAATTGCCTCCTGGAAAGTATCAGATCATGATGGGATACACGGTTTCTGGATTAGAAGACCCTCGATTATCAAGGGTACATTAGCACAACAACTAATCAAATGCCTGAAGGCAAATCCCTCTCAAGCGATGACGGAGGGAAGAACAACCCTGATCAAGAAATACACCCTTACAAAAGATCCTATTCCAAATAACTACAGACCAATAACATGTCTAACTATGATGTGGACAATCTTGACTGCATAGATAGCAGATGAAATAAACTACTTGTTAAAAGTCTTAAAAGAGAACAGAACGCATGCCCAAAGGGGAAGCAGGGGTCTAAGCGACCTCCTATTAATAGCCCAAAAGATAGAGATGTACACAAGGAAGGAGAACCTAGCTATGTCATGAATATGCTATGGAGGATGCTGAATTTATCAAGGCAAGTAGAGCAATCCATACTGAGAACAATGGAGAACTGGATAGTGAATCAAGCCCCCTGTGGAATATCACCAAGCTTAAAGATGAGAGGAAATATCTCCCAAGGCGACTCATTGTCTCCAATGCTTTTCGTCATAGGAATGATAGCACTAAATTATCTACAGCAAAAATGTAATGGAAGGTACTTAATACGCAAATTCGAAGAAAAAGCTGAAAGATTTTTGCTTAGAATACAATAGAACTAGAGATCCTAATATAAAGTGTCGGTATCCACAGTCATGACATAGGAATGGAGTTTGGTATTGAGAAATGCGCAATGCTAGTAATGCGTTTGGGGGAGAAACCACAGAAGGAATTGGGTTACCAAACCAGGAAACCATCAGAGTGCTCAACGAAGAAGAAAGCTAAGACTATTTAGTTGTCTTAGAAGCAGATACAATCAAACAAAATGAAATGAGTCAAAATAGACAAAGAGTATCTCGGAATAATATGAAAACTATTAGAAACCAAACAATGCGGAAGAAATTCAACCAAAGGGATAAATACATGTGTAGTTTTGACCGTGAGATATTCCGGACCCTTTTTAAACTGGGCAAAAGAGTTACTCAGAAACCTGGAAAACCCAACAAGAAGTCTGATGACAATGTATAAAGTTTTACACCTGGGAGACTGTGTCGACAGGCTGTATGTAGAAAGGAAGAGGACTTGGATTGCATAGACTCAGCAATTAAGAGACTAGAAGATTATATTAGGTAATATAAGGAAAGATTAATCACAACAGTCGGCTGCATTAATAGACTAATAGGAAAACTAAACATTCAGTCAATGCAAAAACACAAATGGAAAGTACTGTAAGGACATTTCGGGAGGCAAATAAAAGAAATTGCAGATCGGACAACATGGACATGGCTACGCAAAGGAAACCTAAAGAGAGAAATCGAATCGATCTGAGAATCAACTTCATAAGAACTAACTATATGAAGGCTAAAATAAACGAAGCACAAGGGAATGGGACATGTAGATTGTGGGAAGAAAAATGGGACAATAGACCATATAGTAAGCGAGAGTAGCAAACCAGGAAACACAAGAACGGGCACTGCTGGGTAGGAAAGGGGATCCACTGGGAACTGTGCAAGCGATTACATTTCACTCACATGAACCAGTGGAATATACAGGGACCAGAAACTGGCCTGAAGAAAGAAACATACAATTTTTTTTTTCAAACAGAAGCCAGAAGACCAGATCTTGTGGAAGTGACCAGAGAAAAAAGGAAATGTATATTTGTTGATTTCGTTGGTCCAGTGGAACGGAGGGTGAAGCTGGAAGAGGGTGAAAATTTGGATAAACATAGAGATTTGGCAAGGGAGCAGAAGCAAAGATTATGGAATTTGAAGGTGACAGTAGTGCTGATGGTAAACAGAGCCCTGGGAACAGTTCCGAGAAACCTAGAGAAAAGGCCGGAAGAAATAGGAATACGGGATAGAATTGACACCATACAGTCGACAGCACCACTGAAATCGACCAGAATACCGTGAAGCGTCCTCGAGTGTTGAGTAGACTTGTTGTCACTTGAAACCCCAGTAAAAATCCACCAATCGCTGGTACGAAAACTATAATAATAATAATAATAATAATAATGATAATAATAATAATAATAATTGTAGTTGTAGTAGTAGTAGTAATAATAATAATTGCAGCAATGTGTCTTGCGAAATGTTCCATTGCTGTTGTCGGTGTCGTCTGCTTAAAGATCGGCGTCGATCTAGTGTTGGCTTCATTTTTTCCATTTTTTTACGAAAACAAAAAAAAAGTAGGGAGTGAAACGACGTCGGCAGTCGTGTTGTGTGTGTTGCGAAAGCGGTCATATTACGATGTGACACACAACAACAGACAGCAGGCATCAACGACCGTCTATTCTTCTTTTATGCCCCCCCTTTTTTATATAATCCACCCTAGCAGGAGGGAGGGAACCACGGCAGGGTGAGAAAGCTGGTTGTCTGTATTACAGCAAGAATTGGAGAGATAATAGAGGTGAAGATAAGAGGGGAGTCCAAAAAAAAAATTATGATAGATCAGTTTACAATGTCTCAAATGTCTATTTGCAAATATTGTTAAAAGAAAAACTTACACAATGTTTATCTTTATATGCATATACATATATATATATATATATATATATATATATATATATGTATGTGTGTGTGTGAGTGTGTGTGTGTTTGCGTGTTGACCTTTTTATTAGTAGGTTTCAATCGACGATAATCGCCCTACCGTAAACCTTGTATAAGAACGTTCTACTTTTCAATCCCCCCAATCCATGTGGGAGCGACCCAACATACCTCAGTCAGATCTACGACTTGATAGACATAAAAGAATTTGGTCAGTCTCATACTTCTAAAATCACATGCTCGGAATAGCTCCTCCTGATCGAGTTGCCAGAATGAGTGTACTTAGTATATGACAGTTTTTTTTTTAATGAGTAAACTGTTTCAAACTTGGGTGCTGAAAGGAGTTGAATGTCAATTTTTACGCATTTACAGCAAACCAAGGAGCTTTTAGGGTCTGACCAAGAGAAGTCGCTTGTTAAACTAAAAGTCGGTCATACTATATTGCATGTTACAGCTCTTTTCTTAAAGTAGGACCATGAAGTCAGAAGAGAACGTGTGCCTGTACACACACACGTATGTAGATGGAATGGTGAATATATTTAAAAACATATATATTTCGTATTTTCTTTAGTTTTAGACCGCTAAATACTTATAAGTAGAGCATATTTATAACCAGATATACTTACATATCTATGCACATATGTATTCATATACATATAGATACATATTTATACACATATTGCACTTATATATATATGTTAATCTTCTTCATATTGATGTCGTGGTATGTCCAATGTATGTTGTATGCACCTCCGACATTACAACAAACGTATGATATAGCAGACCATCAATGTACACACATATACACACACATATACATACATATATGTATATATATATATATATATATATATATATATATATATATATATATAGATAGATAGATAGATAGATAGGTAGATAGATAGATAGATATCTCTTTTGTGATGGTTTCAAGGTTCATGTTTTTGAAGAGGGATTGAAAGAATTTTTACACCACTTAATCTACCCATTGACTGCGGCAGGTGGCGAATAGTAAATAGTTATCCATTGCAAGATAAAAATCCCTTGTCCATTGGAACCTATTCATTGCAAGACTTCTATTACAAGATGAAATCCCTGATTTGAAGATAGATTTGAGTTGCCATCAATCACAATAAAACAGGAGTGTTACTCAGAATTACCACAGAACTACAATGACGAAAACGGGTTGAGAACCGAAAAAACATAAAAGTTACCTGAATTTAAAGGTCAAATGAAAGATTATCACATAATCAAGTTTCAAAAGACATAACTATTATAAGTACAAGATGAAAACTAATGACTTGAACAGGAAACCAAAAGTCTCTTAAAACGAAATACAATTCCTCTTGTAGAGAATATAAAAACGAGAAGTTTACAATATAATAATCTTGAAAGAGAGAGAACTCACAAGGAAATGGCACCGGAGTTCTCTTCCAACTATACCTCTCTATTGCACTGTGAAGTGTGAGCTAAGGCTCTCAAAATCACAGTTCCTGACAATCAATAGCCTATGCTTTCATTTGTAAAAGTAGCGATACATACAAATGTAATCAATACTATTAAAACCAGTCTTGCGTTCAACAAAACCAGACTATAACTAGAATCAGAACGAGAGTAACACCCTTCTCCTTGGTTTTCCCGATTAAAGAAATTCAAGTATGTGTCATGCTTGGCTCATCCTATTGTTTGATGCGTGCTTTCTTTCCTTTCTTTTCTTTTTTCATAATGTTTTTAAGCGACTCTATTTTGCGGTTGGGTGAGACTGGAGTCCCACTTCACACTACCAAACAAAGAATGGATGGCCCAGATGCACGGTTCTCAGTGGCTCTAATTTTAGGGGTGGGCAGGCGACGGAACGTCAGATGATGAAGGGGGGGGGTAAGGAGGATGAACCCTGGGCAGGGGGTATAAAAAGGGTGGGGAGGAATTTGGGTGTTTCTCTGTTATGTATGAAGCGATTTTTTTTTTTTTTTTTGTTTTTTTGGATTTTTTTGTTTTTAGGTTTTTGTTCTTTCATCTTTTGATACATATTCCATATTTTCGCAAGATAACCAGATTCATGTGCACCCGTACTTATATATATATATATATATATATATATATATATATATATATATACTTCATGTATAGTTTATGATTATGGATATATGAGTTCGCATTACCGATTGAGTGGGTTGGGAGAAACAACGAAGTAAAATACGTACATATATATATATATATATATATATATATATATATATATATATATATATGTATATATATTTATATAGTAGATTCTGGATTCACTACACAAACTAGCTCATGTTTCAGCCCTCTTTGGGCCTCATCAGCTCTACTCTAAAACAACTTAACTCCATTAGTAAAATGTTGTATGTATCGAGCACTCTATGAAATAAATCCATTACATCTCAGAAGTGGCTTTATATTATTGATATATTACTATATTATGTTATACTGCTAGCCTGATTTGTACCACATATACTATATATATATATATATATATATATATATATATATATGTAATGTACAATGAATGTATATCAGCTATGGAACATAGAGACCAACGAAATTACTTGAATGCACACTCAGAATCACATAAAGAGCAATGAAAAGAGCAATGTTAGGAATAACCTCTTACATATAGAAAAAAATCAGCATGAATCCAAGAGCAGACCAACGGAAAATATATCGTAGACATGATTGAGCAACAAAAATGGAGACGGGCTGGAGATATTGTAAGGAAGAGGGATAATAGGTGATGCAAGGAACAGCAAGCGCAGTAAGAGAAGATCAGACACAAGACGGAGAGATGAAAAGTTGGAAGATTTTAGCACAGCCAGGAATGGTGGGGAATGCCTTGCCAGTCAATATACAGGTAAATTCAAGATGTATGTATGTACATATATAGTTAGATAATTAGACCTAAGAAGTCCGTTTTACAGAAAAAAAAACATTACACTAAATATAACCTGGTACCAGCCTTAATAAATTTAGCTTTTCCCAAAGAAGATAGATTAGGAAGCCAATTAACAAAAAAAAATAGATTGATGCCCATGTATGTACGTGTACGGATTCATGTATGCGACGGAAACTCTGTGTGTGTGTGTATGTGCGTGAACAGAATATATGAGCACATGTTAGTGTGTATGTGCGTGTCTTCTCAAAGAAACACAAAATATAAATATGCGTGAGACGGAAGACCAGGACGTCTATATTAGAAACTGTCAACCATGACTGTCAAAAAGTTCGTTCAGTCTCTAAGTGGATCTTGCTGACTGGCTTGCTGTGTATGGGAAACATACACAGGCCACATCAATAGAGCTAAGGGCAGAAAATTGAAACATTTACTCGTTATGTCTAGAATAAAACATTTTTTTGTTTTTCTAAAATCGATCCCACCGAAATAGGATTTAGCATCCGTGTATGTGTGTGTGTGTGTGTAGTTGGTCAATTTACAATCTAAATTTTCGCTTTATTTTGTTGATTCAACAAAAGAGTGAAGGAAGTCACTTATTCATTGATCACCCCCTTTTTCCAATTTTTTAATCGATCACCCCTAACATGGCAAAATACGTTGGTTAGGTGATGGTTCCTGTTGAGTGACTAACCACACTTTTTGCGTATATATCTTATATATATATATATATATATATATATATATATATATATATATATATATATATATATATATATATATATATGTATATATATATATGTATATATATATATAAAAGATATACCTTTGGAATTGTCAAATATGAACTGCAAACCTACATCGGTATTTACCATTCAATTGCAGTTGCTCGGTTAAGATTACGTTCGGGGAAAACTAAGCACTGTTACATCGGAATTTTGTTGAAATGAAAATGACTAGGGTAATATCTATCGATATTTTCTTTGAAGTCGCCCCAAAAGTCATACAAAGTCTCTAAAAGTATATTTTTAAATGACTTGGCATACTTATTTCGTAGCAGAATTTGCTGCCGTTTAAAATCATAGAATTTCTTTCTAAAAATTTAGATGAATTGAAAGGTTTTTGATTTCGTTTTTGCAACAGTATCTTATGAATATGTTGTTTGATTATGTCTTTCAATTAAGAATATAACGTGTTTAGAGCGTAAGTATGACTCTGACTGTATAGAGGAAATGTGTTGACTTTACAATCATTTTCAAGCGTTTGATTTGATTCTTTCAGGACAGAAAAGTAAAGGCTAGGACATGATTTTTATTTCGAAGAATTTCCCTCCGACTTGAACGAAAACAAATGGAAAGAAATTCACAAATATTATCTTCCTTAAGATAACTTTTTCTCGTGTTACTTTCCTGTTTTCTGATAGATTGGAGGCCTATGGTCGACCATGAAATTAGATACAAAATATATTCTTGTTGCAACTCCCCAAATCAGGTATTCTTCGACAGAAGTAAATGGCAGACTTGGATTATAATATTTCATAGGCAAGCAAGTGCTAAAATCGGAAGATTTGCAAAGTACGAGCTTATGTCAACTAATTCGGCATTGCCTCTATTTTGGATCTCGCTGATTGAAACGTATTCCAATTAAATATTTGTTCTTCATAATTGATTCAAATTATTCCATATTATAGAACCATTAATAATCGACAAGGATCGGAGGGTACATGGCCAATACGTCATGAATAAATAAACATAGAGATGGGGAAAATATCCGGCCTTATCATTCATAATGATAAATACAGACCAAAATACACATGTGTTTATCTACCCCACAAACGAGGACAGAATGTGACACAAGATCGTGGGCTCACACGGGTACGTGTGGGCAAAAACATAAATTGCCCACTTCCTGTGGAAAGTGCAAAAAAAAAGCATCAGGATGACAGAAGACACCTACTTTTAGTGCAATGGAGGGGTGCAGCCCCTGGCCAACTGACCCCCGACACTGGAGATTGCATGCAAATCCTGGGCCAGAAACAACACGTATTTGCTTTTTTGGTCTCTTTTCAAGCCCTAAACAAATCTCAGCTCTATTCTTCAAAGATATTTTTTAAAGGTATATAAACGTTTCTTTATTCAAAACATTCATCTCAATGTAAGCTACATTGTATCTTTGCAATCGTACGGTAAGCGAAAGTAAACAGACAGACACACCTAAATGAAATAAATGTGTGGAATCTGGTCGGCCGAGATCAATTCCGGTTACATCTTGCTACAATTCCCGAGGGTTTGTCACCGTCAGCGTGATTGCTCGTTGATGCCATCACTGCGTTCGTCAAAATAACCACGCGTTCAGTGCAAAATCGACCGAAACGCCATTTTGAAACATGGCCGCTGTGCATCCAAAAGATGTTATGAATCGCGACGTGCAATGTTACGCAAAGAACGCGGAAACAGTCGAGTTGACATATGATGAATAAACAGGCATTTTGTGATGCTGTACTATGGTGTGCATATATATATATATATATATATATATATATATGTGTGTGTGTGTGTGTGTGTGCATGTGTGCGCACACGTGTGTGTACTACATATATATATATATATATATATATATATATATATATATATGCATTTGTCTGTGTGCATGTGTGCACGCACGTGTGTACTACTTATATATATACATATATATTTACATACTTGTGTACGTATGTACAAATTATACATATATCTATACTTTCTCTGGAGTTGACTTCAACAACAACAATCCTTTCCTAATTGTCCAAGTCAGGGGTTGACTTTATTGTTTTTCCGAAACAACAAGAACAATCCTCACTGAATTTAGGGAAGTAAATTCTTGACTGTTTGTTCAGCCACTTAAAACTAAACTGATATGTAAAATTAACGATCCCCAACTGATTGATAGGCGGTTTCCTCGCCGACTAGCCTAAATTTGCAAGTCTTACGTATCAAAGAAAATTTATGTTAAAATTAAGCAAGAGCTTATTTCACTCTTTGTAGTCAAGTGATTGGTTACCGCCAACTGGTATTTATTTAAAATCCTCCCTTAAAAAGTTTTTTTTTTAAATTTTGATTTACAATGAAAGTTGATGCTAAATTGGTGACTTTGTTTGTGTCCAGTGGCGTTCACGCTTGTTGCTGTTTTCAATTTTTTTTATTTCGGACTTTTTGTGGCCCATTCAAAGGCGAGAGGAGTAACTTATTCATTTATTATCCTTTTTCCCCAATATTCGATTGATACCACACCCCAACAAGGCATGCAGCCAAAAAAAAGAAAGGGTTTCTATTGAGTGACGAACCAGACCTCTTTTTTTTCATTTTCAATCCCAATATGGCCGTGGCACTATACAAAAAAAGAGAAAAAAAAATTGTATGTGTGTGGCAAATGCTAGCTCATTTCAGCTCGTAGTTTTGTTCTCTGTTCAGTCTAGAGATTAGGTGCACATGCACACACGGGTGCACGCATGCACTCGAAGACGCACACACAGGAGCACACACGCATTCGAACACGCACACATACACGCAAACAGAGATATCTATATTCAAATCATGCACAGTGTTCTTCTTTTAACTTTCTTACTGCCGCTGTTGTTGCTTCCTTGAAGAATTCTCTGGTGAATAGAGCTGAACACCACGTGACACCAAGACTATTTTGCACTCCAGCACCCCCGTCTTCACTGCCTTTCTGCTTTCAGTTGTTTTCAGATTTATAATTGTTCATCCTGCATTCGATTTATCATTGTTTTCGTAGAGAACAGTCGTCATCATCATCATCATCATCATGAGGAAGAAGAGTAATACAGAATTCCCTCATTATAACGCTGTTCGTCGTAGTGCACTTCGCGTTATAACGCAGACGGACGACGGACCCCATAATATCAATCTTGCTCCAAGTTCAGATTGATATAACCACAAAATAGCTAAATTGGAGGCTGCACGGATATGACGCTGTTGACTTTTGGGGCCCCAGTACCTGCGTTTTAACAGGGGATGCATATATATATATACGTATATATATATATATATATATATATATATATATATATATATATATATATATATATATATATATATATATATATATAGTCCAGAAGGCTTTACAGCTTTAAACATAAAACATTTAAAAGCTTTTTTAAAAACTTTTACACACATACACACACACACACATATATATATATAGAGAGGGAGAGTTATTCAATGATATAGATCGATAGATAGATAGAGAGTGTATCAAAAAGATAGAAGGGGTTACTGACGGACAGACATGGATAGATTGATAGATATAGATAGATATATAAATATTGAACACTGGTAGGTAAGTTTTTTTGATTGCATTTTTAAGAGTGTACATTCAAATTATTTTGTAATTTCAGAAATATTGCAAATTTTGCTTTGCTGTCTCTCTCAATCCGCTGGGAAGAAATGGCCTCGTTTTGGGGTCAGATCCATTTGGACTTCAAATGTCGAAGATGCCATACTGGAAGCAGGGTTAACAAGCAATGCTGCCAACAACAGGGACTATTGTGAAGAAATACTACAAGGAAAGAAAGAAAGTAAGGCTTGTCCCCAAGGAACAAAACCCTGTTTTGAAATGTAAATATATCCAATATATCTACATGCACCTTTTTTTTCGTTTCGTTAATAACAATATATATATATATATATATATATATATATATATATATAGATAGATAGATAGATAGATAGAGAGAGAGAGAGAGAGAGAGAAACAGAGAGACAGAGAGAGAGATTGATAGATAGAAAGAAAGAATCGCTATTCGTTTTTTAATCACGGCAGTATGTGAATGGCTTTGATCGGAGAATAAGAATTAGCTTTAGGTGAGATGTGTGTTCGAATCCCACCTGAGTCTAATACTTCATAATCCAATTAATGCAGTTTGCTCAATACTATATATATAGTTGGCTTCGCAAACGAGGGTTCTTGACAAGTGAAGGTCCTCGGACAGCGGGGCTTGTGTGTAGAATATCAATCCTGTCTGCGCAAAAAGTTTCAAGGTGGAGTGATGTATTTATTGATTATCATGTCTTGTCATGAATAGCTTTACACACATATACATATAGTAAGTTATAAGATTTCCTGTCAATTCAATTTATTCATATAGTATTTCTAAACAATGCATTCGTACAATAACCATCATACCACGGTCCAATATTTTTATTTTTCGAGTTTAACCTAGGCTTCAAAAATCGGTCAAGGAAGACTTATCAATTGAGAAATCTGTACTGAAGTTCTTGTGTGAATATAAAAGTCCTGAAACAACTACAATGCGTGTATAATTTGGGGTTTAGCATTCACACACACAAGCAAACGCACACATAAACATACATATGTATGATCCAAAATGACGATTTGAGATCTAAATTCTTGCTCGAACCAATTTACCCACGGTTGAGAGCGATTGGTGTTGATTGGATATTAAAGATTAAGATTCGAACCGACGTCCCACCTAAAACTTATTGTTTATTTTCCAATAAATGCTGTCTGCACATTACTGTGAGTAAATCGGTCCTAGCAAAAAATTAGTTCCCAAGTTGTCATTCTTTATCATTCGGTCGGATACTATCATCCGGCTACAGCGTATAGATGCGCACAGTTTAGGCATGAACAAGCAAAATATATGAGGATCTTTTCAATGTTTCGTTTGTAATGTGCAGGAGCTTATATTTGTGTATGTATATATACTGTGTGCATATTTATACAATAACAACAATGACAATAAAAAGAAAAATGACGGTATCTTTTTTCCTTTTCTTATTGTAACATTCGTAATAAATGTTGTGTTACCTGTTTGAACTGTTCCTGAAATGTCCAATGATGAGATGGTCCTGTGGTGTCCACGCTGGGGTTTGGTACTGTGTGACTGGGTGCCGACACCGGCGGCAACGTCGCTAACGACGGTGCCCCAGGGAGTCCTCTATTTGGGTTGACCACGCCGACTGCACCCCCAGCCGCTGCTGCGGCCGCCGCAGCAAATCTCTCCAGATAGGCAGCATGGTTAATTATGTCCAACCTGGAGTGGTCCGCTTTCAAGTCCCCGGTTGAGCCGAGTCGGCTATGGGCACCTGGGGGCGTGGTCACATAGTCTACAGGGCTGGCACCGCCGCCGGTACCGAGACCGACGCTGCCAACACTACCAACGCTGGCCACAGTTCCTGCTCCACTCGCTCCACCGCCGCCGCCGCCACCTCCTCCACCTCCACCTCCCCCGCCACCACTCCCGGACCCGGCACTTGCAGACCCTGTACTGGATCCAGTGCTGCCATTGCCACCGTTACCACCGTTTCCTGATGAACCGTTTCCAGATCCTGTGGTTCCGGTTGCCGTTGGGATCGGGAGTTTGCGAAAGTCCTGTTCGCGTTGCTGCTGGATGCGCTCGTGCAATCTAAGGTCCTTGGCACGCAGCTCTTCGTGCTGTCGAGCGATGGCCTCCTCGTGAGCCTTCAGCTCGCGTTCGATTTCCTCACGCTCTTCTCGTTCCTGCTGTTTGAGTTTCTCGTAAAGTTCACGATCGGCCGGGTCCATTTTGTCCGTGCAGATTTCGCTGTCGTCCCCGTTATCACTGGCTGCGTCTGAGTCAACATCAGACTCGTGTAAATCTCCGTTCGACTGCAAACAAGCAAAGTGGAAAAGAAATTATAATACCAAACATATTTATAAGGTAAGTAACAATCATCACGAAAAAACATGTCATTGACACTAAGTTCTTCATTTAGCTTATATATTGCAAGTTTTTCCCCAGATAATGCATATTGACGTGACCGAGTTTGGAAGCAAGATATCCATAGAGGGTAACTGATTTATTCACCTATCAAGAAATTCAAGTCAAGTCTTCAACCTGATTGCGATCTATCAATTAATCAATCTATCTATCTATGATGGTAGTGACATCTCTCAGTTGGACAATACGCCCTGTCACACCGCACGGGTTGTACAGGAATAGTTTCAGGGACATGAAGAAGGCTCCATGGTGTTACCGTTGCCATCGAACTCCCCAGACAACTCCCATTGAAAAATAGTAGGATGTGCCGGACAAGCTCGCTCCGTGGAATCACCAACACGTAACTTGCAGTAATTAAAGAATTTGCTTATAACATCCTGGTTTGTTTGTGGGCACGCAAAGGACATATATCTTATTAAGCAGGTGGTCATAATGTTTTGGCTCATCAGCATATATAAACACACGCACGCACATATATATATATGTATGACCTCGCATGATAAGTGCCCATCGAACCTTTTTTTAAAAAAAAGGTTGGTATTTTCGTTATTTTTAGAGCTACGATTCTCAGTTTTCTTTTCATTTTGAAGCTCGAATACTCCAGGGATCAAAACGCCGAGTGTTCAAGCTACAAAATAAATAAAAAGCTGAGCATTGTAGCTCTAAAAATAACGAGAATATCAACTTTTTAAAAAAATGGCTCGTTGGGCATTCATATATATTGCGGTTTTTTTAGTTGTTCTATACCAGCAGTAATGTTATCAACAGACATTTGGGGTTTGATATTTCATGGCTCCAACTAAAAGACGACCTTGAATTTGCATTGCAAATACTTGCATCTAACTAGGTTTTGTATGGCTGGGCGTGATAAAAGAGCAATTTAGTCAGATTACTGTATTATTTTCCTCTGTGCACACAGAGTTCATTAAACATATACATAAGAGCAAAGTGTATTTTTGAATCAATGGAGCCCAACAGATCGCCCTCGACCAACCAACCAAAGGGGCTATACATTCTTCTCTCAATGTTCGTGTGTGCGTGTGCATGTCGGGGCTTTACTGGTCATATTGGGGGTGGGCTACAACCATAGAAATTTGAGAGAGTACACCACTAAGTACCACCTAAATTCTTTTTGGAGTCTCTATGGTCATTTTAGACCAACAATGCCCAAATCTTGTGCTGGTAGTTTGTTTGTTTTTTTAGATAATTTTAGATAATCCTCTAGATAATTTGTTCTGGTACGTGCACGGGCTACGGTTATTCAGAACGCATATCATCTATCATTTTTCTTAGTTGCATTATTATGTTATCTATTTTATTCTCGATTAATCGTATACAGGTGCAGCAGAAATATAGACTGACTCGGTAGAAGGTATGATCAGCATTATAAAGAACAACTGATGAATACAAGTCCCGGTATTCTTTTGAAAGGGCACCGAACGTGACGGGTGAAGGATGAGAGCATATGTCAGGAGGTAAGTTGGCTGATATATATACGAACATACACATACACACGCACTCATACACGCACACACATAGACATAGATATATATATATATATGTGTGTGTGTGTGTGTGTTTGTGTGTGTGTGTGTAAATTGGGTGTTTTTTTGAAAATCTCAGCCGAGCGAAACAGAGTGGTCTGCACTGTAGTGAGCCAAGAATTTCCTTGTAATATCATTTGTATATGATATATATATATAGAGAGAGAGAGGAGGGAAGAGACAGACAGTGAGAGAGGGGGGAGAGACAGAGGGAGAGAGAGAGACAGACAGACAGACAGCGACAGATACAGAGACGACGACAGAGAGAGGCAGAGAACATAATAAGAACGTAATAAGTGGATGCGTATAAATGTCCTCATTGTTTCATCCGTCATGTTCATGTGCACATTAATGTTTTTGAATTCATATGCCTGACATGCAAAACAAACGTTGGTCTCTTTATTTGATTGAGAGGCGTGGGTTATTTCAAGAGATCATCAGGGAAATCAGAGAGAAAAGAGGTCAGCGGTTCAGTCATTATGAAATGAAAGAAAAAATATATGTATAGAAAAGTGGAAAGTGCAGGAACAATCTGAATTACCTAACGAGGGAATCGATAGAGAAGGGCGAAACGGTAAGAGGAAAAAAGAAAGAGAAAGGTGAGACAGGAGAAAGAAATATAACAAAGGAAGAGAGAGTGGTGAAAAGGGGTGGAGGGCGAGGGGAGACAGGCGCATGGATGAAGAAGAAGAAGAAGAAGAAGAAGAAGAAGAAGAAGAAGGTAACAATGACAAGAAGAATTTGTTGAACTGATCCAACTTCGAGACAACGCTATACTTATGGCGCAACAGTCAATTAACTCATAATCATCGAATAATGAAACTAACCGGCTAACCCATCAACTATGGCAATAAGCGTTCTAGCTATTTGTTGGATTGCACCAATTCTGGCACAAGGCCAGATCAGCGGAGTTCCTACAAATGATCAAAGTCACTAACAATCGCTTACAAGACTAAGAAACTAAACATCGCTATACGACAGGTGCTTTTTAAGGGAAAACACAAAACATGAAAATGATTAGAGAAAGAAATGAGGAAGTTATGCAAAATACTTTCAACGACACTTATCATAACGGCACTGTCTAATGAAATGCGCGTTCTAACGGCACATTTGTTTTTATATTCTCGTAAGACAATTGTTGGTGATTGGTCGGCACCGACAACAATTGAAGATTTTGGCGTATCATTCCAAAAGTATTTTGGTTTATTCATTTTATTAGCATATCTGTAACCCATATGGGGCATTAGACTGTGAAAGGGTGATAAAAATTAATTTTTCTCTCACTGGTTTCTCATTGTTAATACACTTTGTAATAAATCCACTCGTTATAAAAGCAAATTCATTATAACGGTACTTATAAATCCCAGAGAATGCCGTAATAACAGGAGTGTACTGTAAAAAACTTCGTATGAAATCCAACAGTTATAAAGACGAATTCGTTAAAACGGCACAATTAAATTCCCTTCGGTGCCGTTATAACTGGAGTCTATTATATAATGGATGGAAGAGAAAAAAAGAAATTAAAAATGGAAGCGGAGTTAAACGAGCTAGATCAATATGTTGGAGTCGAGCATTCACCCGCGGTTGTAACGTGGACCGCGATGTAGCGAACCGCGTTATAACAGTGTAGGTCTGTGTCCGTTGAATATTTCAATAGTTTGACAAAACTTTTGCAAATCTATTATGCATTTTGGATACTTGTAAGTTATTGAGTTTCCGTGATAAATTGAACTGTGTTTGAAGAGAAAAAAAAAGTAAGAGAAAACATGGCAATAGATTTACTGCAGACTGTGCGACGCGCCTACGTCATATAATGTTATTAAATAATCCAATATAATATAATAGCCTCATTCACTCCTTCTTCCAGTCTGGCCGATGACAGTAATATTAACGTAAGCGTATAAAAATGATGGGAAGAAAATCTGTTTCTGGAATAATTGGCTTCGATTCCAGCAACTTCAACAAAATTTATATGAAAATATCAGAATTGTCCACGCTTCTGATTTAATACCGATTCAACACATAAATTGGTATATTTTAGCGTGCGTATGAGTATCGAGGTATGTGTGTGTGTGTGTGTGTGTGTGTGTCTGTGTATGTGTGTGTGTGCAATTATCAGTGTGTGTGTGAGTGTGTGCGTTTTCACACACGAGTATGTACCTGGGTGTAAAGAGGTACGTGTATACGTATGAAATATACATCCGGACACATACACACATAGATAGATAGATAGATAGATAGATAGATAGATAGATGGATTGACACATTTTTTGAACTCGTAACTGTTTCTATATACAAACAAATAATACGTAAATATATATACGAACAGATAGAAAGATATGAGTGAAGTGAGATAGATAGATAGATAGATAGATAGATAGATAGATAGATAGATAGATAGATATGAACAGGTAGACATAGATAGATAGATAGACTGATAGATAGATAGATAGATAGATATGAACAGGTAGACATAGATAGATAGATAGATAGATAGATAGATAGATAGATAGATAGATTGATAGATAGATATGGACAGGCTGAAACAGACAGATAGATAGATAAATATGGACAGGCTGAAACAGATAAATAGGTAAATAGATATGGATAGGCTGAGACAGATAGATAATTAGATAGATAGATAGATAGATAGATAGATAGATAGATAGATAGATAGATAGATAGATAGAGACAGGCTAAGATAGATAAATAGATAGATAGATGTGCGTGTATGTATAACAGGTACATAAGTGTATGGATGCAAATTTCAACTTTGATAAACGTACACACTAATGAGGGGACATACGCATACTGACAGAAAAATATATATTACATATATTACACGTACATGATGAGGTATGAAATTCATTTTCATAATAAGAACAATAAATAGAAACACACATGCACAGGCAAACAGAGCAAAAAAAACATTCTCAATGACAGTGGCGCTATACAAGGGTTAAACTATGAACACACACACACATACACACTCATATATATATATATAAGCTGCTACCCAAACCCCAAATTTCTATGATAATTGTGGAATTGTCAGCATGGTTAAGAGCCAGGAAGATGGAATTCACAAAGGGTAGCAACAATAATCCGTACTACATTCGGTTTGATTTTTTTAATTTAATTTTATTTTATTCAAATTATCCGAATAGTCGTACCTCGAACGTATCATGTACACCAACAGCATATATATATATATATATATATATATATATATATATATATATATATATATATATATATATACGTGTGTGTGTGTGGGTGGGTGTGGGTGTGTGTGTGTGTGTGTGTGTGTGTGTAGCAAATTATAACAATTCATTTAATTCATTTGGAGGTAAATAATTATATCAACAAAAAATAATTACTTATAAGATGAAGGCTAAACGATTCTGACTTGAAATCTTCATACGTGAACATATCCTGTGCAGAAAACTTTCGATGAAATGCTTAAAAGTTTAGATTAAGTCACTCAACAGAGACAAGCAAGGGGGTCGACGAACAAACGCATTAAATATATTTGAATATCTGTCTTCATGAAATCTTTCTATGATAACTTGGATCAAGACACGAAATTCTGAAAACATCAGCACATTCTTTCAAGTTTGTGTCTTCCAACGCCAAGCTGGACGGAAAGGTAAACACTGACTGGCCCAGGTAAACCAAGCTTTTGCTAGACTACACAAACGTACCAGGCGTAACAAGAAAAAAGACACAAAATGAGTGTTCATGAAGCCCTCATGCTTCCCATCCTTTTATCTGATGCTGAATCCTGGGTCCTATACCAACGACACTCACGCTTAATTGAGCACTTCCACCAGCGTTGCCTCCACACTCTCAAGGTGCACCCCAGGTCCTCAGGTCAGCCAGGGCCACAAGTATTGAGGCTATGATGCGACAGTGTCGTCTGTGTTGGGATGGCCATGTGACGAGGATGGAGAAATGTCAGCTATCAAAGACCCCCTCCTATTTGGAGAAGTGGTCTGTGGCTGATGGAGAAGTAGGGTCCAATAAAAGTAATATAAAGGTTTCTTAACCCCCCCCCCCAACCCCTATCTCCTGTTGAACTTCACCATCATCATTTACCCCATACATGCATTCTCTCTCTCTCTTTCTCTTTCTCTCTCTCTCTCTCTCTCACACACACACACACACTCACACACACACACACACACACACACACACACACACACACACGCATGCAGAGGCAAATGTATCAACTCAGAGATACATCCAAGCAAATTTAATCACAGTCTTTGTATATATATGTATATATATGTATATATATATATATATGGATAGATGTGTAGGAATGTTTATTTTCATCTTAATTGTTTTTAGGTGTTGCTTTGCCTACGATGATAATGCTCAGAATTTAAAATTTAATTTAAGATGGAGCGTCAATAGATGAATGGTCATTCATATTTTGTTATAACAAAATACAAATAACTTGACATCTGACTATCTATCTATCTATCTATCAATCTATCTATATGTATATATATACTGATAAAAAAAAAGGTTCATGCAGCCTGATACACTCACATACACGCATGCTTTCCCTCACACATAAGTAGTTGTAGGTTTTGGAAAACTTCATTCAAAGAAACATTCCGTTGCAAATTATCACACAAGTCAGTATCGGAGCGTTTTTGAAGTTTGTAAAAGTTTTAGTGCCTCACTTTTCTCCGTTCCTGTATCCTCTCTAAATCAGTTGGCGATGGGGTTGATGATGTGGTGGTGGTGGTGGTGGTAGTTGGTGTGGTGGTGGTGTTGGTTGGTGATGTTGAAATGTCTGTGGGTTCACGCCTTTTGTTCCACTTCTTGTCGCTCCGATTGTTAATCGGGTATTTTATCAATTTTGGCTGTTCCAATCCGGAGACGGGTATCTTAGATGGAAGAAGAAGAACGACTCTGAGAGGTTACACGACAAAAACATAAGACTGCTAATACGATCAAAAATCTTGGCTAAACTCTCAAATCACTTGCTCTCCCAAAGAAAAAACTTTTCAATTTCTCTGAGTGTGTGTGTATGAGTGTTTACACACACACGTGTGGATGCGTGTGAGTGTTTACATGCACACACGTGTGTGTGTATGTGTGAGCACATTTGTCTGCATATATATGTATATATATACATATCTATATATTTGAATAGTCTATAGCCATACTGAAGAGTTGTAATACAACAAATCAGCTGCTTGTGGATGACAAAATTATTGATTATTATATATATATATATATATATATATATATATATATATATATATATATATATTCTTTGAAGGGTAATTTGACAGCATTCTCTTATTCATAGAATACAAGAAATATCGTTTCCGTTTTTAAAAATAATTTTTCTAGTTTTCTCACAAGGAGAGAACGGATATCTGGTTCAAACTGGTGTGAAATTTGACCAAAAGTTGAAAAAAGAAACAAAACAGCAGTTCTGGCTACTCAATTGGGGTGATCAATTAAAATTTGAAAAAATGACCGATCAATGAATAAGTTACTTTTCTTATTTTTCAGGTGCTGAGATCACTAAGAAGTACAAATTTTGAAAAGAAAAAACAGCATAAATGCTGCTGGAGACTAGCCAAGAAATACATTAAGCATAAATTTTCATGGTAAACTAAATCGCCTAATCAAAACCGATTGGGAGGCAGGGTATTCCGGACAAGTCTGGTTCAGACTGGTGTGAAATCAGACCAAAAGTTTTATCCTATCGAGCGCTTTCGTTTGCTCTTCAAGTCATAATCGATTGTAAAGAATAATAAGGTTAATTTTAAAGATCTTGATAATTACTGGAGGAGCTGTCGAAAGTATTCGATCAGATAAACCTTTTGATCAAATTTCACATCAGTTTAAACCAGACATTCATTCTCTCGTGAGAAAACAATATTAAAAAAATGGAAACGACATTCCTTGTCTGTTTTGTTTAATGACACTTAAATAAATGTATATTTCAGGATATTTGTAGAGGCTTTTAAGAACTTTTTGGAGATTTTTTTAGATCAGGATTCAAACGTGGTGTCATTTTTTATATTATCTTTTTTTTTTCAAGTAAATGAATCGCATAGATCATGCTATAATATATATATATATTAGGCTGCATATGCACACACACACACACACATACACATGTATACATAATTACATATATATATATATATATATATATATATATATATATATATATATATGCGTATGTGCACATGCTTATTCTTTCAATATTATAGATTAACATTCAAAGAGTTATATTCAGCTGATGATATTGTAACTATTCCATTATCAGGACTTGGTAGGAAGTGTGACATTAGCTAAGAAAAATAATTTTAACTTACAATCATCTTTCTATCCATATTGTATAATTATTATCAGCTTTACAATGAAGAATAGGTATATATATATATATATATATATATATATATATATATATATATATATATATATATATATATATATATAAGGGATATTATGGATAACTGCACTACTGCACTCACATATGCTGCTTTTTGCCTCATAAATCAAGCAGTGTTTGCAAAACTTGATGTAAATACTACCAGTGTGGACTGATTCATGAATATATGATTAAAAAAGTTCTAGTTAGTCAGTAAATTTGGAAAGATCAGTGAATAAGGTACTTTTTTTTATCCTTTAAAAAAAAAGACAACAAGCATGAATGCTGCTTAACACCAACTAAACGGACCATTTTGACATAAATTTTCAATGTAAATTTAACCATCCAATCAAAACCTACCTATATATATATATATATATATATATATATATATATATATATATATATATATATGTATATATATATATATATATATATATATATATATATATACATATATATATATATATATATATATATATATAAATCGGTTGTGTGTGCAAAAACATTTATGTATGAATATTTTATAATTATTCCCTTTGATAAGGCGTTTATTTTAATGCAACCTTTCACAGATCATTTCTGTTTCTGACAGATGTATATGCATGCGTGTATGTGTATGTGTGTATTTATGTGAGTGTATACGACTATGAGAATATGTTAATGACCGAGCACACTGGCGTATATATATATATATATATATATATATATATATATATATATATATATATATATATATATATACACACACATATGTGTGTGTATACATACATACATACATACATACATATGTTGGTTTTTCTCAGTGTTATCCTATAAAAGTTATCTTAGCCAAATGGTGCATTCACTGAATAATAACGTGAATGCAATATAATATAACACAATTCATAATCATTTTCTTAGATCATATATCCATTTCTTATTAATACAATTGTCACGATGAGAGAAACAAATAGATCAGACATAGACCGTTAATAAGTAAAAATGACATTTTTGAAGTTAAAACACTCATTCGAACCTTTGCATTATCGGCAGCTGTTCAGCTCAATGATAAGAGCAACGATATATATATATATATATATATATATATATATATGTGTGTGTGTGTGTGTGTGTCTATATATATATATATATATATATATATATATATATATATATATATATATATATATATATATATATATATATATATATATTCGTGTGTGTGTGTGTGCAAATGTGCAAGAATATATGCGTGTTTATATATGTATTCTTTATGAGTGATTTCTATTTTAATAAAACATAAAACAGTTATTTCTTCATGTGCTGGGATGTATATCTATGCAACGATGTGCTGTCAAGATATAAAGGTAAGGCAGAAAATATTTGGAACAGACCAAAAATCAAGGTAAAAAGGGTCGTTAAAGAAGGAAGAAGAATGAAATAATTGAAGAAAAAAATTTCGTTAAAGCAAAAAGGAAATGAAAAAAATCTTTTAAAATTTAAAATTTTGAAAGAGGAAAAGAACAGTGGTGCAAGAAGAAAAAAGAAAGAATGCAAAAAAAGATAGAAAGAAGGAAAGATTGAAAGAAGTAAAGAAAACGGAATGAAAGAGAGAAAAGAAAAAGAATGCACGAAAAAAAGGCAGACGGAATGACAGAAAGAAAGGAAAGTAGAAAGAACGAAAGAAAGAACGTAAGAAAGAACTGAAGAAAAAAAGGAAGGAAGTAAGAGGAAAGAACGAAAGAAAGAAAGGAAAAAGAACGAAAGGGAGAAAGGAACAAAGAAAGAAAAAACAAAGGAAGCAGAAGCAAAATGAAAAAGAGAGAAATTGTCAAACACTTGAAAAGGAAGAAAGAAACAAACAAACCAAATCAAGAAGAAACCAAAAGAAGCAGAAATTAATTTTTGAAGTCGAATAAAAGTGTGAAAATAATATGAAGAAGACTAGTCAAAGGGATTATTATTTCAAATGAATAGAAATTGGAAAAAAAAAAACTGATCCTTCTCTATTGATATCTGCCAGCAAAGTTGGAAGAGGTGTAAGTGTCCACTCGTATCTATACGTCTATCAGTTTGTCCACACGATATCTACAAAAGTTCTCCATGAATTTCAATGAACTTCCGTAGAGGGTTGGAGAATAAGCTACGAAGGGAGTGATTAAGTTTTGGGGAGGGTTGGATCCAGCAATGCCTCCAACCTGGCGCCGTGGCTATATATACACACTTCACAATATCTCCAAAAGTTATCAATTGATTTCTGTTACGTCTTGTGTACGGGTGGGCAGTGGACCAAGGAAAACCCGATCAAATGACGTCGTCAGGGGCATGCGCTCTCCGAGTGCTTTCTAGTTTCTTGGCGTGTCTTCATTTCTGAAATTACCAAGCATCACCTCGACCTCACCCCAACTGCTGCCACAAAGACACTGAGTATCTTTCCACTCAAATGCTAAACATTTGTTTCTTATTGAAATATTTGGGGTTCAGAACAAACTTTCTTGTCTTTATCTTTGTGCATTTTTTTTTTCTTTGAATAATTTTGAAAGCATATTTTTCTTAAGGAGAGAAGATCCGGAAGTCGGATGAAGGAGGTGTAGGCAGGGGTGTAGTCCAGAGGGAATGCCATCCCTTCCGTGGGAAGGGGAAACTCGTTCCCGATGCACGATCCATATAATACTAAAAGTATCAATTTGAATGATTCCCTGATACGAAAAAGTCAACAGTGTATGTACAAGAACACATCCCAAGCGGCCTGGAGACGTCTCTAATTTTTTTCCTGATTTTTTTTCCTTTTAAAGAGGAATGAAATAAAATTAGGAACAGAAGAGTTTCCATCTTTGAAAATCAAAGACATTTATCTTTCATTCACTCAAGTTGAGCATTTGATTTTCACAAGGTTCCAATCATTCCCTCTCCGACCAAGCAATGCCAACACGAATATGCTACGTCATAATATAAAACTCGTTAAGAAATAACACCGCAAAATGAATTTCACGGGTGGTTATTTCCCTGCTCTAACATGTAGAACTACCATGCATTTACTTTGATATATATATACATATATATATATATATATATATATATATATATATATATATATATATATATATATATATATATATATATATATATATATATATATATATATATGCAAATAAACAGATACACATATACACATATATTTTTCATTTGAATGAAAGCATCAATGAGTATCAGGAAAAAAAAGCATCAATATATCTGCACATATGTATGTATGCAGGGGCCTACTATTCAAAGGTATATTTTGGAGGATATATATATATATATATATATATATATATATATATATATATATATATATATATATATATATATATATATATATGAAATATGTATAACACAAGTCGTATATATCAATCCGAAGAATCTTTGTATATTAGTGCTCAATACTTTGAGTAGAGACAATATATCGATTAAATACGTATATTTTATCTATGACAATGGTATAACCTCGTTTTGCTTTATCAAATCAGTTTTTATATAAATGTGTGTGTGTGTGTATGTGTGTGTGTGTGTGTGTGTGTGTGTGTGTGCTGTGAACTGGTAAATGGATGAATCAGAAAGAGTTTTCAAAAGAAAAATCAGTAATTCAACGTAGTTTCATACATTACATACACAGACACACACACACATACACACATATATATATATAGTTCTTTTACAAATACACTCCTGTTTTGTCTTGAATTTATTTACTATATACACACACACACATATATATATATATATATATATATATAGAGAGAGAGAGAGAGAGAGCAGGAAGAGAAGGGAGAGAGATAGAGAGCAATAGTGTGATAGATAGTTAGATTGGAATGCATCTGTTTGTTGTTCTGTGCAAGCATAAAGAGGACGACTAAATAATCCAATGACTGGCAATGGACATTCAAAGGATTAAAGAGGCTGAATGCCACCTGCATTTGAGCCGAGGAATTTTGCAGCGGAACTTTCGTCGTGTCCAATGGATTTCTTTCATTCATGAATGATTGACATGAAATTCCTAAATTCGACCTGGAAACAGGTCTGCTTAGTCAATCAATAGAAACCGTCACACGAGCAACATCTTCTGGAAGCATGACGAGTTGGGTGTGATCAATTAAAAAATTGGGGTAAAGGGTTGATCGATCGATAATTTACATCTCTCATCTTTAGTCGGATCCCTAGAAACACCCAACTCAAAAAATTTTTTAAAAAATGCGCTAATGCAACAAAACACAAACTAAGGGATTAGTTTAGCATGAACTAACATTATAAATTAAATGCACCTCATTAGAAACCAGTTGTGAAGGATTTTAAAACAACAAAAAATGAGCAAATATGTGAATTTTCAGCCCTCTTGCTACATTGACGCGATACCTGCATAGATAGATAGATAGATAGATAGATAGATAGATAGATAGCAAAGATCACTTGAAAACTGAGAAAACATCATTTGACAGTTTTGGTTGGCGCATTTTAAGATCCCAATGCATGATGAACACAGAAATGATTTCAAACAAAACAAAAAACTCTTCCCATCTCAGCTCTTGAGAGTTTACATTCGTTCATAATCATAACAAGAAAGAGAAGAGACTATGTTCAAAAACTGTAACGTTGTACATACGATTTATTCATATTGATTTCTCTTAAAGTTATATATGTGGAGTGTATACATTGATTGTAATCACTGTATACTCTGCTTACTTTCTTGCATGCACTTTTTTTAATCTCAAAAAAATGATCTAAACGTAAAAAGAAAAAAAATATTCCTCTTTCTTTGTCTGTTCTGTATATTCTATCTTTCTACCTTTATCAACGCTTCCCCTCTCCCTCCCTCTCTCTTTCATTCCCCCCACTCTTATAACGATAACATTTTTTCTTTCTTTGGAACGCTGTTTATCTCGCCTTAACCACTCTCCCTTCGGGTCACTTAATTCCTTACGAACGCTGTTAACCTATCCGAATCTGCTCTTGACAGGGTATTTCTGCCGTTCGTAGATCCGTCGGCTGACATTGCAGTTGATAAGATGAAAGAATAGCATGAACAATGAGGATATGGCGAGTGAATGATATATTTCTCAATTCAAGTTTGATAAATCTATAACTCAGTGAATACTTACTTATTTTTCACACGCATAAATATATATGTAATGTTATTCATATTTTTATTTAAGAATGCTCGAGATCGTGGATAGAACATAACAGTGTTAACGTCCTGATGATTACACTAGCGTGAATATATATATATATATATATATATATATATATATATATATATATATATATATATATATATATACATATATATATCACTGTATTTTGCATAGAAAATAAAAAATATGTAGATATGCGTTTGCTTTACAGTCAGGTTATGTTATTCAAGCATTCCTTATCATGGATTTCACCTAAAGTGTGTATAATAATGTATGTTTAAAATTACATTCATTTGAATCCATCGTATAATACGTACGAATATTTATGTATTTACACCTATATGCACTCAAACATATACATATATATGGGTGTCTCTTTATTTATTCCTTTTTTGTCTTACATGTGTAAATATGTTAGCCAGTCAAGTATTCGACACTAACTTTGAAAGATCTTTCGATCCTTATCTATCTTTTTTTATGAATAGACTTTGTGTTTCTATTCTGGTTCATTTTTCATTTCTATCATCAATCCTACCAATCTTGCCTCCGAACTAAGTAACCTGTATTGAAATGCACGTACGTAAATAGGTCCTATGGACTAAACGAACACAAATTAAACGTGACTGTCGGAAAGATCACTTGAAACCTTTTTTTTTCCCGAATAAATTAATACAATACACTGTTAGTGAAAGGCCCAAATTGAGTCTACGATAGACTGAACGAACGTAAATGTAACTGGGCTTATTTATCAAACGAGACTTCTTAGTTTGTGAAAGCTGAAAAAATACTGAACTATTTTTGTTAATTCTAAAGCAATTGGAAAAGGAAGACATCAACAAAAAATCTTATACTCGTACATTTTATACCGATTTTATAATTGATTGGCGAAGATGGTTTGTTTGAGGTAATGATGATAAAAAAAATGGATGAAATCTTATATGTAAATGCATTCAGATAAACAGTGAGATACATGGGTATATACAGTTTTAGGTTAAGTGAGTGAATATTTTCCGAACAGCCTGTTCACATACACACATACACGCATACACATACACACACACACACACGTTTACAAGTATACATATATACATACATACATACATGCATACATACATACATATAGATGGGTAGATGAATAGATAGACAGATAGATAATAGATGTCCACTTATTAAACATATTATTCACTGACTTTTTTTTTTTTTATTCGAGTGAAATGTGTTCCCCAAAATGAATGATAGATTCTAAAAGATTTGCACTTGAATAACGGAAATTGTTTCCTGAAGTGGCACTTGAAATGTGAAAACGAATTAAGTTTTGAAAATATTTTACTTAGAACAAGTATATATGTATGAGTATCCATTTTTGGACTCTGCAGAAAAGCCATTATCAAGCAAAAACTGCCAACACAGCAAGGTTGTTATCCACTATGTTCATATCTTTAATTTTATAATGTTATATTCAAGACTAAGCATATTCCAAAAAAAAAAAAAAAAGGAGAAAAACTATTTCAGTATCAAAGAGATGTATTTAAATTCACACAGTTTTTATGAATTGTGAATAAATTTACTTGATCGCCAGTGAAGCCAGATCCGTACTTGAAGCTACGGAGACATTCAAGCTGCATGGGGCTCCGATATTTTAGAAGCCCCCCAAAATATGTATCTTTAAAAATGCATTTTATTTTCAATGTTTTCCAGTATTTCAATTTGTTTGAGGATTTAATATGTTACATAGAGATAGGTTATTGATCCATAAATGACTTCACGTTGAATTAAACATCATAATTTGATGAATATTTCATAATGTTTCGATTTGTTGAATAACTTGATGAAAAAAATTGAAGGGTCTCCATCAATGTTAAATTCAGCATCCCCTATCGATATCCGTTTATGTATTAAATATTGCACATATTACCTGTATGCAGAATTCAAGAATTTATCAATATCTGATAGTCTGGGGAGAATTTCGAGGGTGTCATTCACAATTTATAGATCCGATTTAGACATGTCACCAAAATACAATGAATGAAAAAGAAAATATATTTCAATAAGTATCAAGAAAATTAATCGAGCAAACATTCACTCAAAATAATCTCAAAATACTTTCAAGTATGTTTTAATATTCGCACGCAAAACAGAAAAAGTTTAAAGACTGTTTTATAATCTGTGTATGAAATATAAAATAGGAACGGTTTCATCTTGGAATGTTTTGCATTGTAAATAATAGAGCGAAAATAATTTTAGTATATCACATTTTTGAAAGTTAAAAAAAAAGTGTTGATAATTCCAGTCTCACCAACTATCAGTTTATCTTCTTTTTATTTTTCTCAAACTCACAAATGGGAGTTGTTGTCAAACTCTTGTATCAAGTCTGGATTTAACTTTATTTTCTAATCGTAACAAGATGTTGAACAACGAGAACAATCCTCGCCAAAATTAGAAGTGTTGAGCCATATGTGAAATTCCCACCCCCCAATGTAACATTCGAACTCACAACCGGATGATTGCCAGGAGGTATTCTTTCTCACCGAGCTAGATAGCAAGTCTTATGTACATCAATATGCAGGGGCTTATTTCGTTATAATAAATGAATAAAGAAAAAGATATCTTCATGATTTTTTATTAATTATATGTACAATACAAAGGTTGCAGTAGTCATCTTCCGT
>OY735216.1:56649104-56661604 GCA_963457665.1 Thysanoteuthis rhombus | reverse complement strand
AAATTCAAAGCATGGAATGATGGAAAGAGAGGCTGGGTAAGCGACGATTGAAATATGATTGTATTCCCTTATTCATCTCTCTCTCTCTCTCTCTCTCTCTCTCTCTCTCTCTCTCTCTCTCTCTCTCCCCCCTTCCACCCATCCTTGCCCCGTAATTTCAATATTTCAGTTTCTTGGCAGAAACTGACAGCCGATGTTTATTAACATACCATGAATTATTTATTATGGCTGATAAACTCATTTCTTTAAATAATAGTCCGAGACAGATAGAAAGATATATATATATATATACACACACACACACACAAACAAACGCACACACACACACGCACACACACATATACATATATATATGTATATATATATATATATATATATTGCTATTTGTTAGATGATATTAACAGACAATATATAATGCAAGTTGATTATTAAATCTTATCAAACAGCAGTTCAGTACCCATGAAAAATGGCTGAATTGTGTACTTATCGATCAGCACTTCTGCCTAGAATCAGAATATCTAAGTGCTCTGCCCATGCATATCTACATAAGACTTTATGCATCTATACGCTCATTGAAAAGTGTCACTTTCACATATATATACACATATATATATATATATATATATATATATATATATATAATTTTTTCATCAATGCATATTATACATTAAGCACACCAAAGATAGATATGATTGGGGGCGATGTATTACAGAAGGGAATAGTAACAGCGTCGAGTGCTCTAACAAAAAAAAAGCTGACGGCAGAAAGAGGGTCAGTTAAAATCTATCATTTGAATGTGTTTGGATGTTTTTCATCTAAATTTAGATGTTTTCGATTCTATCCAGATATCCGAAATCGCTATTGCCAAGTCAGTCTACTGACATAGACCCTAATCAACACATATAGGTCATTTTTAGATCGAGGAATAGTGAAAACGCCCAGAAAATCCGCAAAAGAGAAATGTCAATTTATTCTTCTCCTTTCTCAGTACGTACAATTTGATCAGATACAATTCAAAATGTCCGTGCAAATCCTCCTTTACAGTGTTCATGTTAACGTACACACATAATGTCATGTATGCAGGCGTATGTATATGTATATTTGTGCAGGTATGCACACGTCTGCACGTTTGGACACACCCACTAATTCAGATGGTTTCTCCCCAAAATACGCATACATACCCAATTACACGAATTCTATTCATTTGTATACACATATAAGTGCACCTATGGATTCCTAAAAAAGATAAAATTTCGTTTTGGTTATTCTTCGAAACTATTTTATTGTCATTCAATCCCAGCCACAGATATGGATGGAATATTTTCTTGCCACTTCAGTTTGTTACTTAAATCTAAAAAAATATCCAAAAGAAGGATTATTTAAGTCCGTGGTTTACGTGAGGGAAAGAAAAATCCCGGCTTGAAGAGTTTTAAATCGCCAGAAAAGTATATAATTGAATTTTAGTCAAAGCTGTACTGACCAAACAAAGCTTGCACTAACCTAGTAACTATATCACTTTCTATTACCCGATTATTCAGGATCGTGGGTATTTTTTTTCCTGTGGAGGGACTCTGACCTGTGCCCTGTTCTATGCAGGCTGCAGTACTGTCAGGTTATTCCTCAGGAGCTGGGGGTGAGGTAACGGACTTACACAGCCTACGCACACCTACTTTGATCGGAAATTATTGTATCTATTGCAGACATCCCTCCCGTCAGGATTCTCCTTCGAGGGGACGGTAGAACTTTATAGCCAGCTCAGATATCAATGAACTGTTCACGTCAGGTGGTTTAATCACCTAGGTCAGCCATAAGAGGTGGCAGACCCCCATAACTGCCAGGAGAAGGAAACTCCAGTCAAGGAGTCTTGGTGGAACATTGGATGCAAACGCCCAGTTTAGAGGTTGGGTCCTATCTAAGTTCTTTTCCTAGTGCTCAACTGCCAGATCTGATCATCTTACTTGAATGGGGATGTCAAAGTCCTCGGGTAATTTATGGCTTCTGCTTTCAAGAACAGTATCTGGTTTTTGTTGGGATCATTTGTCTACATAGCCGAATCCTAATTGTTTGCATAATTCCCCGTATATGACTGTTGCTACCCTGCAGTGCCTGTTCTTTTACTCCGAGTCTTGTCTGGTCTAGTCTCCTATATTCACTTGTTATGTGGCTTATCGACTCATCCCTTCCACCACAGAGTCGGCATTTTCTGTTTTCCCGGTCCTTTTCGATCTGTCTACATACATCTGTTCTGGGCTGCCATGATGAGGGATTCTGTTTCTCTCCTCAGGTGTCCTTTGCGTAGCCGTGTCCACGATTCTTCGCTCTGCAATATTTTCTATTCGTCTTTTAAATTCACCATGGGGTCTTTTTTCGTTCCCAATTTTCTTTCCTTGTTTTCGTTACTCCCTCTTTTATTACCTTCTCACTGCTTGCTGCACTGTATCAAGCGCTTTTCATGATATCCCCACTGTGTGTTTGCACACATTATTATTATTATTATTATTATTATTATTATTATTATTATTATTATTATTATTATTATTATTATTATTATTATTATTAATGTATATTCCGTTATTCACTTGTTTTTTTATTTGAAAAATCTTTTATGGTTGTTAGCAAATGCAAATGATTAAATTCTACGTGAATATGCCATTCGCCCCTGAAAATATAAAGAGATAAGTGCATATATCACTTCACGCAATTACAATAAAATCGTTTTAATAGCTATACAAACCAAAAGAAAATTAAACACGCCTTTTGTAAGAGGTGACAGATATATCACAACCTTCAACTGATAAGTGTCTGAGTGTAAACATAAAATACATGGATATACAAAACATAAACTCGCTCTCTTCCATTCGGAGCGCATGCGCACGCTCATGCGCGAGCGTGCATATGCGCATGTGTGTGTGTGTCTGTGTTTGGCTTGCAATTGCTTTCACTCAATTTATAAAAGCTAAATGTCGGATGTGAACGATGCTCTTCAGTTGGAACAATCCCGAGGAGTTAATCCTTGGTTCCCTAACATTCCCAGAAAAAAAACAAAAAAACCCCGAATAAAAAAACTTGAAATCCTGAACCTGTTAAATTATCAACAGAACAGATTGGGGAATCATATTTGCTTCTCAATTGGCACAAAACAATCAATATTTTTTTTTAAAGAGCGTATTCGGAGAAAACTTGATCGTGGTTTAAAAAATAAATGTAAAAAAGCGTTTGAAATAGATAAGTCGTTTTTTTTTTTTAAATCTTGGTTTTGATTTTTCCTGACATAAGCGATAAGGATTAAGGTAAAATCTCTGAGTAACGTTGCCATTCGCAGTGGTTTTTCGTTCTATAATATTTTTTTTCATTTTTATTTTTTATTTTTTGGTCTTCAGTCCTGTTTGAAACCGTCAACCAATACCATTACCAAAACTGTCAACATAGATTTCTTCAGTTTTCAAGTGAGGCTGGCTGGCTGACTGGTTTTCTATCTATATATGTATTGGCTGCATCGATGGATCTAAAGAGCAGAAAATTTAAATATTAGCCCTTATTATATCTAGAAAAAACAATTGCTTTTTTTTTATTTTGAAAATCCCCCACCCACCAAAAAAAGCTTTGGGGGAGGGTTTTCAATCAACAATCTAAATTGGTCCTTAATTCTGAGTCCGGCAGTGTTCACGGTTATTGTTGGGGTTTTCTTTTTTTCGGGGGGGGGGGTGCAATTCAAACCTTTCGGAGATCACTGCCCAACAAAAAGTGAGAGAAGAAATTGATTCTTCGATCACCCTTTTCCCATTTTTTTTTAGCTGATCCCCCTCCCCCCCAAAAAAAAACATCCAAATGGCGTGCAGCTAAAAGACGTTGGTTATCTGTCGGTTTCTATTGAGTGACTAAGCAGACTGGTTTTGATTCTGTTCATTTCATGGGAAGGCAAGAATCAATATGACGTTCTCTCTTATCTGACCAACATCTTCTTTCCCCAAACTTTAACGGTGAAGGCTAAATTATAAAATGGAGAATATCCCAACAATACAAACAACAATGATTGAGTAAAGGATGATTAATGTCATCACAAATACATACACCTCTTCTTCTTCTTCTTCTTCTTCTTCTTCTTCTTCTTCTTCTTCTTCTTCTTCTTCTTCTTCTTCTTCTTCTTCTTCTTCTTCTACTACTAATACTACTACTACTATTATTTCTATTACTGCTGATAATTAGGGCATTCTAACGATTATGAATATTAGTAGTTTTAATGTCAAAATAATATTCATCATCATTTCGATTTAATGGCCTTTATTCAGTCTCTACAGACAATGGAATGTTCCCTCCACGTTGCATGCCTGGGCGAAGCGTATGTAGATCCAAGGATACCCATCCGCCAGAATCCCTCACGCGGTCACGCTGATGAACTCCACATGAAAACAGAGAGTGATGCGACTGGCATCAGTCTGGCCGCCGAGGCTGCTGGGGGGATGTAAAATGGTCATCAAATTGCCTTCAGGCCCCCCCCCCCCGGTTTGGGAATCAGAGTTGTCCTTCTCTTCAACTGGTTGCCCCCCCCCGGAGGCTAGAGAACCAAATCTGATATTTTACTCATAGCTGGGGAGAGGGAAATTAACGGAATGAACATTCCTTTAATACGATTATGAAGTTGATAACCCTTTAGTTTATTGAGGGGTGACAGATAGATAAATTGGATATCAAGTGACAGCAAGTCTTCTCGATACTCCAACACTGATTCAACTGATTCCAGTAATCGTTCAATCATTTTTTTTCAGGTTCTTCTGGTTCGTTTCAAGCACTTTGATGATGATAGACGAAGTCGTCACCTTCAAATTTTACAATTTTTTTTTCCTCTGTCAATATACCGATGTTTACAAGCTTTTCGCTTTCTTCCACTCCCGTTTTGTTTGAAAAGGGTAGCATCAATAATCTGTCAGTTTGTTTTTTTTTTTGAGAGGGGGGGTCTCGATCTGGTTCCCCTAGCCTGGATCGAGTAATATTTTCAGGGTCTCATAGAATCTTTCAGGTTATCTTCATGGTCAATTTAAAATCCTTTGTCCAGGCTGGCACAAACGTCGCGACGGGAATTAAAACGATTATAACTTTTTCGATTTTGAGATTTTTTTCTGTTTTTTCTCTAAATATAAAAAGGGACCTTTGGAAATTCATCATGGAAAAGTGCACAACTGAGTAACGAACTAAAATAATATTATTCTACCATGAATACCTTTAGCGTTAACCCTAACAGCACATTCTCGTTATTTAGACGGGTGGACCTCGCCATCTGAGTCCATGATTTGTCGTTTGTTTGCTGGTTTTCGAGAATTGGGCTTCGTTTGTGATCGACCACAATCAGGGACACCACGTTCAGTCCGAAATTCGGAAAATAGAATACGTGTGCAAAGGAGCTAATATACTTCGAAATGTAATGAGAATCTTATTGGAAGGGCAAGAACTTGTGAAGTTGAAAATGGCGGTCATTTGAAAGAAATTAATTTCTGTACAAAGGTTAATTGGATCTTCCTTGTTTATACATCCCAATTGTTAAGAACCATTAGAAAAAATTATTAAAACTAGAAAGATATGAATGTTTAAACCCCCTTCTCACTTAATCATTGCCTTTACTCACTTACGTTTATCTTTGTGAATACTTTTGTGAATATTTTGCTTCATTCGCTTGATATGGCCTGTCTGTCTGCTCCCCCCTCTCTCTCTCTGTCTCTCTGTCTCTGTCTGTCTGTCTGTCCGTCTGTCTGTCTGTCCGTCTGTCTGTCTGTCTGTCTCTGTCTCTGTTTCTCTCTCTCTCCCGCAGAGGCATAAAGAAAGAAAGAAAAAAAAAGAAAGAAACACAGGGAGAACATAAAAGAGAAATAGAATTTATAAGAAAGAGAAGTGGGAAGAGACAATCAAGATATATGAAATGATGACAAGAAGACGGAGAGAGAGAAAACTGCGATAACAACAGAGGGAGAGATACAGAAGATGGAATCTAGAGAAAGTCAGAGAGAGATTGAAATACAACAGGAAACGAAATAGCCAAATAGATTTTAAAAGCACACGAATTATGAATAAGTGAGAGAATGTGACAGCAAATTACCATGGCCATAAGAGAGGAAGATACAATAGGAGAATAACAGTAACAAAGCGAGAGGTAGAGGAAGATGACGATAACGGAATTCAGAGTGCCAGAGAAAGAGAGAGGGTGTATATATATATATATATATATATATATATATATATATATATATATATATATATATATAAATATATATATAAAGAGAAAGAATGAAAGAAATTGGTGAAAATAAAGTTAAAAAATAGAAGAATCACTTAAAATTCTCATGTCAAGTCAAGCCAGTGATTTAAATCCTTTGCTTTCGTTAAGTCTCTTTCTGTACATATACTATGTCTAAGTGCGTATAAGTGTTTGTGAGATAGATAGATCTATTTGCTTCATATGTCTTTATGCTATCACATGTACAGTTTCCCCTTATACACACACTGATTCAATGTACACACATATGTACTCAAATATTTTGGTCCACTCATGAACACGCAACATTCAGTTCCCCTAACAACATATATATATATATATATATATATATATATATATATATATATATATATATATATATATATATATATATATATATATATATATGAGTTTTTTTCATGTGTTTACCTATCCTTATACACGAGATTTACCGATTGATGGATACGCACGAAGGCCAAACAGGAGGTCGGCGTTTTTGAATTATTTTGATTGTAATGTATTGGTCCATTTTCAAAGTGTGTCAGCCATGTTGGGAAGCATTAAGTGTAAGTCGATAGGCGCTGATGGTCCTGTCTGTTGGCAATAGACTTTAATCGCAGCGACATTAATAGCCCCATCGACCGAGCGGCAAGCGTGATAACTTGTAGACATTGAAGACAGTATTGAGCAGAAGACAAAACACACACATTTGCTTCGATTAAGAGAGGGAGAGAAAGAGAGAGAGAGGGGAGACAGGGAAAATGAGAGCACGGAACACAAAGAAGGTGGAGACAGAGAGAGAAAAAAATAAGAGAGACGGTGAAGGCAGTCAAAGAGAGGTTCAAAATGAGGTAGAGAGAGATTCAGAATGTGGTAAAGAGAAACAATTATTGATAAGGGCAGAGAGACTGGAGATATAGAGAAAAAAAAAGAGTAAGGTTTGGAGACAGAGGGAGGGAGAGTGAAATAAGCGAAGATTAAACAAAGGAAAGCGTGGGAAATTAAGGGGATAAAGAGAAAAATTAAGAGAGGCGAAGAGAGGCAGACAAAGAGATTTAGAATAAGGTAAAGAGAGATTCAGAATGAGGTAAAGAGAAGCAATTATTGATAAAAGGAGAGACTCGGGATATAGAAAGAGGTGAGTGAAAAGAGGGAGAGGGTGAGAAAGAGTGGGGGGGCTCTAGTTGGGGTTGGTAAGATAATGTGAGGTCAGTACACGCACAAGAGAAGACGCAATTGATGGTTACACCCAATGGTCGGACAAGATCACGACTTTGATTTCCTTGCTTACGCCTCTTGACTCTTATCAACTCGTTGTTTGTATATCAACCCTTTGATATATATTATAGATTACACATCTACCTGCCTGTCGCATTCAGTGTATTTGTAGCTATCTACTTTTATTTCTATACACTTGTCTCTTATTAGTCTGATTGTCTCCCTTTATTTCTATCTTTCCATCTATCTGCGTACCTTGTTACCTTTCCATCTTGATTCGTGACGCTCCATATCATTTCTTGCCTACATGACCTGAGACAAAAATGTTTCAATTCCGACTCAAGCAGATTATTCGATTGTTAAATCTTACTCAAATCTACTTGAATGTTATCCAAATTTTGGTCCTTCTCTATGTGATAACTCAAGGACGACTAGAGCTATGGACACCAATTTTTTCTGTTCTTACCAATGGGACATCGAGAATATTTCTTTTAGTGCATCAGCTTTAAAAATATTCCAAAACCAAACAAACAAAAATAAGATACTGTTGAGTCTGCATTGGCGCCCACATTGATAATAATTGTCTATCAATTGGAAAATCGCCCAGATTTTTTAATTTAATTCATTCGAGGAGTTAACGATCGTAATGCTATTCTAATTAGGCATGGCCCAATGAATACATAGTTTAAATCCAGGTTCTTTTATAACGGCAAAAGGCCCCATTTAGGCCTTTCGCAGGAGATCTGATTATCTCTCCAGCGATAACTACCATGCATTCTATGTCAACATTCAAATGCCTGTAATAATAATAATAATGATAATGATAATAATATCGGGATTAGGGGAAGGATAGAGACCGTACAGACTACAGCACTACTGGGGACTGCACGGATACTGAGGAAGGTGCAAGAGATATAAGTACTGCAACGAATTGTAGCTCTGTCATGATATGCGAAAGAGAGAGGAGACGTTAGCTGAAGACCTGAGGAGACTTATTGTCCCTCAGCCTTCAGCGATAACCACTGGGCAACCGGTGTGAAACTGTAAATCGCAGAATTACTGCAACCTATGAGTACTAGGAGAGGAGGGCTGGAGACTTGAGGAGATTTGCTGTCACTCAAACTCCAGCGGTTACCACCAGGCAACTGGTGTGAGATTCCATATAATAATAATAATAATAATAATAATAATAATAATAATAATAATAATAATAATAATAATAATAATAATAATAATGATGAATTGATAAAATTTTCAAAAATACTTTTCATTTGTTGGATCCTAACCTTCGTAAAATGGTAGAAACATGTCTCACCCACCCTGCAACGACTTGTATAATAATTCCAAAGAGGTAGAATAAGGTGATTCTGATAAGTGGAAAAATTTAGAATTACAATCAGTCGGTTTAAATTGATAATTTAGTATACTAGCTGAAATTTTGATCACTCGACAAGGAAGTCAATGGCAATGCATAAAGTTACGCACCCTAGAGATGTTGTTAATTTTAGGTGAAGGGGAAAGGAAAGAAAGGCAGAGGGAAATCGTCAGCACTGAGGATGGTGTAGACTCTGCTATCAAGGGACTTGAAAACTACACAAACCAGAGTAATGAAGATGTTTCGCTATCGACAAGAAAACAAAAGTGGGATCAGACAATTCCCAAACGTGAAGCCAAAACTGGAAGAAAAAAAACTATTTCACTTCAAGAGATGAACACAAGACTTTACAGATAATACAATATGAAGATGGATGCGGAAAGGACATTTGATGAGAGAAGCTAAATCTATGATAATGATGACCTGTAACTTTGCCATAAGAAATAGATGGAATCCAACAAAATAATAAATATCGACTATATGCTGATAAAGATGA
Source organism: Thysanoteuthis rhombus (assembly GCA_963457665.1). NCBI lineage: Eukaryota > Metazoa > Mollusca > Cephalopoda > Oegopsida > Thysanoteuthidae > Thysanoteuthis > Thysanoteuthis major. Next base: position 56,652,271 of record OY735216.1, on the reverse strand, counting down.
AATCATTTATCATATAATAAGTGGATGCTGCAAGTTGCAAAGATAAGCATGACTGGGGGAAATGTGATCCACTGGTAACAGTCCAACGGTTGATAAACAGACCAGAAACTTTCTAACCGAAAATAAAACATAAAATTCTCTTGGACTTTGAAATTCAAGAGGTTCGCCCAATTCAAGCTAGAAAACCAGATGTAGTCATCGATAACAAAAAAAGTTCCCCGCGTTGTGATTGTCGCTGTACCAACGAAACATTGATTGGAAAATCTGGGAAAATATCCGGACTTAGCAAGAGAAAAGGGAATTTGTGGAACATGAAAGTGACAGCTGTACCTATCATTATTGGTGCACTTAGAACAGTTATGATTATTGCAAGGAGACAGAAAAAACTGGAAATCCAAGGAAAGATTCGAAACTATCCAAAAGAAAGCATTACAAAAATTTGCTTGAACACTGTGGAGAGTCCTGGAGTATTTACGTGATTTTCTGTCACTCGGGCTCCAGTGAAATCCACCAGTTACAACTAGTGTAAGAACTTAATGAGTGCAAATATAATTATGATATTTTGTCGTGCAGAAGTGAGGGAGACCATATAAACTTGAACAACAACGGAAAAATTACCTCGTCACCATAGAAATATATATCATGCGAAACCCCAAACCGACAACATCCATATCGTTTTATTAGGAAAATAGTATCTGGCTTGAAGATGGCGGTTTTTGTTGTTTTGTTTTTTGTTGTTGTTGTTGTTGTTGTTGTTTGTTTTTTCAATGTATTCAAATAAAATAGTTTTTGAGACAAATCTGCTTGAAGCAAATAACAAGAGATGAACAATGCTTGTGAGGAGAGTTTTTTTATCGAATATATAATCACATCTATTTACTTTCACGAAGTTTCTTCAGAGAAAAATTGATTTTGCAATGGTTGCGCGCGGCACATTTAATTTGATTTTGTTGACACAATATTCATCTTTCTTCAGTTATATGAGGCAGAGATTGTAATTTAATAATAATAATAATAATAATAATAATAATAATAATAATAATAATAATAATGATAATAATAATAATAATAATAATAATAATAATGAATGAATACATATTTTCCGAACAATGAAAGCACATCAAAGGAAAGAGGCACCTTGACGATGAACATATCAGAAAAATGATTTTTTTTTTAATCATTTCAGAGTATTTCAGTTGAAAATTCTGCCTTTTGGTTTCCGGGGTAAAACAAATGATAATCACTCGGAAATATTCCCAGTGTCGTAAATTAGATATTTTATTAATAATTGGATAATTTAAAATGAGGAACATTTCCTGGTATAAATAAAAGTTTATAAAGATTCTAATTGAAAATTGCCGCAAGTGGGAATTTATCTACCGACTTATTTCAGTTTGATCATACATGTCTATCTATCAATCTATCTATCTATCTATCTATCTATCTGATATTGCATGGGTACACCATTAAACACCGTTTAGAACATTACCTTTGTTTTTTTTTTCGAAAAAGTGCTGGGGCGTCTCTACGGTCATCTAAGACCAACAATGCTCATATCTTGTGCTGGTATCTTTCTTTCATTTTTTTTAAAATAATTTTATATAAAAGATCCTTTCTTTTTAGAAGATTAGACATAATTCTTCAGATGATTATTTCTGTTCCACGAGCGGGCTACAGTGTTTCATTTATGCGAGGTATAAGTTTTTAGTGTAATATAAGCTTATTCAAATTTATTTAATGGTGTTCTCATTGCAAGCGACAATGGAAAGAAGTTCGACCTGTTCAACGATCAACCGTTCCATACTTCAAACCAGTAGTTCTCAAACTGTGTACCGAAGCACAATAGTGTGCCCCAGCCCAATAACGTGCTGCGTCTCCAGAGTGAGCCGTGAATTATTTTTCTCCAAATATGTAGATATGTATTTCGACCCTGAAACGTATACAGTACGGATATTATGTTAGTCCTGCTTCCGCCACAGAGTTGCAAATCTAATCGTTTTGTCACAAAGTTTCGTGTGATCTCAACGTTTTTAGTGACAGATGAAGGAAAAGGAGGAGATGATTACTTATATTAGAATGCTGGTATGAAAAATTCATTCATTTTTACGGTTGTTTAGTATGCCGACATATTTTGTATACTTTGAGAACCACTGGTTTACACGTTTATCTCAAAGCTTATTATCGATAGCTTTATGTATCTCCGGCCCTAACCTAATTTACACAGTAGAGGGAACATTCCTTCTTCATTATATCTTGTGTTAATATTCACTATTTTATTGGGATATTTGGCTCTGTTCATCCGAATATATTCAGCGTATTTTTTTTTAAATGGTACAAATATTCCATTGATTGCTTTTAACAACAAATTAATTTACCATCGGTCTATAAATACTTTTTACTCAAATGTGAACATACGGGTTCATCGAGGACCCACATTGTCAAACTAACAACGACCCACGGATTCGCTTCTTGATATTTCCCATTCTCTTTGGTTCCAATTTGGTTCTTTTCTTCGTTTGGGACACCTGGGAAGAACTGAGTTGCCACCAAAGATTCATGGCATTTTGTAATTTGGAGCACACTGAAAAAATGTCGCGTAGACAAACTGGAAAAAAAAACAAACTCTAATTTGTTTCACCTAAATTTATTAGTTTGTCTCAAAGAATATTACTCAAGTAACGAGTATATGTACTAAGAAACAGACTAATAAATTTTGGTGTAATAAATTAGAACATTTTTTAGCCTGTCTACGTAATATTTTTTCCACTGAAATCCAGGAATTTGTCCCTAATTGAAAGAAGAGGTAAACAATAACGTGGAATATGGAAATTAGAAACATAGCTATCTCCCCCTTCATTATAACTATGTATGAACTGATCTTCATTCAGTTTTTAGTGAGAGTGGCGTTGTCATAGGTATGCGATGTATGTGTGTTTTCCAGTTTTATTTGTCGCCTACGTAAGATCCAAACGCTAAAAGTATATTTTTGCACCGATCTAAAAAAAAGGAGATATTTTCTCTCGGCCTCTGGGATCAAAAAATGATATTAATCCACGGGCGTTGGGGTATCAGTGCTCACAGCATTTAGCCTTTCCAAAACTCACCGACAGCCATTTGATTACGAGGCATCTCTATTCTGAACAGCTTGTATATTATGATCTATCGTA
>OY735216.1:56626604-56644104 GCA_963457665.1 Thysanoteuthis rhombus | reverse complement strand
TTATCATAAGTACGACTAGTTTACCCGCGCCGATAAAAATGGCAGCGTATATGAAATATATGGATATACACATTGTATCCAATATACGAGGATAGTAGAGATTCACATTGCAGTTAGCTTACAGAATATCGTTCTATTGACTACAAATGGATTTCAATCATTTATTTTTGTTTTCTTATAACTTTTTCTATTTTTCTATTATTCAATAAATTTAAGATTTTTATTATGTTATAAGAACACGAATGAAGTTCTATATCATAACGTCAGTTGAATGAATGAAATTCTATTTTACAACGTCAGTTGCATCCCTTAGCACAACTGAAGACATCTGCACATTGTTGATTGTTATATGCATGGATTACAGAGAGATTAGCTAAGATCTTGATATATTTATCTTGTGTGGAAACTCTATTGTTTCCTCACAAACATACGGCTATCTGTTTCTCAAACTCTTGACACACCCATGTTATAATTTTTGCAACCGTGGCTTTTCACGCTTGCAGAAGTCCTTGCTTCTACACATTTTTAGTCAGCTAGCAAATGTATTTATATTTCACAAAGAGGAAATAGCTTTTAGAAATTTAATTGAAAGAGAATCGGCTCACCATTCCATTCATAGCAAGAAATAGAGAAAAAAGTTGTTTTTTTTGTTTTTTTTAAGAACGAATATACTCCCTGCTTTGAATGCAACGGATTGACAAAAGCAAACGATCTTTACTCAGAAATAAATTTTGGTTATCCATAGAAATCTCACTGGGTTGTGTCGTAGAACTAAAGCAGAGATATCCAGGTTTCACAAGCCATTGGTAGTGAATTCACTCCTCTCTGTGAACTTCGTGAATTTGATCTCAAAACCAAGTTGGCAGAATTCGTCTAATGTCTAGATAAGTCAACATCCTCTCCAAGCCACGTTCCTTGGATACGAAAAATCAATAGGAACCGTCAAATGACCAACGACTTTTGGCAGCATACTGTGTGGGGATGATCAATTAAAAAATGGAAATTGGGGTGATCGATGAATATGTTACTACTTTCGACATTCGTTGGTTCATTAAAAAGTCTGAATTTTCAAAAATCAAGCTTGAACGCCATCGGACACAAACTGAGGGGCTAATTTAGCATGAACTTGCATTATAGATTGATCCCCCACTAAAAAAAACTATTTTGGGGGAGAATTTTGAAAGTAAAAGCGTTTTTTATTTCTAGACATATTAAGGAGTAAAGGTTTAAATATTCAGCTCTCTAGCTCAATCAGCCCGAGCTGTACGAGCAGCACATACGTAGCCAGTCAGACCCACTTAAAAACTGAAGAAACCTGTGTTGATAGTTTTGGCTGACATATTCAAACTAAGGCTTATTTCGTGTTGAGTTAGAGAATAATTGCTGTTCCTTAATATTGATGTATATTTATATTATGATATCTATACAATGAACTTACGACCAAAATATAAAATATGAATTAGAAATAACCACCGTTGTTTTATAAACAAAAGCAAAGAAAAAAAGAAGATAACTAAGCCAGGAAAAGTTTGTAATCTTGATTCATCCTCTTCCAAGATAATCTTTGCTATCCGTCAAAAAATCTACTAGTTATATGAAAACCATATGGATATTTTCTTATGATTATCTTGTATTGTGTTCGTCCTTATTTGTTTATTCAATCACATGCACACATTAATATGTTCATAGCATTTTTTACCCAACAAATATTTATATTCCGACGTGATTTCGTTCCTAGAAAATGCACTTCACCCGATGCATCACCGTTACTTGCATAAATGGAACATTATACAATGAAAATTTCAGATCGAAATTTAGCAAATGACCGTTTCAGGCGGCCGACTTTTCTGATTCATCCTCGAATGGATTTGTTTAGTTATTTTTATTGCCTTCCTATTTCAAAATGTAACTGTAAGCGAAAATCAGTCTTAAAAGAAGAAAGATTATCCGTAGCACATATAAATGAATCACAGTAGCCCGCGTGTATACCAGAACTATCTATCTAAAGAAAAAATTTCTAGAATTATTTTTAAAAATACAAAAACAAAAAAGAGATTTTTTCACTAAAATCATTTTTTCTTTAAATAGATATTTTATCTAAAATTATCTTTAAAAAAAAAATACCAGCCCAAGATTTGGGCATTGTTAGTTCAAAATGACACCCGAAAAAAAAATTTATTTTTGAAAAACAAACAAACAAAAAAAAAGTATTCAGATAGTATCTAGTGGTGTAAACTTTCAAATTTGTAGATCTAAAAATGAGACCAGAAGGACCACCCAGACCTTCACCGACACATGGATACCTAGAGAAGAATCTGTTGCCAACTTGGCTGGTTGTTCGGGTAGATTATTTGTGGGGCTTCAGTGATTCGATTATCATGATGCATTGGTTATTATGGAGTCAGCTTACATAGATTTTTTTATTCAGATTTTGCTACGTTGCATGCAATTGGATCATTTATATAGACACATATTTAACTAACAGGTCGTACCCACCAATGTGTATCTGTAAGTATGGGGTATGTATGAAGGTAATAGATACATACACTCTGTAATGAAACATACACAAACCACACGAATATAAGTAAATTAATAAGTATGTAGCCTAATGGGAGAAAAAGTATTCATTTTACACATCAAATATTTACTTTTCAACGTGATCTACTTGTCAAAGCAGTATATATATATATATATATATATATATATATATATATATATATATATATATATATATATATATATATATATATACACATACATATACACATATACATATACATGATCAAACATTGTACATATGTGTATATATATGTGTGTGTGTATGCGCATATATATATATACACACATACATATACATATACATAATCAAACATTATACATATGTGTGTATATATATGTGTGTGTATGTGTGTGTGCATATATATATATATATATATATATATATATATATATATATATATATGTGTGTGTGTGTGTGTGTGTGTGTGTGTGTGTGTATGCTTCATTTGTAAATACGATACATCCGACAATAAGGAAGTAGACATAAAGGGAAAATTGGCGAAACACATTAGTACAATAGATTTAATTAAAGTTAGTTCAACTACTTTTCCTCATTGTAAACTAAATACACAAACAGACATACAAACATACATACACACACACATACACACCTATATACATACATAACATTTTGTGTAACAGGCAGTATTGGTCTTTGAATTTCTTCGGGTTTTTTGATGATTTCAGAAGACTATTTCTTTGATCATCAAAATGAGAATTACTATTCAAAACTCGATATAGAGTAGACAGTACACTAGGAATCATGTTTGTATTTAATGTATGTAAATTTTTGAATATTCATTTTCTTATCATCAATTGAATATGTCAGTAAACTGCTACTGTTGAGAGAAGGTCTATAAACAGACAAAACAAATGCCAAATCAAAAATCTCACTCAATAATCTAAATCCTAATCCAGATAGATAATTAAAGATAATAGAACAAATAAAAAAATCCCTGATGTTTTACTCGTTCAAATACTTACGAGCATTACTCTTCATGTAAACGATGCTTTGTTTATATAAAAAAAGCACAGCTCTTAAGTATAAGAACAAGCACAAAATCTGTTTTGAGCAGGGGAAATCCAAAGTAACTAACTAGTCTGGCAACTCTTCCAAATAGCAATATGAGTTCGCCTTTCTGATCTCTTTGGTTGATTCTGATGAGGATTTCAAAAGGATAGAAAAAACTTCAATTTTTTCATTTACGAACTTAATTCTATAAAAAAAAAAGACGTTTTCTAGAAATGTAACACTCAGAACAAGAAAACATAACCAAATGTATACCTCGTTGTTTTGATTTTTAATCTGTCCTTCTTATCAAATGTTCCTATTTTTGTTTCTCCAAAACCAGTGATGAGGAGCAAAGTATCAGTTGATCCAAATACTCATGTCAAATACTAAATGTATTACTGGCGATGCATTAAAAAAAAAATGTTCTTCACTTTTCAATTTATTAAATGTGTATACATATATGCAAGTATTTGAGAGTATTAAACAAATTATTTCATGCATGAGATATTTTATTCATGTTTTTATCAAGTGTTTGAAAAAACAAAACCAAAAGTTAAGAAATCATGACTAATCGCAATGACGGTAATTTCAGATTTAAACATCTCTTTTGATTTCTCTGAACTCAAATTCAAACTTCATTCATACGTCCCTCGGGTGGTTTATCCTCCATCTTGGTCCCGTACGCTTAGCACCTCCCCTCCTCTTGCCCACCTGTCCTATTCTCTGCTGATTAGAATAATGCCACATTAAGTCATGTTAAATAACATTGTACTACATGTATAATATTTATCAAAAGTATCGTCCTAAATACTTGCATGCACACTCAACTAAAACATTTTGTACCCTCAATTAGTTCTTTTTTTATGCACTCAGACCCACTTCCTGTCGGTCCTCAAGGATTAAGCCTTCTCAGTCTAATTGTCAATCTTCCATTGTATTCGTCTTTAGTTAAAGAGGAATGAGAGGCATTTGATTTAGATATCAGTTGAAGTTATTTATGTATATTTAGTTAAAACAAGGCATCTTGCCCTCAACTCCCACACTATCTCTCCCCCCTCTTTCTCTCTCTCAATTCCAATCCTAATTTCAATCTCAACCATCTGAATTCTTTTAAATCGCGGAACACATTTAAACTAAACTGATTTTTCCCTCAAGTGGATATTGATAGTAGAATTCAAATTAAAAGAAAAAGAAGTATTTACTAGAAAGCAATCAGTAAGTGCACTCCTTAGCCGACACCATTGCCACTAAAGCTAAATGAAAATTAGTTCCTATATAGGTACGATGCAGGGGAGATAACTGTAGAAAATGTCTGGATCCGCCCCAGAATTCGATCGATTCTTCCTCGGCCTATGGCACACCCTTCCACCAAATGTCAATTGGATTCATTGAGAGCTTTTGAAGATATTGTGCGTACAAACAGAGAAATAGACACGAGTGAATACATAGGCGCGTCTTCTAATTTCGTTGGGAGGGGATGATTACCACCTACAAAGGCAACTTTTGACATCTACTTCTGGACATGCGTTAACAAAGAAAATGTATACGCAAGCTTTTATTTTTGCGTACACTGATTACCACACACACGGACGTACACACCCTTCCATTCAGGTGCAGACACGCTTCTCTTCCTCACCTCTCTCTTTCTTTCTCTTGACCATTTGGTCCCACATCTCTCTCTCTCTTTCTCTCTCTCTCTCTCTCTCGCTCTTACTCTCTACCTGTCTACCCCCCCCCCCACCCCCGTTCCTCTATTTTGTCTCACTTTTCTCTCTTTTTCTCTCTGTATTATTTACTACTAAACAATTTTGTCCACTTATAGATTGTTTTATGCAATTTAACCACTGGTGTACCGACAGGGCGCACGGCCCGACCCGGGTGACACCATCAAAGGGGTAGGGTGATACCGTTATGTTTTGGCAGCGCAGAAATTCAGCATTAACCACTACTTTCAAGTTATTTTTCAGTGATATCAGACAATTTTCAACTATTTCCTAGCCATTTCAGAGAAATCTAGCCACCTTTAATGGCTGACTGATTTTTTTACGCTTATTGACGTGTTTTTGAGGTTTGTTTTAGCGCAAAAAAAAAATTCTAAGTTGGCAACACTGGTGGTGACATCAACCCTAGGAATGCCACTGATTTAACTTCTTGTTTTTTATCTGACCTCACCATCATCATGATCAGAATCATCATCGTCAACATTATCATCATCATCGTTATTGTCTATATTTCCAGTAAAAGATTTACTTTCATGAATTCATAGAGCCGAGCTTTTTTCAAAGTCTCTTTGAACAAATTCAGTATATATAAAGGAAAAAAAAAAACAGGTCTGGTTAGCCACTCAGTAGAAACCGTCACGTGACCAACTTAATGAAATATGGAAAAAGGGGTGTTCAACGAATGAAATGCTTCTCTCAGCTTTAGTTGAACTGCGATTACTAAAAAGAGTCCAAATTCGAAAAAAACAAAAACAAACGAAAAACGAATGTGAACATTACGAATTAAAAAAACAACAACAATTTAGCACGAATTTATATCGCAAATTGATTCCCCCTTTAAAAACCTATATATATATATATATATATATATATATATATATATATATATATATATATATATATATACATACATATATATATATATGTATATATATATATATATATATATATATATATATATATATATATATATATATATGGAATGAAACTTAAAAAGATTGAAAAAAGAACGTTTTATCTTGACATAATGAGGGAGACCTCTAGCTCTATTGGTGCGGTCTGTATGCACGGATCGTTCTTAGAAACCCATCCAACCAAACCCTCTTAAGAACTGACGAAATTCATGTTGATGTTGACAGTTTTGATTACCCATATAGAATGAACTGATTGAAAAAAACCTGAGTTAAACAGGATATGGGGATAAAGAGATTAGAGTTTACGTTGAATTAAACTGAATTAAATAAAATGCGATTTATTTAAGTATATAATATGCGCACCTGTACCCTGTGTGTTTGTACAGCAATCCCTTGATATGTGCGGTTAATTGATCTTTGATGCACACTGCATGTACATAAACCACATTATTCAAAAGGTTAGAATCCATTTAAATTATTATAATGAATCCCAGAGAGTAAAGAACAATTTAGACTAACGTATATTATTTCATATACGGCGTGGTTAGGGGAGGTCAAAGTTTGGCGACGGTTTCGGCCCAGATGGTTATCTGCCTGCCATTTTCTAACTTTTTTCAGTCACATTATTCAAATGTTATACCGTAAATATCAAGGGATGGTCGCGATATATTTTTAGAGCACTAATCGTAACAGTATATACCAAGGGATTATTCTACATACACTTGAGAAAGAAAAATTATATTGTAGTATTTATGTGCTTAAAAGCATGTGTATTTCGATATGAGTATTAATTTCAATTCGTGGAACGATAAAATTACTATTTCCGTTTTTTGCATCGCCCTACTAGTTCAGTTAACGAACAAACAACAAGAATATAAACATGACTCTAAAGGTAACATTTTGGGGTGAACCAAAATCTTTTCAAATGAGTTGTTCAGAAGATTATCTTAGATTTTTAATTGAGCTTTGAATATATATATATGTTAAAAAGGATACAAATCAAAAACATCAAAACAATTCAACAATAAGTGATCCAGTGTATGTGATTTACATTTGAGTCATAGCTTTTTAACCGGAGATTCAATTCACAAAAGAGTAAAGTAAAAAATATCCAATACGTCCATCACAAATACATAAATTTATAAAGAATAAAACATTTTACTTATATAAGATGAAAAACAAAATTTTTTTGATAAATATTATTTATCTAAATATTTTTTTCAAGTGTAGTTTTGTCTGTTTCAGGGGCTGTTGTTAGAAGTAAATTGATTCTTATATAATCCCGTCTACGGCTAACTACAATCTTGCCTTCACACAATCTCGATACAGATTATATCATATTAATTGAACTATGGAAGAATAAAACTTGCACTGGACAAAACTTAACCTGAACAGAGCTTTCTTGCAAATGAGGTCTGAATGGATAAATTGATTTTTACAAATATATACGTGAAAAAAGAGATACACTTCATACATCTATAGCAATGGAGTAATATGTGATTTTTCAATTACATAGGAGTCGTAGCTTTCTAACTCTAAATTTGACAAAAATACTCGTGTAGAATGAAAAATAATAAAGGCCATTTACCACAGAAACATTAAATGAAAAAATTATAACGAATGAGACAGAACACATCTTATTCTGGTACCTTTCCGCACGTTCCACTCTTAAGTCGACAGTGTATTACGTCCTATTGTTTACACAGTGCCAACAATTTTTTCAAAAACAAAAAATATCTGGTTCTAAACACTGGAAACAAATGTTTTTTTCTGTCAGATTTTTATCTAATCAGTCTTCTTACGAATGTGACAAAGATTTATTACAATATAATTAATTTTTTATGCAAATTTTGTGCATTCGTTCATCAACGTGTGTGGATGTACCATTAGATATTAGATAAACAAAATAATATATTTCTGTTTTCAAGGTTAATTGTATGATTACTTGGGCTTATTAGGTTTTTTTTCTTTATATATTTTCTTTGTCTAGATTATGACCGGGCGATTCGACAATTTTGAGCTGGGTGGGGTCCAAATGGAGAAAAATATTTTTACAATTATACACGCGAGAAAAAGAAAACAATTTTGAGTATTCTACGTCTATTACACCCACGGAAATTTGAGAGTTTTAAGATAAATTAAATTTTAAAAGTTTTCCGGGTTTGTGGGGATGCAGTGCAACAGCAATGTCAATTTCCGTACGTCGTACAGAAGTTAGGCCCCCAAGTATGCGATTCGTAAAATTCCGTCTTCAGTAAACAATCAAGCTGTTCTTTATTGCATCTGTACCTCGTTGTGGTCACTTACTTCCTGTCTTACCGTTGACGGATTCTAAACGCTGTAAAGGTTGCTGTCTCAATTTCTCTGCTCAAGTCAAAATGTCCTACCAAGACAATACCAAATTCCTTCTTACATTTAAACACCTTTCACTGTAACTGATACACTTTACTCTGTCCCGTGTGTGATAAAAAATGATTCTTTTCCACCTCGAAGTTTTCATTTTTTTTTCTTCATTTGTTTTCATTATGTTTTCGGTTTGTTATTTTCTTATAATATTTCGTGGGAGTAGTTACGTACTTCGAAGCCTTACATCTGTAGGACGGACAGGAAATAACAGCCCACTTTTGGAATACACTTACTTTGTAAACATAAACCCCTGCCGCCCACACACACAAAAAATACGTAAAAAATTCAATTTTTCCTAATTATGACACATTTGAGGAGATAACTACGGTATCATGTACTGAAAGCAGATAATGATATTTGCGAAAATATTTTTCTGATTTAATGCGAAACAATTGAGTTCTTTCAAACCTTTAAACAAATTCTGTGTGTGTGCACGAGCGCACACACTCATGTGTGTGTTTTTGTGCTTATAGATATATTGCTTATTTAATTTAATCCCATTTAAAATAAGAATACTTCCCTGATATATGATTCGATCCAACATTTTTCGAAGCCTTGAGAGGCTCGTGCAGAAGTGAAAGTGGTCCTTTTTTTTTCTCGCATGGAACTTTGAATAGCGTCATTTTCATGAGCTTGAGGCAAGTTTTCTTGTGCTTGAATGGTAGATGTACTGCATATATATATATATATATATATATATATATATATATATATATATATATATATATATATATATATATATATATATATATATATATATATATATATATATATTATGGTCGGGGGGAAATCGATCATAAATTATTTTCAATTGAAACATTACAGAAGATGTTATTTGATTTTATACAATATATTTTAGAATATTACAATTGATTCCAACTGCAGTATAAAAAGGTATAGGGCTAATCATATGCAGCTTATAATACTTATGATAAGATGCTCGTCAAAATAATGACTTCGTAAACTTTATGCTACATAAAATGCAAACCCTTAACTTTGTTCTTGTGTAATTTATTTTATTAGGTACTCCTCCATAAACAGTATGAATACACGTACGTATGTAGGTATGTATGTATGTATGTATGTATGTAGGTAGGTAGGTATTTATCCACTTCTCTGTGAAGACGAAATGTGACACAGGGTCGATTTAACGTGGGAGCCACATGCTTACGTGTGGACAAGGACAAAAAAATTGCTCTGTCCCAGCGAACAGTGTCACGAAGGCGTCAGGTTGATCCACGACCCCACCCTCTTTTAGTGCAATGGGAAGGTGCTAACCCGGGGATGCAGATTCCCCAGAAACTGAGCATGGTATACTTTTTGTGATCATAAAATAAAACTTGGGCCACGTATGTCTGTCTGTCTGTCTGTCTGTCTGTATGTATGTATGTATGTATGTATGTATGTATGTATGTATGTATGTATGTATGTATTGAAAGAAAGAAAGGGCGGAAGAAAGAAAGAACTAGAGAATAGAAGATGTTAATTGTTTGTCCTTTAATTACGTATCCAACGCTGAAATAGATTAATGTCTCCGACATCCGATATAATCATCGATGCAATGAAAATGAAGATATGAAATTGATATCTATCATGCGATAAATATCTGTCCATTTCAAGAAGCTGTAAAGCAGCCTACTAAAGAATTAAAAATTAAGCTGAACCGACTGAACAGCCGTCTTATTGGATCGGATGGAATATCCTAAACAATAAAAGAAGACAGGACGGATTACAAGTTGCAAAGGGAAATGTTTTTTGCTCGTAAAAGAAAAATGATTCGAAATAAATAAGAAAATAGTTTATGTGTATAAAAGTCATTGATGATATTGGTAAAGCATAAAATACATCTCTCATTACATTGAAGGGTAGAAATGTGAGAAACACGAAAGCAATCCTTGCAATTCTTGGAGACAAAAAGTTATTAACTATAAGTCTTTGGGGGTGGGGGCGATGAAAGAGACAAAAGGGGCAGATATTGAAGGGGGAGCGATCATGAATGCTAGAATCAAGTCACTCAATAAGAACCGTATAGAACCAACGTCTTTTTGCAGCAAAACCAGTGGGTTGAAAACCAGTCACCAATTTAGCATAAACTCACATTTAAGTTTAGACCCTCCACTAAAAACCTATCCTGAGTGGGGTTGGGGGTTGAAAAAGAAAGAAACTATTATTTTCTAGACATAATAAGGAATAATTGTTGAAATTTTCGACCCCCTAGTTCCATCGGTGCAATCGGTATGCGTGATACATACATACTTACACACAAGCATACATAGTCAGCGAGCCAGACCAGCCTTAAAAAACTGAAAAAATTCATTCTGACAGTTTTGGTTGACGGTCTCTAATGATATCAGTCCTTGAGTTGAGTGCGATGAAAGAGACAGGAAGGCAAATATTGAAGGAAGAATGAATACGATGATGATATAAAGCAGGTCTGATTAGTCGCTCAATAGAAACTGTGTTGGGGTTGATCAATTAAAAAACTGAAAAAAGGATGATCAATGAATATGTTACAACTTTTGCCTTTTGTCTGAATTTTCAAAAACAACAGGCGTGATCAATTGAGTATTAATTTACATTGCAAATTCATCCCCTACTAAAAACATAGGTTGAAAAATTTTTTTTTTCTAAACATAATAAGAAGTAATTGTTGAAATTTTCAGCCTTCTAGCTCCATTAGTGCATATTACATACATACATACATACATACATAGCTAGCCAGCCAGACCAATATGAAAACTAAGAAACCAATGTTGAAAGTTTGGGTTGAAGGTTTCTGAAAATGGAAGGGGAATAGAAAACAATGGGAAATAGTTAAAAGAAGGAAATTAAAAGCGCGAAGAAGGAGTGTAAAAGATTATCAAAGAAGAAAGAATCGTAGGAAGGGAGGGAAAAATGAAGAGAGACGAAAGGAAAGAAAGGGGAAAGAATGTATGGGTGAGATAGGGAAAGAGAAAAATATATTTAAAAAAGAAGGAAATTTGGGAAGAAAGAAACCTGCAAACGAAGAGAAATAAGTTGATATGGAGGAAACGCATAAGAGAAACTCGACGTTACAGTCAATAATTGAATAACCGTTGCGTCAAAGTTTGAAGTCGTGTAAAAAGATACCGATCAAAGAATAAATATGGTCAGAATAAATTCTCTTTACAACATTGCTAACATTTAAATAAAATTTTGTAAAATCTAGAAACATTTAGATTTTGGATAATCTGGATGTTATCAATACACTACATCCGTTGAAATACCCCCCCCCCACCATAAGATGAAAAAAAAGCCTTTGCTTCCTAAAATAAAAAATAGAAAAAGTTTACTGGGGTACTGATGCCAATTTTCAAGACTGTAGACAAAACGGCACGGCCAGTAGCTGCTGGAATACGCAAACACGTAAGTAAGCACACAAACAAATACTAAAACACAGACACGTATAAAGTTGGATAACTTGGAAAGAATGAAGATGGAAATGAGAAAAGCAACCGAAGGATTTGTGAAAGAAAATAAAGGAACTAACGAATAGAAATTAGGCAGCACTCTGAGAGAGCATACACATTCTAAAAACTGGATGAAAATCAGTACATATATAGCTAAGATGGAGGAGGGGTAACTGTTTTGATTTTCCATCTTTCAGCTAACCTCTCCTTAAAATTAGAAAAGGATGTCTCTGAATCGGAAAGAAAATCACTTGATCCGCCCCTAAATCTAATTAATCATTCCTTGGCCCATGGCCCAACATTCCACAAAACGTCATTGAAATTTGTCGAGAACTTTTAGAGATATTGGGTGGACAGATAGATACGAGTGAACACGTACACCTCTTCCAACTTCTTTGAGAAAGGTAAAACATGAGAGAAAGGGGTCTGCTTAGTCATTCCATAGACACCATCATGTGATGAACGTATTTGGCAACATGCCGCGTTGGGAATGATCAATTGGAAAATTGGAAAAAAAAAAAGATTTGATTGTTGAGTGGTGTATCACTGAAAAAAAGACATGAATGCTGCCGGGCACAAAATGAGGGATCAATTTAGCATGAACTTAAATTGTAAATTGAACCCCTGTAGAAACCCATTTAAAAAAAGAACAACAAAGACAATAACGAGTAAATGTTTAAATTTTCAGTCTTCTGGCTCTGTCACTGCGATCTGAACGCGTGATACATACATAGCCAGCCAGCCAGTCAACCAGCCAGACTGCCTTAAAAACTGATGGAAATCTATGTTGACTGTTTTGGGTGACAGTTTTCGTTGACGGTTTTTAACAATTAGGAAGCGGGGAACCGAACCAAAAAGCTCCGACTGAAAAAGGTGCAAAACTAATATCGTGGAAAATAAGATTAAGGCGATAACAGAACCGAGAAACAGACCCGTTCATAGAGGGGGAGGGCGAGGGAAAGGATAAGAGATCGGGGAAGCTGAAAATTGATTTGAAGACATAGATTGAAACACTAAATAAATACATACCCGATGATTGATAGATAGGATAAGATTTGATGTGATAGGAAGATAAGTAGATTGATTACTTTGGCGATGTATATAGAGAGATAAAACAGGAATATATACCGTCTATTTTAATCTGTCCATAGTTTTTTTAGAAACAAGCACACACACACACGCGTGCATGCGTGCGTGCACGCAGTGTTTTGTATAAATACAAAAGAAAAGGGAGGCGGCGCCAGCCATATATATCAACTCGTCTTGTGAGTCAATGGTGGCGTGTTCGATCCTTGTTAGAAGCATCACTTCTCTGTGGCTCTGGACCAGATAAGAATAAATATAAGTAAATATCAACAAAGAAAGTATTAGACATCTGACTAGATTATCTCAGTGCAAAAAAAAAAAGAATTAGATAAATAAATATCACTGATTTATTTAAATTTCTGATGATCGTTTTCGGAAAGAAACAAATGAAATATTTTCCACGGAGGAGTCCAGTGTTCCAAATGGTGGGTAGGAGATATTGTTACTTTTAAGTTGAAGAGTTACAGCCAGAGAAACAGACAAAGATCAAGCATGTATACAGATATCTTTTCAGTTATTATTTGTATGTGTGTGCTAATAGATGGTCAGAGTGTACATTGTGAGAGTAAGGAGTAGATATGATGGAGAAATAAAACTATTTGGGGATTTCCTTTTCCGGCCTTACTCTGAATGAAATATCCCAGATAAGGACGAAAGATAGAGGAAGAGAGATCTATGAAAATACGTCTTAATCGCTTTACGTTCAAATGCAATCTGATGATAACTGTTACTAATCCAATGCACGCATCAATAAGTTCTGTCATTTGGCCGTCTACGTCATTCTCCACCGTTTATAAAACTATTTCACATCTTGTTGTTACCCATCTGATATTGGCTCGAGAAAATTCGGCTTAACGTATTCTCAAGCTACATTTGACAGATGCGTAAGTACTACAAATTACGCAAGTACTTGCACCGTTGAGAGTATTTGGTCCAAAACAAGAACCTCTTTCTCTCATCGTTTGTTGCTTAATACTAATCAGGCAAGATGTTGTTTAACTGGTAGCTTTGCAGATTCTTTCACCATATTTATACTGAAAAAAGTGTCGTTTCTCTTTTCGTATTTGTTTATTTTTCATATTTTTTTTTCCTAATTTTTACATGGTGTAGCTCTTTACCCTCTTGTTCGCCATGGACGTTCCTTTCTGTTTCTATTACACAGATAGTAACAAGCGTCACCAACCTGGTGTATGGTTTTGGAACTGCAAAAGGTCAGTAATTACTATATATCCTAACATAGACCCGGAGTGTTACCGAGCTGCAGACAGTTGGTAGTTTAATCTAAAGTATAACAACTACAGGTTTAAAACTGCACATGACAAATTAGAAGGTTGTTGGCCAAGTCTTTATCGTAGTGTTTTTATATTGTTTTCTCTTTAAAGTTTGTTCTTTTGTGGTTTCTTGTGTGTGATTGTGGGGGTGTTTGTGACTCTGTATGCGCGTGTGAGTGCGTGTTTGTGCGTGGGCGTGTGTGTATATGCATGTGTGTGCATGTGTCTGTGTGTGTATATGGGTGTGTGTACGCTAAGAGAGAGAGAGAGAGAGAGAGAGATAGTGGGGAGAGAGGGACGTCTCTGATTTGGCTTCCTCGCAGTTTTTGGTTGTTGATGCTGTTATAGGGACGCATCTGTTTTTATTGTAGCTTTGCTAGTCCGTTTTTGTTTTATATCAACTCTTAATGTTTTAAGCAGGAAGCGGAAAGCCAAGTATGAAACCTCTTCGGTGTAGGTAAACATGTAAGTTGCTAACTTTCAGCCTGTGTATAAGTGTGCAAAAAAAAAAAGAAAAAAAAAGGAAAATAAAGAAACCGTCATTGATAATGAGAGATAGAGGCGATATATATATATATATATATATATATATATAGAGAGAGAGAGAGAGAGAGAGAGGAGGGCAAGAGAGAGAGAGAGGTGAAAGAGAAATAGTGAAAGAAACTAAAGCTTGAGAATCTATAGCGAGTATTGCATGAACATTAAGGAATCTAGAGCCAAGTATTCTACGTGCATATGCGATTGTATGAGCACGGAGCGCGCCTGAATGTGTAAACATATTTGAACATCGACGGATTTCTTTGGGAAGAAACGACATGTGATGGGGGTTCGTCTTGATGTGTGTGTGTGTGTGTGTGTGTGTGTGTGGATGCAAGAGAGAGAGAGAGAGAGAGAGAGTGAGAGAGAGAGAGAGAATGAGGGTATTGGGGTGTCTTCAAATTGAATTTTCCTTATTATTTTTCTTCTTCCCCTCTTCAACCCAGCTGCAAGATAATCTTGGAACTCACACAGCAAACAACCAGTTTCCGCCTCGAACTATTAAACCATTTATCTAAGCCACGCGCCATATATATATATATATATATATATATATATATATATATATATATATATATATATACATATATATATACATTTATAGATATAGATATACACATATATACACACACTTGTGTCTGTGTATGTGTCTATTATTTAAAATAGATATACATTATGTATAATATATATGCATGAGTAAATATATATAAATATATCAAAAAGCGAAGGTATGTATGTACGCGTATGCACATATTTGCGTTTGTATATGTGCCTGGGTGCGTGTGCGTGTAAATGCTTCCTAAGGTTGCCATCTCCACATAAGGAACAAACAAAAGAGAGATAAGTGGGTAGACAGACGGAAATACTTAATGATAGATAGATAGATAGATAGATAGATAGATAGATAGATAGGCAAACAGACAGATAGACAGACAGATAGACAGACAGATAGATAGATAGATAGATAGATAGATAGATAGATAGATAGATAGATAGGCAGACAGACAGGCGGACGAGCAGATAGATAGATAGATAGATAGATAGATAGATAGATAGATAGATAGATCTGTTAGCACGCCCCAAAATCTTAATTTTCCTCGAAATCCAACAGCACGCAGACGCATACATAGACACAGCAGTACACGCAACCTCCAAATAAAAATTACAGACGCTGTCATCCTTATTTCCACATTAACATTTGTTCCCGCCTTCCTTGGCGCTCTTCATAATTCACAAACCTAATATCAAGTTATATCTCTCCGGGCGCAACACAATTTTTTTATAATGAAATCTAGACTAGAATTCAGAGAAGACAAAAACCCTCAAGCAAATTCATCTAAACCTCACAAACAATCTATTTGAATGAAACAAAAAAGAAAGGTTGTTTAGGGAAATATGAAAAAATTCATCAATATAATTTTTTGAAAACTTTCAATCTTATTGGATTGAATCAAATCAATGCCATTGGATGTAATGCATTTAATGCTTTTTTCCCCCAGAACAGATACAGCGGGAAATATGATAAAGAATTCCGAATCTATCTTTGATGTCGCCCCCAGTTACTGGTTTGTAGAAGATAAGTAAGCTGTTAGCAAACGCTATAGTGTTTAGCTTTGATACAATAGATTATCACTTGTAATGTACAACGTTTATTTGAAGCCCACAGAAATGAATTCTATTGTGATTAAATATATGTTTATGTTTGTTTGTATTATTTATTCATTATTTGTGGATGTCTTATGGGTCTGAAAACAGAATTTACATGATACGGAACTGTCGAAAGAATTGAATTTTATCTCTTCTTTTTTTCTATGCATTGATTTCAGTGAATTCATATTTACCTGATTCTCTCAAACTATTCATATCTGTCTTGGTTCTTCTCACATCTATCTAGTTCTGTCTTCATCTATTCCAATTTATTTATTTTTCATTTTGATTTATTTTCATACCTACTCTATTTCGGCTCTTTAACAGCTTAGTTGTATGGGCGGACCACAAAGTGAAGAGAAAAAAATTAAAAGCATCTTCTCGCCCGAATACCTGTAAATGTGTAAAATATGAAAATGACAGTCGTGCTCGCAACCATTTGATAACTGGGAGATCTAACACGGGAAGATTGGAGCATATAGGGAAAAGAAGCGGAAACTGTAGCTGTGCTAAATGAGATCAAAGGAGAATAGGTCTGGTTACTCACTCAATAGAAACCATAACCTGACCAGCGTCTTTTGGCAGCATGCTGTGTTGGGGATGATCAATTAAAAAACTGAGAAAAGGAATGATCGATGAATAAGTTACTCATCTCGCGTATTGTTGGTAAGTGGTCACTGAAACTTTCGAATTTTCAAAAATAATGAATCAAAAAAAAACATAAACGCTGCCAGATATAAACTAAGAGACCATTTTAGCACAAACTTAAATTGTAAGTTGAACCGACCATTAGAAAACTATTTGGGGTGGAATTTTGAAAAAAAAACAGAAAAATCATTGAAGTGAATGTTTTGTTTAAATTTTCAGCCCTCGAGCTCCATTGATGTAGCCTGCACGCATGATGCATACATAGCCA
>OY735216.1:56604104-56614104 GCA_963457665.1 Thysanoteuthis rhombus | reverse complement strand
CTCTTCTCTTTCTAATACTTTTCACTCATTGATCAATTTATCTAATTCGTCTTCATATTTGATATAATCAGTATTGTTGTTGTTATCACTCTTCTTGCTAAATTGTAACACAAAAAAATGTTTGCAACCTCAACTTCGTAAATCAATATTTGTTAATATAATTAGGAACAATTCTTTCATATTGCAGAGGTATTGCAGTCGTCGTTTTATCATCATCATTGTGTTGTTTTATTATTATCATTATTATCATTATTATTATCATTATTATCATTACTATTATTATTATTATTATTATTATCATTATTATTATTATTATTATCATTATTATCATTATTATTATTGAAGTGACTTTGGGGAAAAAAACTGAAACAATGCTGAAGTATTGGTGATTGTATGTTTTACTTGTCAATTCGTTAAAGCTTATTCTAATAGTTCAGATAAGCTAAGCATATTTCAAGCCATGCTCAGCGTTGTCTATTATTACAGAATATCAATTACTATGCGAACGATGAGGGTTCCACAGATTTTTTTTTTAAATTAAAAAAAATAAACACCGACAGCATTGGCATTTTTTAGCCCAGGAAAAAGCATTTTGGTTAAATTTATGGGGATTTTTTTTATCTATATTTTTTGAAAAGATGACAGAAGAGTATTTTGATTTTCATAAAATAATACGCATTAATTCCATACATATTTGCGCGCAAACCATTGTTGATTTATTTAGATTCTATTTTGGAAGAAAACTATCTGAAGGAGCCCAATTCGTTGATTACAGAAGTGCGTAAGACCAAACGGTTGAAGTCGAATTCAAACTCCAGCACAGACAGTTTGCGTACACCTCTGACTGATCCACTTGGGAAAGGCATGAATCCATCTCATCTACCTTCAAATATGAAATGGGCGAGAAATACAGGGCAAGGCTCATAACCCTGCCCCTTCCTTAAGTCTAAGACCTTGTAGGGAAGGCCCATGTCCGACAAGGGATGTTTAAAGAAAAGGAAAAAAAATCCTATCTTGAAATTTACAACAGCGGAGATAGAAACAAAAGAAGGTATAAAATATTGATGGGCTCACGTCATCAATACGCATTTTGAATTACCAGCAATCGTTTAGAAAAACCGAAAATTCGTTTGAAAAAAAACAAACAAACAAAAAACAAATCTAAATCCGAGGAGGAGCCAATATATAGGCCGACTCCGAGCGTCTGTGTGCGCGCGCACGTGCCTTATCGGGGCGGAGTTGTGGCGCGTCGTTGTCGGCTCATGAATATCATTACGCCAGAATAACATACTGACAAACAATATCAATAATCAAGACTTCACGGGATATATTTGCATATTTATCTACGTAGAAAAATTAATTTTAACTAAGGACGTTACAGATGATAATCCGATGGAATGATATATTACAACAGCATCATTAGTTATATTCAGGAATATGTATGAGTATGTTTACATGCGTATATATATATATATATATATATATATATATATATATATATATATATATATATATATATGTGTGTGTGTGTGTGTGTGTGTGTGTGTGTGCGTGTGAGTGTGTGCGCGCGCGCACGTATGTGTGTATGGTGTGTAAGGTAGAGATTAAATTTCTTGGTATGAATTATGGGTATAGTTCTAACACTTATTGAAATTAAAATGAATGACCCGTAAATTATTACATGATTTACGTTGGAGTACACAGCATTTTTTGTTTGTTTGTATGTTTGTTTGTTTGTGCTTAGGTGTCTACATCAGATATACATGTTCATTGTTTATTGCGTTCGTGTATCTCTACAGTAGGGTTCCCTTCTCCCTCGCTTCTCTCTTTCGATTATGCTCCTTGGCCCCCCCTCTCTCTCTCTCTCTCTCTCCTTCTCTCTTTCTCTCTCCACTTGTCTCTGTTACACACACACACACACACACTTTCAACCGTTTCCGCTTTTATTCTAATATTCTTCCTGTATGAATTAAAACATGTGATTGTACATGCAATTGTCTTCTCAGAAGTTAAAAAACTAACATTTTTCCATAACAAACCATATACAGTATCGTTCTTAATCGAGAAAATACGTTTTCCAAAATAAAATAAAAAGAGAAGAGAAGACTAATAATGTTTTTTCGATTTTTTTTTTCTCTCTTTTTTTTCATCTTTATATTTCCACAATCTCCAAACTTTTTTCTCTTGTTGCATTTAATTTGTATCAGGGTTGTTTGTTTTGTTTTGTTTTTCTTTTTTCTTCATTTTACACTTTTTTTTCTTCTGTTGGAAACAGCATTTTAAGGTCCCACAATATTCTTTTTTTTTTTCTCTCTCTTTCTTTTCGTTTTCTTCATCAAAAAAAAAAAAGAAAAAGAAAAACGGTCGGGCAGCGTCAGACTCGCAAAAACAAAAAAAAAAATGAAAAAAAAAAGAGAAAAAAGAATTTGATCAAATAAAACCACTTAGAGAAAGCATACAGATTTATATCGAACGAATGTACCCGAAAGAAAAACAAAAAAACAAAAAAAGAACTAATGCTCCAAGTAGAAAGTAAACAAACAATTGCAATTGGAACAAAGAATTGAGAGGGAGAGAAAAAAATGAACAGATCTTACAATCATCATGCTGCCGGTCTTATCAAGTCTGGCAATTTTCAAAAAAGCTTGATATCGTCGAAATAATTGTTGTAGATTGTTGTTGTTGTTGAGTTCCGTATGAATCGGCGTAAGCTATTCGCTGTCAATATCCAAAATGAACAGAGAATGATCGTGCCGTACAACAACTACTACTACTACTACTACTACTACTTCTATAAGGACCCCCAAATACAACCACTATTACTACTACCACCCCAACTACCACTACTACCATCAGTATTTTTTTTTTTATTATCACCGCTACTGCTGCTTCTACTGTTGTTGAGGATGCGTACGGACGCGGATACTGGTTCTTCCCCAGACCCCTATCTCTATAATCGCCATCATCACAGTTATTATTGCTATTCCATCCCCCACCACTAGTACCACCGAACCCCTCCCTTATACACATACACACACACACACTATGACTCTCACGGCAATTACTACCCCTCTCGCCGTTGCCACGGTCCGTACAGGAACTTTATAACTACTAACACTAGTTGTAATAAAATATCACACGAACGAACACACCCACAAAACACACACACACACACACACACACACATCATTACGATGGCAGAGGGAGAGAAAGACGAGCGCGAACATAACTGATACGAACTTCATAGCAAGTTTCGTTTGTAATCTCGAGGTATAATGCTGGATGAACTATCTAGTAAAAGTAGCATATGCTACGGGCCCTGCAATTCCAGGGACCCCGCGCTAAATGCTTTCAAGCTATCAATTTCGATTCAAGGGATTCCGAGCTTGTTTTAATGCCATTGAACTATCCTACCTTCAAATTTCATGAACGATTCGGTGTTTAAGGTTACCGATTTTTAGCCAACTATCACCTTTGATTAGAGTTATCATTTTAACGCAGTAATTAATGGGGGAGTGGTATTCATGTTATACATTTACAACGCAACGAAGCTATTTGAAACTGTACGAAGATCAAAACGAAAAGAAGGTAATTCTATCACTTAAATGTCAAACATATTTGTCGTATTATCTAACTGTATAGCAAATGGTAAAAATATCTAATTTTCGAGTAACAGATGTAAGTATTTTGATATTTATGTGTATTTTCTTTGGGACCCTTTTATAACATATGCTATAGGCCCCCGAAATAGCTTAATACACAGACCCGAATATGATGAAAACTTGCTGTCTTGGATTTTTATAATACCCAAATGTGATAATAAACTTTTACGATTAATTACAATATCTATTCAATTTTTATTCAAACACATCTGAAGTACGAGGCTATTGCTCTTTTTGCACTTATTAACGTATACATTTATAATTTCTGTTTCCTAGTGTTTAGGTCTATGATACACACACACACACACACACACACACACACACACATACAGAGTACTCGTACTTAGGTGTAGACGTACTCGCTTAAATACCTGCATTGCTGTTCAGGCGAGCACCTTCAAACTCCGACAGACAAATGTACATTAACACACAGACACACACACGCATATATATATATATATATATATATATATATATATATATATATATATATATATATATATATATATATATACATACATATACACGAGTACGGACGCGTATGAAACTTTTGTTTCGGAACATAAACCTAGGTTATACACTTCAACATCTGCGTTCGCCTAAGTAAGTATAATGTACAATACGAACAACTTCACACGAAGGTTGATTGCATAAAGAATTAATGGAATTATAACAGAATTTTCCCATTTGTCAGTATCACAGCGAGAGAGGTAAGATAATATGTACTTCAAGTATTGCAAAGAAATCGTAATTTCAAGCTTATATTGGCGGAACGAACGCACCAACTATTTACGGGCAAAATGTACAGAGCAGGATAACATGGTTCATAGACCACAAGCAGTCATCCGGAAACTCGTACCTTACTATCAAAATAACCAGATACAAGTAGAGTCCCATTATTGCGGCACCCTCGCAGATCTAAGAGTGCCGTTAACACGAATTTGCTGTAATAACGGATGGATTTTATACGAAGTGTATTGATAACGAGGTATCAAAAAGTATAGACGAAAATTGACTTTTTATCACCCTTACACGGTCTAATGCCCTTTACGCAGCATTATTTTAAAGGTTTACTAATTTTAATTCTTTTTTTAATAATACACCGAGATCTTCATGTACTGTTGCTGCAAACTAATCTCCGACAGTAGTCTTGCGATAATATAAAAACAAACGTGCCGTTACAACGAGAGCTTACTGCATATCTTCTTTGCCCCCCACCCATCCTGTCTATGCACAATATTATAATTGATTTACTCCTTGTCTGTTTAAGCAGATTTGCACACAAAAGAATTGTGAACGATTGTTGGCGCCTATATTCAAGTGAGCATTTATCAAATTTAGCTTGGTCCGGTACAAGGACACATTAACGGGGCTCCCGGTGAGGATCGAACTCATTATATCAAATAATGGTCTGCGGGATTAGTTCGCTAATCGAAACCCGTACTTTTGACCCCTTGTTTTTTTTTTTTGTTTTTTTTTTCCGAAACCGTCTACGAAAACTGTCACGATTGGTTTCTTCAGTTTTTCAATTAGTCTATCTGTTAGACTGGCTTGCTGACTGGCTTGCTGACTGGCTTGCTGACTGGCTGGCTAGCGAAGGATGACTATAAAAAGTTTTTTTTTTTTTATTGACACCTCCCCAATACGTCTTTAGAATGGGTTAAATTTGCAGTGTAAGTTTATGTCATTTTTATCCCCTAGTTTTGTGTCCGGTGACATTCACCCTTTTCTTTTTTTTTTTTTTTTTTTGAAAATTCAGAACTTTTTGGGTGATCACTGCCCAACAAAAGGCGAGAGAAGTAACATATTCATTGATCACCCCTTTTCCCTATTTTTCAATTGATCACCCCCAACGCAGCATGCTGTCAAAAGATGTTGGTCACTTGATGGTTTCTACTGAGTGACTGACCAGATCTGTTTTTTTTTAAACGTACCTTTATTTTTCGCTACGAGACTAAATAAAATTTATCAGGGCCGCAACACTAGGGCATAAATTAAGGATCGAATTCACTCCATAAACAATGGCTTGCGAGATTAGCCTGCTCACCATCACTCTACAACAGAAAGCCCACATAAAAAGCATGAAAAAAAATCGAGTTGATATTTTTACATATGCACAGAAATTTCGATTTAGAACTCTAGAAACGAGTTAATACAGTTCCGCACAATGTGCGCCTGCTGTTGTGCAATGGTTGACAGGCTAATCCTGTGACCTCTGTAGTAAGTTCGATCCTTATTGGAGGCCTTATTACCATGTCCTTTCATATGGCTAAGTTAGGATTAGTGAATAACCAAACAACTCACACAAGTTTTCGTTTATTTATAAACACAGCTAAGCTTCCGCAAAACACATCAGCACCTTAATTTGAGAAAATGTCACAAGGAATTATCTTCTTTTTTTTTTATTCGATGTTTAAGGTCCGCTGTTGGATATAGGCCTTTCCCTAGATCTGAGCATTAGACATGGGGAGGGGTAGGTTGATGGGCCTTACCCTGTCACGCTGACTAAAAGCATATTGACGACGTGTAAGAGATGGATGCATACCTTACCCAAGGATATTAACGCAAACTGTCTTGGCCTAAGTTTGATCTCGGCTCGCCGATTCCATACACAGTACCGTTTACCGCTCGGCCACTCGCACCTCCCGGGCGGGAAATCGAATCCTGGTCTCCCGCGTGACAGCCGGAGATACTTATTCCTATACCACCTAAGATTTGACTCGTCAGTTTAAGGAGTCTAAAAACATGTATTATTTTGACGGGTGACAAACACAGAATATCTTTCACTCATCCCACGGAATGGAGTCAACAAAACAAGGCCGGTGACAGGACAGGACATCTTCGCATTTTTCTTTGAATCTTGGCATTTTTTCGCCAAAGGGTCGAAATTTGACTGCATCAGTGTCGCTGATATCATTCGCGGATGACACTCATCATTTAAACCATTTTTGTTGAGACACAGAAAAATATACGAGGAAAGACGTAGCTTTAGTTAGACTTTATACGCAGATAACGAATAAGTATACACACACTTATCAGAGACATAGTTCTAGGAACTTCGGATGAATTCATACACAGGACAGTACAGATAAGAATACGCTCTCACACGTGTACACACATACGCTCGCACATATGGGCGCAAATAATTATAGACAATTATCAGAGAAATGGCTTCATGTATTTAGAGAAATCCATTGCTTCATTGACATGTCTACCCTCACACACACACAAACACGCACTCACACATAGACACGTATATAAACACACAAACACTGGTAAACACCGAGACATCCTTACTTCCCAACCATCATCATCATCATCAGCAGCAGCAGCGAAAACAACACTAACCGTAACAATGGTGATCACACAATAACCTCTGACGACTTTGGTTGAAAAGAAATATCCAATTAACTATTGATCCTCCCCGCACCCGACCTCAGTAGCCTCTCGATTTTAATGTCTCTGTTACCCAGAGTGATGATGTCTGTGGGTCGGGGCCAGAGAAGGAGGAGCAACAGATTCTCTCTTTCTTTCTTTCTTTCTGTCTTGTATTCTTTTTTTTTTTTTTTGCTTACACTTTGTGTAATGGCCGACCATATATAAGATGTGAAGGAGAGCACGCAGGTCGGTGGAGGTGAGAGTGAAGTAGTTGCTTGGAGTATATAGGGGGTCGGGGCCATGATTTGTTGGGTTGGTGGGACATAGAGTGGTTTAGCTTGAGTATTGGATAAGTAAGGTTGTAAACCCGGGATAAGGCTGACAGATTTACATATAAATACACACACCTATGAACACGTTGATTTCGAATCAGTATTTCTCTTTCACACACATACATTCAAACACACACGCACTTACATATATACACGAAGATCTCAACGTATCACAATGTCACGACAGCGCTTATGGCTGAAGTATTTTAGTAACACCGGTTCCCATTTGATAACATAATATGTTAAGCAATGCTTGATCTGTTCAAGAATGACTGGGTTACTGTTGTTTGACAAGGGTAAATAAAGGACTTTTAAGGCTCTTTTTATAGATGTTGGACGCCGCCAACTATTTTGCTATATTTATAGAGGACACAACGAAAAAAAAGAATCCATTGTCAATGGTTTGAGAGATTAGCACGCTAACTATGGTTCTAAGAAAGGTACCAGCGCCTGATTAATCTTTTACATTTTCCGTCACCACTTCAAATGTGCTTTTAAACGGCAAACGACTCAAAAAGTTATTTATTAACGAATAGTTCTCTTTCCAGTAGCAGTTGCCGTCATCAAGGACACATAGGTTGCTATAAACAAATCTGGAGTGAAAATCTAATATATTGATGGTAATCGCCAGTATTCATGCTTGAATTCGGTTCCTTTCTAGGGAAACCTCAATCTAACGATTGTTAAACCCGGAGAAGGGCGTGTGTACAAAACCTGACGTTGCCCAGCGCCAACCCAACTGTTTTTACGACGTTTACGGTTTCAGTTAGTGACGTTAATATTGAAAAAAAAATCTTGCCGTTATTGATACCACCACCATCTTTATCCCTGTCATCACAGCCACCTCCACCGCAGCTGTAACAACCAAATTCCCAACTTCTCATTCTCTTTGCAGACATACGCGAATATATATATATATATATATATATATATGTATGTATATATATATATATATATATATATATATATATATATCAATTTCCCGTTTTTCACATAATTCCGAACGCACACACGCACATATGCACACACACACACACACACACACACACACATACACACATATATATATATCTATATATGGCTTAATATCTAATGAAAGAAGTGTGGGAAAATTCATGTGCGTGCATGTTGATTTGTTCATATATATATATATATATATATATATATACATATAATATGTAAACAAAACATGTCAAAAACTTTTTTTAAAAACTTAACACTATGGATCATTTTTGCGAAATTTTGTTTCTGTAGATAAAAAATTGAATACAAATAAGAATAAGTAACTATAAAGTTAAATAGATTTTTTTTAGTAATTTTTGATCATGTATCTTTGAATATATATATATATATATATACATATATATATATATATATATATATATATATATATATATATATATATATATATATATATATATATATATATATATATATATATATATATATATATAAGCACTTAAAATGTACCTATACGTGTATAAAGCTATGTACGTAGATATGCACATAAATATATAGACTTATATGCGCGTATTCAAAAAATACAGTTATCAGTGTATATGTGTGCGTGTATATTCTAATATTGGTGCGTACACAGCAATGCATTCATGCATTATCCGAGAACATTTTATGTATCGTCTCAATTATTAATGCAACTAATTAATATTTTCATTTTCTCTTCTCTTTGGTGAATGTGAGTCAACGTGAGTCACCAACCAGGTACCAACAACAACTTACAATGTTACGCTGTTGTATTATCCTACACCTACAAGTTCAAACTTTTATATCTTTATGAGACTGAAAGTAATTACACCTTGCAAAACGATTTTGTGCTTAGGTAACGAGTGTTATTTTCTAATACCCCACGAATAAAGCATAGAAACACAAACTTTGCTTTTGTGATCAGGACGGTGATATCCATTCGTATTTGGTTTTCCAACTTTATGTGAATGAAAATGTGCTGATTGCCCGTTGTCTCATAGAAAATAGGCAGATTTCAAAGGCAAATTTTGAAGAGAATAATTGACATTTTATAGTCTTTTTTTAAGGCCCAATCAATCAGATATAAATTACACGGGAACAAGAAAAGTTACAAAAAACAAAAGTTACACAATGTTATTTATACCAGGATCCGTGCTGGGAATGCTATCTGTGGAGAGTCGGCATGCAAAGCTGCCAGAACTGTTCCTATCATAGGGTACTTTATAGTTAGTCTCTATCACCGTGAGGAAAAATGTCTGGATTACAATTAATTTCATGTCATTATTACCTTGGCAAATTATGCTGTGGGTGGATTTTGATGCAAGTCTTTTGCAAATCAGCCTGATGTCCACTACAGCTTTGATTCCTAATTATGACTGAAATCTTCCATAGTAACATCGTCGCTACAGAATTTACTATTTTGAATTCAAATTGGTTATTTTGAATGACTTAGAAATGAATAAATACTGCTATCTGTTGCAAGGGTTAGCCCCAGGAATGGATATTCACTGCATTGGTGAAGGGTCTTCTACAGCCAACAACTTCGGAGACACTTATCCTTATTTTTGAACTACAAGTCAAATATATTTCGAACAATACTTATGTACGCTGATTATCATACGTGTGGATTTGACTGTTGTCACACAT
>OY735216.1:56594104-56599104 GCA_963457665.1 Thysanoteuthis rhombus | reverse complement strand
TACAACCTTGAAAGGTTTTTTGTAAACCAGAACATCCTGCAAATACAAGTGATGTGTTAATTAAAATTGTTTAGCGAACAGTATAGAAAAGACGAATCAGTATACTACAGCGTGCGGTCTAACGGACCCTATCACTAGCTCTCTGTCCTCTCGATATTTTTCTTGAAATAAAAGTATAGTATCTTGTCTTATTAACTCAATATCTGATATGGCCCGGATATTTAATGAATTGAGCCACAGCTGTTGTGTAAAGAAAACACAGTTTATTTCAAGTCAACGATGAAATAATTTAAATTGATAAATAAGTGCATTTCAAACCCGACGATGCACGGCGGGTCACGCTCAGACTCTGGGTTAGGGTTAGGGGCCAATCTACTATATTACCTCCAATTAGTTTAATATCGAAATCCCTGGATTGGAGACATATCAGATATTAAGCTACTGGCTCTCTAAGTCAAGAGGCCGAGAAGCCACGGTCCGCCGGGACCACTATTAGGGCACATAGGTTGTACGCTATAGAACCATTGACAGTTTCAAGTTTAGCATTTGACTCATTTCACGATAATGCCTCTGCAAAAGACTTAAATTATCAACTAATAATAATATGTAGTTAAAATTATAGCAGATCCGGACTATCAAGACAACAGATAATCAATATTGGCAATTTAATAGTTAAAATCCTTTAAAACCAATAAATTATCTATTACCAGAATCTTGAGATAACTAAACAGCTAGTATCTTTATACCATGGCAATTAACGAAACGATAGTTTTTTAACTACTAAAATTCGTCATTACTTTTCTAAAAATCACCTCTGCCTCTCCTCAGTTATAAGAATAACTAAGTATTATGCAAAGACTACGTTAATACGACTGTTCCACAATTTTGTACAATGAACAAACGTAATCCTATTGCACACGTACATACACACACATACAAGACACACATGCACACACTCATATATGTTTGTAATGAAGGTTCTGTCAAAAGATTTAATATTTCCAGTTTGGTACGAAACACAATCATAGTGTCGATTACAGGTACACTAAATCAAATATCGTGGCAATTAAAGATACACTTATGGCTTCGATTTTAATAACTTCATTCTACTGGGCTCCTTCATGACAAAACACCAGTCTTATAGTATAAGTTTTTCCAACTGATTTTCAATCTCTTTTCTTAAAGAGAGATTTTGTCCATCAAAATGGTTGTGCAAACTCCTAAACAAATAGTCAGAGCAAGGTCAGGAGAATATGGTGGATGAATAATTCCCCCCACCTGAATGCTTCAGTACTCGAATGGTAAGAGGACGTGCATTATCGTGGTAAAAAATGACCCTCATTCTGTTCACTGGGCGTTCCCTGTCCAAAGCCGTTTTTAAACACCGAAGTTGTTGGCAGAAAACTCCAGTTGCAGGTTTCTGGTTATCATTTAAATGTTGAAATGGACGATTCCTTGCATATCTCATCTATTAATTGACAATCTATCATCGCAACTGATCCACTGACGTCGACACTTAACATTGTGAGAAAGGATCCATTTCTCATCCCCAGTAACAAATCAGTCCGGAAAATGGCAATCTGAGCTGTTAGGAATGATTGACAACAATCAGCACGTTGCTGGTTATTTGCTGCCAACAGGTCATTTGGGACACATTTTCCAAACTTTGACACTCTGCTCCCTCCCAAAAAATGGACGGTCTTATCGCTGACATCGAATTGTTCTCTTAGTTTCGAGGCAAAAAACAGCGGGATATGGGCGGCTTTTCAGCTATCTTGTTCGATCACTGTCGATGCAAAAAACGGACCGCAGTTTCGTTTAAAACTCACACACATACATACATACATATATATATATATATATATATATATATATATATATATATATATATATATATATATATATATGTATGTATGTGTGTGTATGTATGTATGTATGTATGTATACTCATATTTGCAAAATAGTTGTGATTTCAACACCAAAATTGTTATGCTGTCATTCACAATTTGAATAGAAAAAAATGTCAATTTTAATCATAATTCAAACGAGTTAATGTAACTCCTTCTTCGCCATTCGATAAGAATATATATATGTATATATATATATATATATATATATATATATATATATATATATATATATATATATATATATATAATTATAAATGACGTTATATCATATTGAAGCTCTTGTTTGAAATGATCTACCGTTATTACACGGCGAATGTATCATTTGGCCTCGACAACGTAAATAGAATAAACAATCAAAGAAAATTCTATTCACGTTGTCCACGCCAAATGATACATTCACTGTGAAGAACCGAGAGATAATGTTAAATAAGAGTCTCAATATGATATAACGAAATTTATGATAATTCTGTCGGATCATATTCTTAATAACACACACACATACATATACACACACACACACACACATATATATATATATATATATTCGTAAGATGTCCACGTGTTTAGAGTTGGATGCTGGTGGATAGATTGGTAGATAGATAGAGATAGCTAATCACCATGCATGTTTTACTGTAGCACAACAGCAAGATAGAGGGAACTGTTGCAGGAAGATCGTCGTGCGCCAATATTCCGAATAATGAGATCCGACTTGCCTGTCTGGAAATAGCCCATACATATATATACGAAAAATATACGACTTGGACTTATTCATTAATATGTAATCATAAATTGTTGCATATATATCAATCTATCTATATGTGTGTGTGTGTATGTGAGTGTGTGATTTCCAATTAAATTCTCTAATAATTATTTTGTCGCTGAACTGATAATAGCAATTTAATAGATGACCCACTCCCTCATCTGCCGAAGATCAAAGAGCCGAAGGGCAAATATGTGAGATGAGAATGTTGCTTCTAACACATCCTTAAACATCAATGATGAAACTTTTCACGTTAAAAACACATAAAACCGTAAGAAACATTTTTCCTTATTTTTCGCTTTTTTAAAACTTCAATCATGATACATTGTTAAATTCAATGGTGGTGTAAACATCAGGAAATGTAAATTTTAATTATATTGTATTGTGTACACATGTCTGATCAGTCAGTTTCTGAAACTTTTTCACATTATCAAACAAATGCACACGTACAGACACCATTTATTCACTTGAAAACACATTTACCTGTTCATACGACACAATATGGATTTGTAAGTTTTGAAAATATACGCATTAATGCACCTTTTCAAATTAATATGACTTTATAAAAATACAAAAATAATGTATAGCATTTTTTTTTTTTCAATACTTACAGCTTCTACAAGTTGATAGAAGTTATTTAACTACGTCCCGATGAGGATAGAATGTGACACAAATTTCCTGATACAGGGGGTCTGAGGAGCCTCACGCGTAGTTGTGGGTGATACATGGTTACAACACCTGGTGTTCCCCAGAGGTCACCTATCTAAGTATGATCAAGCTCGTCGCTACTTAACTTCAATGATCAAACGAAAACCGGTGCTTTCAGCGTCGTATAACCGTAAACTGGTGGTAATACGTTTTTTTCTTTCTGTAATACTTTTGTTGAGATATATTTCCACAAATCGTTTATCTAACCACTTTTTTTCCAAACAGTTTTCCTGTAAAGGATCTCTAAAGATACTTTTCCATTAATACTTATATCAACAGGTTACCCTTTCGTGCAATGATTTGCACTACATTGCTTATCACTATATATACGACGAGAATTTGATCACAAGATTTTGCTTATACACCTAAACATTAATGACCACGTCCTAATTCATTGATTTCGCGCTTTGAACATTTTACAAGTATAGCTCTTTCCCCAGTATATATATATATATATATATATATATATATATATATATATATATATATATATACATCTCTCTATATATATATGTGTATGTGTGTGTGTGTGTTATAATGGGAAAAGTAAGGGTTTTCTGGGGTTTTTTTTGAAAGTTTGAAAGATTGAAAATTGTGTACACCAAACACACACATAATACACATTCGATGAAATTCACAATCACACATTCATACACACGTGTGCCCACACATAAAACACACATCCACACACATATATATACATATATGTGTGTGTGCGTATACATACATGTAAACACACAAACAGTTACATACTTATAAGTGCGTAAATGGCGTTCTTTTACACACACACACACACACACACACACACATATATATATATATATATATATATATATATATATATATATAAACCACATGTATGGCAAAAACTATATAATGAAGGGAGGATGTTTGATCAACATTGCTGGGGTGCCATGTTGATATAACTGTTATGTTTTTAAAATCCCCGAAACAGTTACATGGTAAACAACTGATGATCCCAACAAGAGACAATTTACATATTGTACCATAATAACAAAGTATAGGGTTAAACAAGGGAAAACACTTGACGAGATTACATAAATTTTGCTGACAGAAATTGGGAAATGGGTGGCTGAAGAGACACGAAAAATCTTTTGAAAAAGTTTTTTAATGTTACGTGCTTAAAGCTGCAGAGCTTTCGAGACCATAAATATATATATATATATATATATATATATATATATATATATATATATATGTATATATATATATATATATATATATATATATATATATATATGAGGACTAGACAAACATTGAGGCTCTGGATAAGTAAAAATGCAAAATAATCCATATACTGTACTTTCTTACTGATACTGACAAAACATACATAAGCACAAACCTAGCTCAGGCTAATTGGACAACTTTATGACTAAGTGCCAGTCTCGTAGTTCAAGTTTACTATAATGTTAAACATGCAAAAATAGACGGCGGGGTCTGGGGCAGGGGGTATATTGGCCTCCGTGCGTAGCTTCTAATCAACAACAACAACAATAAAAAAAAAAAATATCAATCAAAAATACTTCAGATATATATATTTTCCTCATGTCAGTCAATTTAATAATTCTGCATTATTACTTCTTAATAGCAAGACTTTTGAT
>OY735216.1:56584104-56591604 GCA_963457665.1 Thysanoteuthis rhombus | reverse complement strand
GTGGATTTTGGCGTATACACAGAAGACCGTTTGGTTTCAGGTATACAAGTGTGTATCTGTATGTAGGTATGCAATTTTTAATGAAAACATATTTGAGTGAAAAATAATACCAGTCAATTACCCGAATAATGATTTGTAAAAGTTGTTGAACCAAACGGCACATCAAATTCTGGCTGACTGACTGACATATCAAATTCGACTTCCTTTTAATCAACAACTAAATTTTTCTTTCTAGTTTTTGCATTTGGCTTGTATTTCGAAAAATAGTTATTTTTCTGCCCGCCCGTCCCTTTGTATGTACGTATATATGTATATCAGCGCACAGATTTAGAAGTGATTGCCGGTAGTTGTATGTTCCCAGAGTAAAAAGGATCTGGCTGTCTTTATATATACATACATACATATATATATATATATATATATATATATATATATATATATATATATATATATATATCAATAAATTATATGTTAGAACGCTCGCATTTCTTTATCTTAGATTTACACTAGTTTGTGCATTCTATTTATATTACAATAGTACCCGTCAAAAATGAAGTGGTTATTTACCTATAAATCTGTACTTCTGCCTTGGATCTGAGTATCTGTGCAATCTGCCTAGGGTGAAATCGTCATTTCCCTATCTTCTGCCTAGGATCAGACAGTAACATCTGTGCACTTTGCCTTCGATCAAAGTGCAGTATCCGTGTGATCACTGAAAACTGGCATATTCACACACACACACACACACACATATATATATATATATATATATATATATATATATATATATATATATATATATGAATACGCGTGGCTTTTTGTATATGGTATTGTGCAAAACTAGCTTTTATAGCTTATAAAGAGATTGTGAAAAGTATACGCGTTTCAAAACTGTTTTGTTGTGTCTGAGCGGATTTTTGCCAATGAGAATCCATGAAATGATTTCCGGGTTTCATTCGGGGGAATTTTGGTGGAAAACAAGCCTGGCTGCTGCAGGGTCAAACTCCACTCTTAATTTTATTCCGACCGATGATGATGATGATGTTAATGATGTTGATAATTGCAAGTTTAGTGTTGCGTACTTAATGATTAAAATTCGCAGATACGCAGTATCTGTCAGTTTGGCTCAATCGGCAAGAGAGTTGCCTACCAATTGTTTGGTCGTGAGTTCAAATCACGGTTTGGGAAAAATTCGTTTTTATATATCGGTTTGTTCCAACGAGACAGGACAGACAAACACTGGATGGTTTACTCGCTAAAAATTGGTGAGGATTATTGTTCTTGTCATTGTTTTCACGGTAGGAAAAAACAAACTCAACTCCAGCGCCCGACTTAGACAGGAGTTATACAGAATGTAGAATACGACTTGCAACTTTTCGCTCTCTTTCTCTTTCTCTCTCTCTCACTCTCTCGTAGAGACATACTATCTCTTTCTCTCTTTCTCTCTCACACACACTCTTTTAGACTATATTCATTTTATCTCCTTTCCCTTTCTCTCATTCTCTACTTTCTCTTCGCCCATCTCTCTCTCACCCTCTCTTTCTCTCTCTTTCTTGCGTTCTCATTTTTTTTTTATCCCAGTGGACCGTAGCGCAGACACATTAACATACTGACTGAACAGAGTACGTACGCTCACCTATATATTTAGAGCTAAAAAGGAAGAGATACACAGAGAAAAGATACAGGGACAGGTATATACATTAATTCATTTCCGTCCAAACTGAGGCGTACACTGTTCATGGATCGAAAAGATATATATATATATATATATATATATATATATATATATATATATATATATATATATATATATATATATAGGTATAGATAGATAGATAGATATGTGTGTATATATATATAGAGAGAGAGAGATAGATTGATAGATAAGTAGATAGATAGATAAATAGATAGATAGATATAGATTGATATATATACATATATATATATATATATGTGTGTGTGTGAGTGTGTGTGTGTGTGTGTGTGTGTGTGTTTGATGAAATCATATCCAAGCTCTACTCTAACTCAACTTAATATTTAATGTTGAATGTATTGAGCACTTCATGTAATAAACCCATCACACATCGGATATTGTATTATATTACATTATTATATTATATTGTAGTCCTGATTTGTATATATATATATATATATATATATATATATATATATATATATATATATATATGTATCGTTTGGAAATTTTTACTGCTTTGAACACTAAAGATATGAAATATTTTCTTCAAAATTATGTCATTTCAATCAATCATTTCTGAATATCTGTTGGTGCAATTATTTTAAGATTGGATTTTGTGTTTTAATAATACTATACGCGAATTATTGCAGGGATGACCAGTTTACCATTTAACTGTTTCAGAGATTAACATATATTTATACATTGGTAAATGTGCAAAGTAAAGACGGGAATAAAGAATATAAACAGGAAAATGGACCACTGAAATATTGCAAATGTTCAATTCTAGTTTGGAGTTTTAAAGCCGAATGCATTTTACGGTTACAGCATCAACATATATGTGTGTGTGTGTGTGTTTGTGTGTGTGTGTATGTGTGCGTGTACATATGGATAAGATATGAATTTGTTAGTCAGTATATTTTTTCATGAATAAGCATATGATTAATGATAAATAAATCTGTAAAGGTACGTGTGTTTGTATGTGTGCATATATACATACACACACACACACACACACACACACACATATATATATATATATATATATATATATATATATATATATATATATATATATATATATATATATATATATATATATATATATGGGTTTTTTATTTTATTCTATTTAAGACATAAAACCTTTCGGAAATCTAACATCAAGTGCATTAACTGATATTTGGAAATAATTGACTGTAAAGCTTTCTAGAATGTATATATATATATATATATATATATATATATATATATATATATATATATATATATAGTTTTTATTCATTGAATGAGACTTGTACAATAAGATGTGTATTTGATAATAAACAATTTAAAAGTATAATAGAATATATCAGACCTAATATTATTTCCACAATATTAGAGGAGAATATTTTCTGCATGAATCTTCACACAAAGTGTAGATATCATGTACATCGAGTTTCAATCACACGCATTTGTAAAAATAGTGATTTTTATTTTTATCTACAATAATTTTGATTCGAAATTTAGAACCTTGATATATACTGAATCTGGGCCTATTTCCCTTTGGAGATAACTGATTATCGAATAATCATGACATTTTCACAAATGTTCAAGTTCCGAGAATGTAATAAAAAAATTATGTTATACAAAAATCACTAAATATTATTTATTTACTCAGTAAAATAATTGATATGCATTGTTGAAAATTGTATATGTGTATGTACATATGCGCTAATATATATACATATATATATATATATATATATATATATATATATATATATATATATATGTATATATATATATATGCACATATATTGAAAGTAGTATATATACATATATATACATACGTAGATATATGTATACATATATATGTAAATACATATATATGTATATATATGTATGTATTTATGTATAATGTGTGGGTATGTATAAGCAATGTTTTGAAAATTACATGGAGTCTATCTCAAATTACTTAAATGTGCTTTATTTTGTAAATGAATGTTGTAAATACAAAAGAACTTATAAACCAACTAAAATACAGTATATATATATATATATATATATATATATATATATATATATATATATATATATATATATATATATATATATATATATATATATATATAGTTATATTCAATTCTTTAATTATCCTGACGTCTTAATATCTTCCCGAAGAAGTGAATTCAATATGAAATCTTATTCATTGGGTTGTTATTTTAGTGTAAAATCGAATGTTAATTGATTTTCCGCAGATTTAATTCACTAAAAATTACCTGTTAGAGGATTTCACTGTATTGGTTGACTTCGGGGAAAAATAATAGAAACATTTTTTTAAAAGGGTAAATGAAATTATATTCGGCATAGAGAATATTCATCTACGAAGTGGCTTTGGTCACGTGATCACTTTACCGTTAATTGCATTGAAGATAAACAGAAAAATCACTTCCAAGTCCGAATCTCAAAATATTGTCCTTCACTGAAAAAATTTAATCGATATTTCCTTGGTTTTTTTTAACTACATCAAGAGTACATCATATGATAACTCATTTAAACTTGACTATGAAAATAATTTAAGTTTATTTCGAATTTGTTCATTAACACTTGATAACGGTAAAATCTATTTGTTTTTAGTTGTCTGGTTTCGTTTAGAAATTTATTTATCTGGTACTTCATGGGAAATTTTGAGTAAATATCCGATGTACACGAAGAGAGGAAAAGAAGGTTCATTTCAGGAAATAAAATGAAAACGTGTATCCGGGAGAATTTGATAGGATACAATTGTCATTTTTTGTCATATAACTTTGCCCCACCCCAAGAAAGTGTTGTTTGAGATTGTTTTGCGAAAATGAATCGATTCAAACAATACAAGTCTTATTCTTCCATCTAAATTCTATCAAATGCAGTATCGTAAGTATACTCATTGTTAATCATTTTTTTCATTACATTTTATCTCCATCTTGATTTTCAGTTGCTTTTTTTTTCTTAAATAAATCTCAATTTAACTGAGGCTCCCAATCCACAGTAGTGAGTAAACAGTGCGGAATGGGAAATAACGAATAAGCTCTAAGTGGGGCTCGAACTCACGTCCCTCTTACCACTGGGGAACATGGATAAACGCTCGAGTCTTCTTTGCAAAAATCACTGAGAACATCTATCGGTAGTGTGGTTCTATTTCATCAAAACGATTCAAGATATTGTCCATTTTGATGAAGTCCTTATTAATTCTATTGTTGTTCGTAAATGAATTTGTTTGTTTATTTGTTTGTCCGTGTATCCGAAAAGAGATAAATGTATGTCAGGGGGATGAGGAGGGTGAGGAGGGTGAGGAGGAGAGTCTTCAAAAATTGTAAAAACTAAAACAGAAGTTTTACGTATTTTATAAATAAAAATCCACATAGCCACGTATAGGAACTGTTTCTCCTTAAGCACCAGACCCGCGTACGCACGCACATGCGCAAAACTCAGCAGCCTTACGATCTTTGGAACTTGAATTCCTATACAAGTGAGATACGCATACACACACACACACACACACAGAGATAGATAGAGAGAGAGAAAGGCTGACAGAAACAGAATGAGATAGAGATATGCATATAAACAAGAGAGCATGCATTCTCGCATCTGTAAAATGAAAAGAGAGAGAGAAAAAAAAGATCTCTGTCCAGAATCGTAGCTGAGAAAGGGGGAGGGAGCTCTATCTGAATACGCCCTGGGCCCCCCAAAAGATTTATAAGTAGTAGTTCACCTACAGCATCTATAATGCCATTATACAATAACAATGATGCATTCGTACATACATGAATCGCATAAACAATTATTCAGTCTCTCAGGTTGTTTTTCACCAATTAAGTGATACTACATGT
The DNA here is from genome assembly GCA_963457665.1 of Thysanoteuthis rhombus. Classification (NCBI taxonomy): domain Eukaryota; kingdom Metazoa; phylum Mollusca; class Cephalopoda; order Oegopsida; family Thysanoteuthidae; genus Thysanoteuthis; species Thysanoteuthis major. Next base: position 56,586,063 of record OY735216.1, on the reverse strand, counting down.
CTATTTATGGAAAATTTTCCCTCTTCATCAAAACACACTGAATGTTGGAGGGGGCGGCCTCAAAGAGTCAAGCCCCCTGGGCCCCCCAATGTCTAGCTACGCCCCTGTCTGTGTCGACATCTATCAACAAATCGACAAACCTGCATCCACTCCAAAATATATATTTTTTCTGAAGAATGAGTTAGTATTTATTTTAAAAGATTGGGTTTAAGATGAAATAATTAAATAGACATTCACGTGAGATATACCCCCCTCTCCCCCTTCTCTCTCTCTCTCTCTCTCTCTCTCTCTCTCTCTCTCTCTCTCTCTCTCTTTAACTCCTCCCATAAAGGAAAGCAGAAACGGGTCTGCTTATATTTGTATTTACTTCATAGATCGTACATACATAATGGGAAATTATTACATGTACATACCATCGGTTAAATATCAAATAAATTCTCATACGCACCTATGCATTAAAACATATATATATATATATATATATATATATATATATATATATATATATATATATATATATATGTGTGTGTGCGTATTAGAAAAATTAGAAAATCATTTGAAATCTATTAAATCGTCATATACACACGTGTATCTGAGTGTGCATACATGTTTCGGTACGTTTTTTTTTTATCACTAAAATCGTTGTTTTGATAAAAACGCTTGTAACCATATATTCTGTATAAATCCGAAGTTAAATTCATTATACAAAAAATTGTTTTAGATCAATTTTTATGCATGCGTTTATGTCCGTGTTTATATTAATACGTGTGTGTGTGTGTGTGTGTGTGTGTGTATGTGCGTGTGTGTATGTGTGTGTGTGACACTCAACAATTATTTTGATTGCAATCGATTACTTTTGATAAACTTTGTTTTAATTTCTTCATATACAAACAATATACGCAGGTACAGAATAAATACAATATACGATGGAGTAACCAATCTATATAAACACAGCTTAAAATTGTCGTCTATATCTTCAGGCAAATGATAAAACGACTGAAAACAAAATCCCAAAATGTTCTTATCGTACGCTGAATTTGCAGTAGATTGAATCGTACAGTGCAGTAATAAAATGTGAACTCATATATATATATACATATATATATATATATATATATATATATATATATATATATATATATATATATATATATATATATATTGATAGATAGGTATTTGTAGACAAAAACATACCAGACTGTCGTCCATGCTGTTCTCTTCGTGTGACATCGTTCGTAGGCAGATATTTTCAGTTTGGTATCAAAAAAATGATCAACTAATAACTTTTGTTGCCTATTTCTAATGTTGTTATTATTACAGTTGTGGTGGTGGTACTTCTCTGTGTGTTTTCGTCTTAGCCACTCACTTCCCCGAAAGTAGGAGGCGTGCGTTATATCGCAACTAGACAAATTTTCTTTCTCCAATGCATTGATATCATACTAAACCATAAAATTAATGGATGACCCGGTCCGTAAAAATCACGTGGCCCGATACACCGCCGCCCGCCGTAGTCGACAACTACGACAAAGATTCTTCTTCAAACATCAACGTCTTCTTCTCCCTTTTGTTTCTTCTCCTTCCTTTCTTCTTTTTTTTTTTTTGTCCTTCTTGTTTTGATTCTGTATTTTTCTTTTTTTTCTTTTCCTTCTCTCTGTCTCTCTTTCTTCTCCTCTTGTATTTTTAATTTTTGATGCCTCGATTTCGTTCTCGTACAAGTCTATTAATACTGTTTAATGTCCTCTTCCTCCTCCTCCTCCTCCTCCTCCTCCTGCTTTAATCTCGCTTCTTTTTCTCTTTCCCTTATAATCTTGACTATTTAAATCTCTTCTTTTTCTTCTTCTTCTTCTTTTTCTTCTTCTCCTTCAAAATAACCTTTTGTTTCTCTCTTTCTTTTTTTCTTTCATTTCTCACTCTGTCACCTTTGCTCTTGATATTTCTCGAGGAAAGCCCGAATGTCCA
>OY735216.1:56564104-56579104 GCA_963457665.1 Thysanoteuthis rhombus | reverse complement strand
ACAATGAATTGAAAAAAGTGAGAGAAAGGTTGAGAGAGAGAGAGACAGAGAGAGAGAGAGAGGAGGTGAATGTTGCGAAAAGAAAGTGGGGGGGAAAGCATGCTAAAAAGAAGGTTAGAAGGGAAATTTTGAAGGGGGTGGGAATTAATGAGTGAAAATTGGGAATATATTGAGAGACAGAAATGATATTTTTAAAGAATCATTCCAATTGTTTTTTTTTTATATTGAAGAGAATAGAAGGGCAAATTTAAACACTTGAAGAGGAGAATGGGGAAAATGGATGACCCAGAAAATATGGCGAAAAGAATGAAAATTTATTTTGTTGTAGATTAACGATTTGTAAAAAAAAAAAAAAAGGAAAAAAAAAGTGGAGTTGGGACGAAAAATCTCACTGAAAGAAAAGAAAGGGACGAAGAGAGAAAGAGGGGAAGAAAGGAAGACGGAGAATGAATCTAAGACAGAGATGAATAAAAAAAGAAAGAAAGAAATAGATGAAGAAGGGCCGAGAAAGAGGGAAATAGAGGAAGAAGGACCGAAATAGAGAGAAAGAAAGACTGATGAAGAAAGACACGGAGAGAAAGTCTGAGAAAAAAAGAAAGATGCAAAGAAAAGTAACTTAGAAGGAGAAGAGTTGAAGAAAAAAGTTCCGAGAAAGAAAGAAAGAAAGAAAGAAAGAAAGAAATTGGTGAAGAAAGAAGGACTGAGAAAGAGAAAAAGAGACGAAGAAAGAAAATCAAGAAAGAGTGAAAAGATCGAAGGCAGAAAGAGAGAAAGAGACGAAGAAGAAGGAAATAGGCAAAAAAAAAGAAAGATCATATAAGTCAGAAAAGGGTTGAAGAAAGAAAGACTGGGAAAGGAAGAAAGAAATGAAGAAAAAAGACTGATTAGTGAAGAAAGAGAGACAGAGAAAGAGAGAAGGTGACGCAGAAAGGAAGATTGGGAGGGAAAGAAAGAGACGAAGAAACGAAGAGAAAGAGAGAAAGAGATGAAATAAAGATAGAATAATGAGTCGAACAGAAAAGGGACCTGGAAAAAAGAGACGAAGGAAGAAGGACGGATAAAAGGAGAAAGAGACGAAGAAAGAAAGCTTAAGAATGAGAAAGAGACGAAGAAAGAATTACTGCAAAATAGAAAAAGAGACGAAGAAAGAAAGACTGAGAAAGAAAGATACAAAGAAAGTGTGACCGGGAAAGAGATGAAGAGACAAGGGAAAAAGACTAAGACTGAGTGGGAGAGACGATGAAAAAGAGACCAAGAAAGATACGAAGAAAGAAAGGCCGAGAGGATGTGACGAAAAAAGAAAGAGTGAACGAGAGAGAGAGAGTGTGAGAAATAGTGAGAGAATGGGGAGGAGACATAGAAAAAATAGGTGCCAAGAGAGAAAGAGACGAAGAAAGGTAAATAAAAAGCAGAAAAGTACAAAGAAAGAAAGACTGAAAGAGAGAGAGAGAGAGAGAGAGAGAGAGAGAGAGAGAGAAGAATAAAGAGGGACTCAGAAAGAGAAAAAAAGTCGAAGAGAGAAGGACTGAGAAAGAAAGAAAAAGACGACAAAAGAGAGACTACGAGAGAGCGAAAGACTGAGAAAAAGAATAAGAGACCAAAAAAGAAGGAGTGAGGAAGAGAGAAAGAGACAAAGAATGGAATATGGAAAAAGAAGAAAATATGAAGAAAGGAAGGCCGAAATAAAGAGAAATAGACAAAGAGAAAAAAGACTCGACGAAAAAGGGAAAAGAAGACCTGAGAAAAAGAAGAATTGATGAAGAAAGGAAGAAATTGAGAAAGAGACAGAGAAAGAAAGACCGCCAAAGAGAGAGAAAGAGAGGGAGGTAGAGAGAGGCAGGGGGGAAGGAAAAGAGATGAAGAATGAGTATCTAAGAAAGAGAAGAAAAGATTGGATAAACAGAAAAAGACGGAAAGAAAAAAACGCTTGGAAAGGAGAGACGAATCAAGGGAGACTGTGTTAGGGAGAAAGACAGTGGCAGAGGGACAGAGATGAATAGAGAAAAACTTGGGAATAAAGGAAGAGAAAAAGGGAAAAGAAAGAAAGAAAAAAAGAAAAAAGATGACATAAGAAGAGAAAAATAAATGAAAGACTGAGGAAGTGTGAAAGAGACGAAGAGAGAAAATCTAAGAAAGAGAGAAAAGGACGAAGGAAGAAAAAACAGAAGAAAGGTCGGGAAAAAAACAAAGACAGATGACTGAGAAAGAAAGAAAGGAAGAGAGAAATATCTGAGAAAGAAAGAAAGAAAGGAAGAAAGAAAGAAAGAAAGAGAGAGAGAAAAAAAAAGAAAGGCATTAAATAAGAAAAACTGAGAAACAGGGAAGCAGACGAAGAAAGGAAGACGTAGGAAGAGAGAAGTAGATGAAAGGCTTAGAAAGAGAGAAAGAATGGGAGAAAAAATGAGAAAGAGGGGAATAGACGAAGGAAGAAGGACTGGGAAAAAGAGGAAGAAACGAAGAGAGAGATTGAGGAATAGAGAAAGATTCAAATAAAGACTCGCAATGAAAGGAAATAAGAAAGAAAAAAAGAAAGAAAGAAAGACAGAGAGAAAGTAAGAAAGAAAGAAAGAAAAACAGACCGAAAAAGAGAGAAAGAAACAAAGGAAGAAAACTGGGAAAGAGGGGAAGAGGCGATGAAAGAAGGGCTGAGAAAAAGAAGGGTTAGAGAAAGTAAGTAAATAAGAATAAAAAAAGGCGGGTAGTCTGAATGGACGCGCGGTTTTGAATCAGTATTTAGAGGCGGAGGAAATAGGCAGGAGATCCGTGTGTGAATTAGTTTATGTATGAAATAATATGCATACATGTACGGGCGTACACACTCAGTGGCGCACACGGGTAAATATACAATAAACTCTCGTTAAAACGGCACTCGTCCTAACGGCACTATTTAACATTCGCGTTTTAGCGACTCGTTTATTTTTATAAATTCTAAAGACTATTGTCGGAGATTCTACCTTTTCCCGAGCAAATCAAAAAGTAATTTGCTTGCCATTTTTGAAAATTTTTTTCTACCTTTTAATCCTATTTGATTTGCATGCCGCATTTTTAATTTGCACGTTATAGCGGCAAATTGTTTACAAAGGCACCCCCTAAGGGTGTCGTTATAACGGAAGTGTACTGTGTAGAAACACACGTATTATATAATTTTATCTACTAGGGGTGTATGTATGTTATTGCTATGGTACACAACCAGGTCTGAAAAGGACTCTGAGGTGGAAGAGTGACAGAGACAGAGATAGATAGAGAGGAGGAAAGAGGGGAGGAAGAAAAACGACACAAATGAGAAAAAGAGAAAGGAGAGGGAGGTGAAGAAGAGGGGAGGAGATTGAGACAAAGGGAGATTAGGAGTACTACATCGTCATCAACTCTATTTGTTTCTGTACCCACGGTCAATATTACAATCATGTCTTTACTATCCACCCGGGGTCCTTTTTGACTCGCATTTATAATTCGACCCTTTCTCTATCTTCTTTTTTTTTTTACCCGATTTTCCTTCTTGCTAAACTTGGCAAGTATTCGTGCTCGAAAACAGAGAGATAGATAGAAAGTAAGATAGATCAATAGATAGATAGATCAATTGATAGATAGAAAGAAAGAAAATCAGACAGATAGATAGATAGATAGATAGATAGATAGATAGATAGATAGATAGGTAGGTAGGCAGACAGGTAGGCGAGCAGATAGATAGATAGATAGATAGATAGATAGATAGATAGAAAGTAAGTCAGATGGATACATAGATCAATAGATAGATAGATAGATAGATTGATAGATCAATAGATAGATAGATCAATTGATAGATAGAAAGAAAGAAAGAAAGAAGATCAGATAGATAAATAGATAGGTAGGTAGGTTGGTTGGTTTATTTATTTATTTGTCATGATGGAGCCGGTTGGGATGTAAGATTTTATGGTTGGTTTAAGTGCCGCTAGTCCCGACGTTAAAAATCGGCCGTCCTTTGATTTTCCATTTTGGGGTTCTTTTGGATTTGATGTTATCGAAAGCTTTATCCAATCTGATCGCTGATTTGAAGTCGACATGTATACAGACACTGAGAGGACAGGAGATGGGAAGAAGAATCAAGGATAGAAATAGATTTATAATACATAAGCTAATATGAACAGTAGGCAGAACAGAGAGAGAGAGAGGAAGAATAGGAAATAAGGGGGAAAAAAAAGTGGGTCCACTCTATCAGTCGCAGGTTCGATCCCTGCAGCAGTCCAATTTTCTTTAATTGTTTATCTTATTTACGATGTCTAGTGCGTTCACCGTGTAATAACGGGAAATAATTTCAAATAGGAGTTTCTGTATAACATAACGCTATTCATAATCATTGTCGGATCATATCTATCTATCTATCTATCTATCCATATATATATATATATATATATATATATATATATATATATATATATATATACATATGTATATATATATATATGTATATATATGTATATATACAAACATGCACAAACACGCACTCACATCAGTGAGACAGTATTAAAATATGAATAACCATACACACACCTACACACACACATGCACATATATATATAAATACTTTATATATTTATATATATATGATGTGTGTCATGACGATGCAGTGAAATCAGTGAAACAATTACATGAGTGCAGTGATATACTTTCATTATACTTATGTAAAACATAGAGATGTGTATGTGGAAAGATGAACATACTTATACTATCACATGAAATATTCTCCTTAAAAGGTGCAACTGTAGACAAATTTGCATATACTCACAGGAACAACTGTTTATCGAACCACAAACTGACATCATCGAAGATACATTCATTGTTATACACACTCGTACATCGGCACACACGCATAAACTCGCGTAGAGCGTATAGTTAAATGTTATCAAGCATAAATTGCGTGTGTATTCGTATAAGGTACATTATAAAACTATATATATATATATATATATATATATATATATAGCAAGTGTACCCGTACCGTCAAAAATGATAGCGTATATGAAATTAATATTTTGTGAATACCTTACAGTACAAATCAAATGACTTTTTCATTGGTCCATGAACGAAACTTCAATATCAACATATTAATATTTGTACTTGTCACCCCTTTTCCTTTTCCTTTGGGATGTTACAGATAAAATATGAATTTACAAATGGACGTGAGGTATTTTTCCCGATACTGATCGGTTTTTATTTTACGTCCATCAATGAAAAGTTTTTTTTTGTGATTGACAGTTAGTGCTTTTTTTTTTTTGATGAATTTCTCTTTATTCGCCTTTTTTCCTTCGATTACGCATAATTTCATTATCCTATACTTTTATTTCTTTTTTGTTTTTTGTTTTGTCGTCCTTTAATATTCTGGTTCCTTGAAGCACGATTAAAACTTACGTAGATTTCTTTCACCGCACTTCTCCTCCTCCTCCTTCTACTCCCCTCCTATTCCCTCAGGCATTTCCTTCTTTCATTTCTTTTCTCCTCCTCCTCCTTCATATCACCTCTCCTCCTCTTGTTCGCATTTCCTTCCTTCACTTCCCCCTCTTTTTCCCCTATGCATTTTGGTCCTTCATTTCACACAGTCCTCCTCCTTCATGCATTTCCTTCCTTCCTTCCTTTTTCTCCTTTTGCATTTCCTCTCATCATTTCCCCACCCCCTCCTTGCATTTCTTTCCTCAATTCCTCCCTTTCCTCCTCCTTTATGCATTTCGTTCCCCCTCCCTTCATTTCACTCCCTCTTCCTTTATGCATTTCCTTCCTTCATTTCTCCCTTTTGTATTTCCTTTGCACAAACTCCATTCTCCCTTTCCTTTCCTTGTTCGTTTCATTCCTCCTACCACCATTAAATCTTCCTCTCTCTTTCCTCCTCTCCGTCTCCCCTCTTTCTCCCCCTCTTCTCCTCTCTCTATCACTCTCTGTCTTCCTCTCTCTATGCCTTACTTCTATTACTCCCTCTCCTACAGCTGATGACAACCGTTCAGATACCAACTCCATTCCACGCCTAGTTTTAAATCTGTCCTCCCACTGCCGTGATAACAGTAACTTCGACCACTACTCACACAACTTGAGAGCTGATTTCATTACCCCCCCCAGCTTTTCTCTTTCTCTCTCAATCTCTCTTGAATCTTCTTCTCTTCCTTCTCACTCGTTCTCTTTTTTTCTTTCTCTCTAAGGTATATTATTAATGCCTTTCTTTCATTTCTTCCTTACATTTTTTCTCTTTCTTTCTTTCTTTCCATTATTTTCTATCATTGTTCTCTTCCCCATTCTTATCTCTTTCCTCCTCTCTTTACCACTTCCTTCCTTTTTATCACCAGCTCCTCCCTTTTTAACATTTCTCGATGGATAACCTCATCGAAACTAAATTTGGTAATTACTTCCATATGATTATTAATTTTCAAGCTACACGTATCTTAGGAACCGTCAACCAAAACTGTCAACCAAACCGCCAAGCAAACGTTTCTTCAGTCTTTAAGTTATTCTGGCTGTTATGTATCATTTGCACAGGTTGCACCAATGGAGTAAGACGGCTAGACATGTAGACATTTATTTCTTACTATGTCTACAGGAAAAAAAAAAAAATTCATTTTTGTTTAATGAAAATTCCAATCATAAATTATTTTCCTGGTTGGAGGTACGATTAACAATGTAAATGCATGCTAAATTGACTCATTAGTTATATCTGTCGGCGTTCACGCTCGTTTTTGGAAAAATTCGGACATTTTTTTAATGATCACGGCTCAGCAAAAGGCGGAAGATACAACCTACTCATTGATTGATGACTCCCTTTACCAATGTCTTAATTGATCACCACCGACACGGCACGCTGCCAAAAAGAGATTGGTCACGTGACAGTTTCTATTGTGTGACTTATCAGACCTGTCTATTATTTAATCAGTAATTGATTAATTATTAGATTAGCAATTCTTTTTTTATTCTATTTTTATAAACGGAACCAGTGCGTCGGTGTCGTCAAAAATGATGGCACATTTGAAATCGCTATTTCATACAATATACAGACACTGGATATTGATCACTGATTTCGTCTAATTTAAAATTTCAATTGATTTTTAGTGTTACAGACAAAATATGAATATCGACTTGGCGTATTATCATCATTATTATTATTATTATTATTATTATTATTATTATTATTATTATTATTATTATTATTATTATTATTATCAATATTATTGTTATTATTATCATTATTACAGCAGATATCTTCCATTGTTATTTTCAATTTTCAACTTAGTATTCATGTTTTGAGTGTTTTAGATATCGAATCACAGTCGCCCGCTCGACCAGTTGTCAACTGATTCTTCTCTCTTCGCATGTCTGTGCGTGTGTGTCTCTGGGCATCCCGAGTCACATTTTGGGGGCTAAAACCTAGAAGATTTACAATCTGTTTTTTTGTTTGTGTGTTTTCAAAAATGTACTTTTAGGGTCTGTTTTGGACAAACAATGCCCAAATCTTGTGCTGGCATTTCTTTTTAGATAATTTTAGATTAAAAACATCTATTTCTTTCAAGTCATTTTTGATAAAAGGTCAATTTCTTAGATAACTTAATATCCGTTGTTAAACCTAGGTCTCCCCACCCAAGGTCTGTAAAATATAGAGTTGGTGACGTGTTCGCAGGAGGGAAGAGATGGATACATTAATACAGACAGAACACGAACTGTTTCAGCCGGAGTTTGAACTGGGTTTGCCGACTCCATTTTTTATACCGTTAACCCTCAGCCTCTCACACCTCCTCTCCTTGTTTGTAATCTCATCTTTTATCCTTCCACTGTTCTTACGCTGGCCGCGGCAACAGCCGCCCTGCTCAGGCTTCATACATCTCAAGCTTCTCCAGGTTTTGGACTTCTTCGAGATTTCTTTGCAACGTGTGGAAATAAACTAAGAGGCGACAAGCACCTGAAGTGGCGTCACTCACTCTACTATACTTCCTCTTAGAACAGTCTGCGATTCTTCCCTCCCACTTTTCCTCCTGTAAAAGATGTCCAAAAGTTTGAAACAACTGCTACTATTGGATGGTTTGTTGGAGTCGACTATTGACATTCTATTAGCCGTTCATAATAATCTTCATCAGTCGATCTCTTTATCTACCTCAGTCTGTTTGGATTGTTTTTTTTTTATTACTGTACCCGGTTTGAAATAGCCCCGGATTCAATGGGTTGGACGGAGATAAGGAATAAACACAATTGATATCCCAACCCTCTATATCATAATTTCTTTCTATCTATATATCAACCTACATTCATCTTGCTCCCCTCCCTTCTCCTTCTCTCCTGTTCTCTCTCTCTCTCTCTCTCTCGCTATCTATCTATCTATCTATCTATCTATCTATCTATATATATATATATATATATATATATATATATATATATATAATGAGAGTGAGAGATAGAGTATCCGGCGTTGGCCGAGGAGAAATGTAAGCAAATGAAGTGAATTATAACACAAAGCTTCTCAAAATAGGGATCTCTGTCCTTTCGGTAGCGCTAGTCAAGATTATTGTGGGTCCCGGAACTATTCAATTGTATTTTCTGCAACGAATAATTAAGTAAGTACTGTTTGTAATAGTATAAATACCAAAATATACTCCTTCCAGTGCATTTTATCAAATTGCCTTGATGCCTATGGCAATTATGATGATCACCTTTCAACTTATCTTAATAAGTGAAATAGAAAGATAACTCATGAATCTAGAAACAAACAAAAAAAATGATTTTTTTCAAGAGAGACCGTAGTCCTGAGAAAAAGAATGGCTCCTTAGTAAGACATTAGGGAATGATCTGGAGTGTTCAATAGATCGGAAGAAATATGTTGGGAAAATAAAAGAACCATAAGTTCAACGATGTGTCCACCATTCGTGGTTGTTGTAGTAAGAGGAGGAGGGAGAAGAGTTAATAAACTTTCTATGGGCCAATTGATTCGCGTACTTGTTGAGTATTGCAGTACAGAAATGTTCCGAGAGTTTTATTTTCAATTATCTTTAAATACAAAAATACCGAACTCTTACATTCTCTTCCTTCCTTCCTATTTCAGTCATTCAACGTAAGTAGGACCGACGGACAGACCGACCGACTGACCGACCGACCGAAAAGCATCTAATATGAGATAAGTGGATACATAAAAAAAGAACTTGCTATTTTGCATAAATCAGTAAAGTAACCGATTTACAAGAAACTAAAGTAGAATCAATTGACACAGTTACATGATGAGAAAATGAAAATAAATATACAAAAACGACAAAAACCGAATTGGAAATAACCGACGTCAAGAAAAATGGAAAGAGAAAAAAACAGAAGCAGAGAAGTCTACTCTCTCTCTCTCTCCCTCTCTCTCTCTCTCTCTCTCTCTCTCTCTGTCGGAAGGAACGGTAACAAATCGAAATTGATCCCAAATGGGTAGAATTCAAAGGGCACAGGCATTTGAGTAATCGGTAATTGGATCGGAGAAGCTTTTCCAAAATGCAAAATCAAGTCAATCATCCATACTAAAAATCGAATGAAAAAATCCAAGAAATGTGCTGACAGCGTGCAGATGTACGCACCTGTATATCAGATTGGATTGAATAGAGATAACGAAGAATTAATAAGGCTATATATATATATATATATATATATATATATATATATATATATATTTACTGAAAATTATGCAAATGTCCGAATGAATTAAAATAAAAAGAAAATATTGATTGAATGAGAAACAGAAGAGAATACAAGAACCCCAAGTTCAACGATGCGTACACCATCCGTGGCAGTAGTAGAAAGTGGAGGAGCGAAAAGTGTCCCTCTGATTCATTAGATTCTCATACTTGTAAAATATCATGATATGAAATATTTTGCGAGTGTTATTTTCAATAAAAATCGTATGTGGCCATTTTGTCATTTTTTTAACCCAGGAAGAAAAAATATTATCAAACTATAAACGAAATTCTGAAAAGACAGAAGTTTTTATTTTTGCCATGAATGTTGAAGGTACCACCGGAATGTACAAGTGTTTTATGATTAGAGATGTTGTGTAGAGAATCAAGCGGAATCATAGACTCCATTAAAAATCTCAAATGGTAGTGGGCTTGCCATGTTGCAAGAATGGCGGACAACCGATGGACATCGCGACTCACGACATGGATTCCTCGAGATCACATTCGCAACCAAGGCCGACAGAATATTAGATGGAGAGACAACCTAAGCAAATTCAGAAAGTAATGGCCCCATGACGCCCAAGATAGAGATATGTCGAATTTTCAGGAAGGTCTATGTCTAACGACAGACGTTGAAAGACTGATGTTGATATTACACCGTTATATTCTGATATTTTTTTAATAATGAAAATTGACAGAAAGTGGATAGGAATTAAAGGAGAAGTAGACTTGCTATGACGAATTGAACTGTAATATAACCAAGTTGATCCTTCAAAAGTCGATATAAAACAGTACTATTATTTGAGCAATCGTTAATTAAATAGGATAAGCCATTAAGTCTCAAAATCAATCAATCATCAAGACTGAAAATTGGATCATGCTTTGCGATATCCGATGCAATCAAATAGAATTAAAAGAAAAATGCACAAGCTTATAAGAAGAATGAGAATAGCATATCTTATCAATGAGAAAATGCCCAAGTTGACTTTTTACCCGACCTTCAATTCACCTTTATATGTCATCAAAGGTTAGTTAGACCTATTTGTTTGTTAATCCGAGGCTCAAATTACCTTTGTAAACAAATTTGCAGCTTTAAGTACGCAGTTGTCGCCATAAGATTTGAAAACACTGAAAGTGACCAGGTCTTAGATTGACCCTTGGAGATCGCCATAAGCCACCCAAAATTCATCCTGGGCCAGGTTACCCCTGTACACAAATTTGCTCCCCTTAGGATTTGAAAATTTCAAAATTGACCTTTAGCGGTCATGAGTGGCCAACATCATCTATCTGGTGTTCATCTGGGGGTTAAGTTATCCTGGTTCACAAATGAATATCCATTCGGAGGCAAAATTGACCCGAATTCACCAAATTTGATCTGACCTTATATTGATAACTAGAGATCATCAGAGGTCATCTTATTCACCTTGTGGCAAAGTTATCCTTGTACAGAAAGTTGCAATCTTAAAGTTGCATGTCAATAGAGGTCACAAGAGAAAACGACGCGAGTAAAGTTGTGATAAAAATCAACCAATTGATATATATATATATATATATATATATATATATATATATATATATATATATATATATTGTTTATATGGACATAAGTACAACTATATCCATCAAATATTTGCACGCATATGAAGAAGTGCAAGTGGCTTCACGGTTAACAAATTAGACGATACACTTGGAAAAGGCAGAAATGTACCTATTATTCCTTTCAACCCCCCCCCCCAGCTATAGTTGAGTTTCAGAGTAACCTGGGTTTTCTAGCCACGGTAGACGACCAGTCAAGGAGATGAGCAAAAACCGAGGAAAAGCCACAATTGTTGAAGATGACTTCAATGAGAGAGAGAGAGAGAGAGAGAGAGAGAGAGAGAGAGAGAGAGAGAGAGAGAGAGAGAGAGATCTCCATGTACATAAATAATCTGGATAGCTTTGTAGCTTGTAGCACTATGGATGTTGCAGAAAATTTTCATTAGTAAACATATATATATATATATAAACGTGTATATTATGAGGATGATAATATCTCTGACAATCTCTCTCTCTCTCTCTCTCTCTCTCTCTCTCTATCTATCTATCTATCTATCTATCCATATATATATATATATATACATGTGTGTGTGTGTGTGTATGTGTGTATGTCGGAAGGTTCAAATCAATGTCCATAGCCTGAATTTTCAGCTGAATTTTGATCTGGATATTTGATCTGTGATTAATCGAGATGCATTTTGTCAGGAACATCAAGAAAGAAGGAGATCATGTTGAAAAAAAAATATTTGCTACGTAAAATGAATGTTTTTTTTTTTTCATTATTAGACTATGGACTGATAGATATATCTACGAATAAGTAAAACAAAAATTTGACCAAAGACTCACCAATTCACAATCCTCCAAAAATCAATGATCAGATCTCTGAACGTAAACGTCTACACCTTCGCAACTTGTATATTTAGATCTGGGGTTTCGAAACTAGGGTCCGTAAAATGATGCTCGGGATCTGCATCAATGTTCCCTCAGGATAATTCGAACACGCGAGAGAAAAACAATATCATCCTTCGCATCACTATCAAAGAAAAGTAAATCGTACATAGACTTGAACCATTATTTGGAATTCAAATATACGTAAATCCATCTAAGATAAATGTTTTTTTATTGTAGTTCATTACTCTGAAAACCGGGGACCGCCCGATTATGAGACAAAGAGAGATCGTACCAGCTTTTCATTTATAGATATAACATTTTAGATAATTAGTTAAATAATTCCTTCTAATACATGCACGGGTTCTGGTGATTCACTAATGAGAAATACGGATTTTACATTAGTTTTCAATGGAATCCCATGCGAAGATTCCCCTCTAAATTAGTCTCTTTTTCTCAGATGCTTTAGTCGGGTTTAATGGTAAGTTTTCTAATATAAGAGCAATTTTTCAAAGAGGTTCAGTGTGATACACAAGGGGAGAGGTATGAGTTATTGCTATCGGATCTGGAACTGTATTGTCAACAATGAAGGGTCTGGAGTTCTCATAAGATGTTAGAGATTTACGACAGTAACTGTTTCTGTGATTGGCAGCAAAAATAATCCAGTGCCAAATCCCTGTCAGTCTGCGAATGCCATTTTCGTAATAATGTCATTTGAAATAAATCTTTGTGCTCTGTCCCATCGTCAGTCATCTTAAGTGGAATCTTTTAATTGGTAGGTCATGGTGTTGCACAGAGAAGAATCTAGGTAATGAAGTTCATAATTACTTTCCCTTCATCGGTTGCGATGTCTGCAAAACATCATTAGCAAAACAGAATGTCGATATTTGCAACATGCTTTTTCATTTATTCATTTCTGAAACCATCAACCAAAACTGCCACCAGAATTGTCAACATAGTTTTCTCTCTGCAGACAGACCGTGTCACAGGAGCATGGAGGGCTGGACATTTCAACATTTACTCTTCATTAGGTCGGCAAAAAAATTCTATTCTTTTTTAATCCCCCGCCTCCAAATTGATTTTTGGGAGAGTCAATTTGTAATGTAAGTTTAAGCTAAATTAGTTCCTAGTTAATTTCTGCTTGATTTTTGACAAAAAAGGTAAGAGAGGTAACTTCCTCAGTGATCACCCTTTCTCCCAATCTTTTGATTGATCACCCCTAAAACGGCATGCTGCCAAATGAATATCCAAGTGATTCTAATGCTTCATGCTGAGAGCAATTTTCAAACTGGTACTGGAATAAAAATTAAAAAAAAAAAACTCCGTTTCAAGAATCAGTTTGTAAATAGCTCTCAGCGTGAAAGATAAGAATGCTAAATGTCATCATCTCCTTCCACGAAAGAATGAAAGCATTCGTTTTAATGGAGGTTTCTCTGATCCTTTTGACCTAACAAATGATTCCACACAAGTTTGTGTCATGTTTTTTTTTCGCTCTTTACTTTTATGTAATGTTCAAACACGCCCACAGCGATTTTGATAAAGATGTGAAATTCGAATGTCAAACAATTGGTGATCTTTTCAACGAAACAAAAACGTGCACCAGAATTAGCATGATTAGAGACCTCCTTTTTGCTGATGACGCTGCACTAAGCGCAACATACATCAAGAACTTATCGATTGCTTTTCTATTGCTTGTAAGGCCTTTAGCCTAACCATTAGCATAAAAAACCCTAAAGTATTGTACTAACCCAATCCTACCCCAAAACAGATAAAGGGTGGTAAACAACAACAACAACGACAACCCTACAAATCCCCAGCCACACTTATCACTATTGACGGAAAAAACCTGAACCTTGTAAAATCTTTTACATACTTGGAAAACTCAGTTGCTTCCCCTCGATGACGAGTTAGTCAATCATATTTCAAAAGCCATCAATGACTGCGGAAAATTTCGTATTCGCCTTTGGGATGAAAGAGATAAATCATTAAAAACCAAAACCAATGTCTACAGAGCAGTTACAATCCGAACCCTTCTCTACGGATCAGAATCCTGGACTCAATGTCTGTCATAAGCATTGTCTTCATTCCATCTGCAGCTGCACTTTGCAGGATTAAGTCTCGAGTGCAGGTCTAAGTACCAAAGATATGTAGGAGGCGTTTAATCATTTTTGATGCAATCCTAACTCTAATGGGTTGGCCATGTCATCAGAATGAGTGATGATAGAATGCCAAAAGTCCTCATCTACAGTCAGCTGTACGACAATGCACAGAATGTACATAGACCATTGTTGCGTTTCAAAGACAAGCTCAAAGCTATCAATGTCCCTCTTGCGTCTGTTGAAACCACTGCCATGGACAGTGGAGGGTGGAAAAATGACTGCCGTAAAGGTATCGTCAACTTTTAAAAATTTCACAGACACTATCTTAGATACTTGAGGATAAACACGAAATCAAGATCGTATGTATCAGCTACGTCATCTAAAAACTCATTCACTTGTGCTGACTGTAGTCTTGTATAGTCTTGTATGCAAATCCATAACAGGTATGGGGTCTCATAAGAGATACATAAATAAAATCCTAAAAAAACAAAACAATAAAGAAAATTCCAAATTGACCTGACTTTTGGACTTCCATACGTCGAAATCGACAGGAGTCCATTATATACATACACACACACACACACACACACACACACACACACACACACACACACACATATATATATATATATATATATATATATATATGGGAAACTTTTAACATACTCACACAGCACACACCACTGAAGATGGGAAGAATCCTGAAACATGTCTGGACAATTTACATCTAAGGATCAATAAACCTTACCTCTAAACACTTTACTCCCGAGTCTGTCTCACTCTTTACAGTACACATTATATATATATATATATATATATATATATATATA
>OY735216.1:56551604-56559104 GCA_963457665.1 Thysanoteuthis rhombus | reverse complement strand
TGAATCATTTTCATGTTAGCCGTATTGAATGATTACATGGAGAAATCATAAAATGGGAACATTCTGAATGCAAGTAACACCATTTCTATTTCTCCATGGTCCATAGCACCAATGATCAACTCTAGCCAACAGAAACAGACAGAGCTATATAATATGACTTAATAATAATATCATTATTATATGCAAAGAAAAATATCGACGATATCTAAAAGGTCGGTCTCGCCAATTTGTCGTTTTTCAATTCTCGACAAGCAGAACAAACGTGAGTATAAAGGCAATTGCGTCTGTCGAAGGACAATGATTGACTAACTACCCTGGGTAGCCAGATTGGTTTTCTCAAAATCGGACACAGATGTTCCAAAGTCGGACAAATATGGACAACCCGGCTCCGTATCGGACCAAATGGACAGGGGAAAATTATGGTTAAAAGAAGCTATTTTTTTTCTTCATTTTTGCCTAACTTCGGTTAAGAAGTATAATTATATAACGTATTGATTAAATATTAACACAATGATGAAAATTTTATCACAAAATAGTATTTACGGTTGGTTGGGATATCGAAATAATGGTTCACCCAGTGAGGATGGATTTACAGGGTTGCCAGGTATGATTTCGGACATCGTGGCCAATTTTTCGCGCTGTATTTTCGATTAAAATAAGATGATTGGACAGAATAAGCTACGTTTTGTACGCAAACACACACGTGTGTATCTGCGTATGTGCGCGTGTGTTCGTGTATATTTCATGGCGAAATGATACTGAGGCGTTTTAGAATTAGTAGTTGATGTTTTGAACCATCAATTCCTCAGTATTTTTTTTTATTTCTTCATCTTTGAACGGACTTTTTTTTCTTACACATAAGACGCGCAAAAACGTATCTGAAAAACGTTCTTTCCTAATTACACGAATGTTCGAGTCCAGAGACTTAACAATTCGGGTAATTATAATGCATAAGGCGAATCTTTTCTACTGAAGTTCATACAAAAATAATTCTTTGCCAAAAGAACTATTATCTCTTCAAGAATTCTAAATAGAAAGAAAAAGAAAGATTTGATGTTGCGTGCATTTGTTTCGAGCAGGTTTCTTCCAAATGCCGTCATTTGAGAGACTCAGGCGTCAAAATAGATCTTGTGATATTTTGCGAGACTCTTCACACAAATTGCAAGTGAAGTATTAGTGGTACGGCCAATGAAATTACGTTCCAGCCGATAATTGTTTAATCCTTTTGAAAGACAAAAAAAAAAAGCATAATCTGTTGTAGACACTGTTTTTAGACGTGCTACACCCGAGTGTCGTGGGTTTTACAAGTACGAGAGTGCATTACACTTAGCGAAGTACGAAAGATGTTTGAGACAAGCATACAACCACAGCAACTTCAAATCATCCTTCCGTAGATTCAATCACCAACTGTTGACACGGTAATAAACTCTGCTTCCCCTAGAAATACATTTTAGATAAAATTTGCGAGCTATCAGTATATCTGTGACAATAATCAGAAAGAAGGCTAGGAGGTATTGCAAACATGCAAACACAAAATGCTATTCTGCTTGGTGTGTGTACATGAATCAGACTGCTGAGTGCTATTGATATAACTACAACAACTACTCCAGCTATTACGGTCGTTGATGTCTTAATTCTGCTTATACTAGGGGTTCTCAAACTTTTTGGTGACTATGACGCCCACTTCCACATGAAAAGAAATTACCATCGCCCACCTGTATAGTGAATATCTAAAAGGATACCAAACAATTCAAATCCTCCAACGCCCACCGGAATTTCAAACGCCCACCATTTTCTGCACAGTTGCTCGCTTCCCGCCCGAGGGTGAAAATTGACCACCGATGAGCGACATCGCCTATTCTGAGAAACTCTGGCTTATACCCAAAATGAAAGCACGAATGTTAGTTAACCTGTCGTAAACTTTTCAAATTAATGCATAAACATACTGCCATAAACATAGCTTTAGATATATCGTTAGCAAAGCAAGTGACATGTACTAGTTTAGACTAATTCTATTTTGAAAGTTCGTGTTGACAATTTGAGTGATGAGTATCCGGCATTATTTTTTCGTAGAAGAGACAGTGTCCGTAAGATTTTATTTTGAGTCCTGGGTCGATTAAACTCAGTAATCCTTTGATAAAAATGAAAGTCTGTGTGTGGTTATTTCAATTTACAACTGAAAACTGGTGATCGCTTAAAAATCTTGTCATTCATTATACTACTGCAACTTTGATATAATTAGTTATCATAACAAACGTGATTATTTAACGAAAATTACAAGATATTAGAACTTATACGCACATACTACACTCATCTCTCCCTCTCTCTCTCTCTCTCGGTATATATATGTATATATATATATATATATATATATATATATATATATATATATATATATATATATATATATATATATATATATATATTCTCATCAATTTTGTTAGACGGGATGTATTAATCATTGTATATAATATGGTCGGACTATTTTCCTCGTCGATATGATAATTTGTTCAAGGTCCAGGAATACCCAACGAATGCTTGAGGGTACACGACTGAAACGTTGCAAACAAATAAATATATAGACAAGTAAAAACACAACTTTAAAGCATCTCAGCTTGAAATAAATGTTATTAATCGAAATAAGAAGCTCCATAATTCAGACATTTTTGGCATCTAGAAACAAGGCCATTTATTCCAGAAGCATAGAATCCTAGGATCCTAGAAGTGATCGAAATGATTGAAAAATTGGTCGACGGTCGGAGAGATGTCTGGTGAGTAAGTTAAGAGGGGTAGAGTTTCGTAGTCTAGTTCGTTTAATCTCTACTGGTTCATTTGCACGACATGCAAGTTTTTTGGCTTTTTCAATCCGGTATAAATGACGAACATCTATTGGATGGACGACGTTTATGCAACGTCTCAAGTAGTTTTGTGTGGGCCCGCCTCGATAATGGCCCTTATTCGGATTTTTAAGGTCAGCTTTACGTCCCATGTTGAGCTCATATAATAAAATTGCTCGAATTTTCTATTTTCCATCTTTTGATTCGAATAAACCAGAATAAATACTGTAAAGAAAAAGTTCAGCTTATATGAATAGAGCGAAATTCATGCTTTAAAATGATATATTTCATGAACATAGTTGAATTATAGTTTATTCTAAATTAGGCGTCAAAGTTTGTGATAACAAAAACCGCAATTATTTTTGCACCAATCTAACATAATGATGTTAAGGAATATCAACCATGAAATCATTCTCTTACACTCGAAGTCTTATTATCTACTCAAAAGTTGTATTTATAAGGATCTATAAGCACTTATTTTGGACGAAAATTGAGTGAAAATCGATGAAGCTTGTGAAAAATTTGTGAGAGCGAAGACTTATTTATTTCTCGAATGATGTTACAAACGATGCCGTAGAGTGATTCCCTCGTAGTTGATCATCAATACGAGTGCATATACATAGATTACATATGAAGGTCCACTTATGAGTGATGAGGAACAAAACTACACTACAACATCTGGAAGGTTCGAACTTCTCCATGTTTATCCTCATTTTATCTCAACTCCCGTTCGGATGATTAAATTTGCATTGCATACGAATTGTCAGAAGCATTCTACATATTTGATTGTTTTGCCTATATTCATTGTTGATTGTTTATCACCTTGGTCGTGTCGGTCTATCTGTCTGTCCATGCAGCATCTCTGGAACTGCTCAATGAATTTCAATGTAATTTTGTCGAACGGTGGGCAATGGTTAGGTTAAAATTTGGGGAAGATCAAGGAACTTATTTTGAATGAAAGATATTTTTCTGTTCCATTTTTTATGTATATGCATACATGACTTCCAAAACAATAGTTCTCGATAAATTTCAACGAATTTTTGTGGAAGAGTCGGTGATAAGCTACAAAAGAAATGATTAATGGTTCATTTACAATTACCTCGGCTGCGCTGTAGTTATATTTCCATACCACATGATATTAACAAACTTTCATGTATATCCACACGATATCTCCAGAAGTTATCAATGAATTTCAATGAAACTTTGTGAAAAGGTGGATAAGAGGCTAAATTTGGTTAAATTTTGGGATGGATCCATCTACAATTACCTCCCCTGACATTGGTGTTAGTGGAAGTGTGTGCTCTCTGGGTACTTTTAGTTTTTTCCAGTATGACACTTACTGATCTGAAGAGACAAAAGATGACACTTGAAATTTTGAATTCATCAAGTCATTTCCCAAAGTCTGGACTTGGTTGTCATAAACTAAAATAAATCAGTAGCTGCACATGATAAGAGCCCAACGAACCATTTTTTCAAAGTTGATATTTCCGTTATTTTCAGAGCTACAAATCTCACGAAATTTGAACACTCCGAATTATTATTCAAATGAAAATAAACACTGAGCATTGTAGCTTTAAAATTAACTAAAATGTAAACTTATTAAAAATAGTTATCATATGCGGTCACTTAAATCTTCTTCAGTCCCAGTTTTAATATTTTTTTCTTGGCCTTTAATTTCCGTTTTTTGGCATCACAAGGAAGTGTAAGACCTGATCGGTATTACCCTGCCATGATGTATAGACAGAGGGGGATAAATGGTAATATATGCTTTTCCCAAGCGCTTTAGTGCTAGTTGAACGCAAACAGTCTCAGCCGGAGTCTGGACTCGGTTCGCCAATCCTATACTCACACTTCCTTCATTAGTGATAGAAACCCAATGGCAAAATTTCTCTCAAAAAAGTTTTCAGTGGTACAGAATTAAACATGCATTTAAAAAGTTTCACAAAAGAAATTCTTGTTATTCATTTCACTTATATTCGAATCTATTTAATAAGAAGAAATTTTTCATAGATTTTATTTCAATCTCTATTCTTTACTGTCTGCAAGTGGAAAAGTCTATTGTTTCACAGGAAAAAAAAATAGAAAAGTTCACACTGTCCATTATATTAGTAGATTAATTGGCTATATTGTTAATTTTTTCTTTTAAATTCCGTCTACTTTATCCCTGGAAAAAAAAGGACTACAATATTGAAAGGGATGAAATTTGAAAAAAAAATTTCTTCAGGGATCTGATCCCATCTATGTTACATGTTCAGGTTAAAGACTTGATTGGCGCTACAAAAATCAGAGATTCGATTTACAGAAACATTCAATGAACCTCATTAACATAAAATCACTTGAACACTGGAAAAGGCACTGAAATGAAACCGAGGCAAAAACTAATCTCGCAGAAAAAGGTCTGTCTAATACAGTATTTCTCAAACATTATTATATAACGGCGCACTAAGAGTTATATTAGTCTTCAGCGGCACACCATCCGTAATGATAGAATGGACTAAACAAAAAAAAAAAAAAACGTCAATGAGCAAAACTTTCATATCAGCTAACTGATAAAGCTACCCATCCTTCTACCTGTTGCAAAAAAGATAAAGATCTCAAAACTTAGTGATAAAGCAACTAGATTGGTAACACTGGGTGGGAGCAGGACAGACACAATACCCGTCCTGGACACGTTCAAGGCTCAAATACATGTTTGCGAATTCGGAGAGAAAAAGAGAAATACGCTGAACACTTGAGAGATAGTTGCAGCACACTTTGCTAAGAACCCACACGGTCTCCAAATAATGCTAGACGAATTATACGAAGCAAGCGAAGAAGTTGGCCTCCGCATGAACTTCGGTAATACAAATGTCATGTTCTACAAACATGTTGGGGACAAAGACACAACGATCAAAATCGAAAATTCAGAGCTGGAGAAAGTAGACCATTGCATCTACCAAGGACAAAGAATCTCCATCGAGTCACAAAAAATAAATGAATAAATAAAGCAAAGAAGCACTCAAGGTTGGAAAGCTTTCGGCAGAGTAAGCTCGACTTTCAAGAACACATAAATCTCACCAGTCCTAAAAAAAGGGGGGTATGCAACCGATGTCTCATACTGAGTGTCACCTATGGTGCTGAAAGATGGAACCTAATTGACCTCCAAACTGAGGACCATGCAACGTGTACATGAGAGAATCATGCTCAACCTTACATGGAAAGATCATAAAAAGCACAGTATATTTTTTTAAAAGACAGGAGTGATGTACCATAGAAACTTTAAAAAAAAACTCTATTTGCAATGGGCTAAATATGTTGTAAGAATGTCAGACAACGGCTGGACATAGTGACTCACAACATAGATCTCCAGAAATCATAGACAAAATTGTGGCTAACAGAAAGTGAGATGGCGTGACGAGCTAGATAAATTCAGAAAGTACTGGCCCCGCGATGCTCATGATATCTTTGGGGACATCTATGTCCAACGACGGACGCTAAAAGGCTGATGCTGATTGTGCGTGGCACACAGTTTGAGAAGCATATATCTGGTAACATCATGTGCAACCCAGACAGAATGGTTACCCAATTGAATAAATGATTGAAAGGCTCTAATCAAAGAAGAAGTCAGCTGATGAGACCTGGCAGTTAATATGTTCAAAAGAGAGTGGAAAAGACAAACCGAAAAAGAAGACAGGTCCAGATAGTCAAGCAATAGAAACCGTCACGTGACCAACGTTTTTTGGCAGCACGATGTGTTAGGGGTGATCAACTAAAAACAATTTGGGGGAAAAAAGGGGGTGATCAAAACATAAGTTACTTCTCTCACTTTTTGTTGGGCAGTGATTACTGAAAAAAACGTCTGAATTTTAAAAAAAACAAAAAAAAAACAAAAAACAAGAGTGTGTGCTGCTGTAGATGAATTAAAAGATCAATTCAACATAAATTTACATTGCAAATGTGGGTGGATTTTCAAAAAACAAAAAAAATATGTTTTTTTTTTTGTAGATATACAATAAGGTGTAAATGAGTATATATTCACACCTCCGGCTCCGTCAGAGTGTCCTGTACGCATGGAAGGTACATACATACATATATACACAGCCAGCCAAAGTAAAAACTGAAGAGATCTATGATGACAGTTTTGGTGACAGATTTAGTCGACGGTTTCTAAAAGTTTCTCTAATTGAGAAAGAATTGCCGGGGAAACAGGGAAACTAACAAGTTGTGCCCACGTGACCCGAAGAGCAGATGTAATTAACCAGAAAGAAACACAGACTCAAAAGCTCAACACAAAATGCCAATATCTCAATATAACATCAATTGACTTCAACTAATGAAAAAGAGTGTTATGTCTGGCAACGGGGTCGCGGGTTCAAGCCGGGTGATTGGAAATACACACGCACGTAGGGCGCATCAAAAATTGACCATGCTCAAAGTAAGACATATTTCGCATAAAATGGACGGTGTGACTTTTTTTTTCTTTCTTTCTTTTTTTTTTTTTTTTTTTCCTACTCTGTCCGTAAGGATGCACTCTTCTACCCAAAAGGTAACGATTTTGCTGATGGAAAAATACATCCCACCCACAATTTAAAACAATGAACTCTTTCACTGAAACAACTAAAGTAGTTCATTTTCTGAAAAAAAAAAAAAATAATAATAATAATCAGGAAGGAATTCAAATTCA
>OY735216.1:56546604-56549104 GCA_963457665.1 Thysanoteuthis rhombus | reverse complement strand
GATCACTGGAGAGTCCAAATTTAGAGGAAAAAAAACATGTGAACGCTACCGGAGCTAAGGGGCCAATTTAGCATAATCTTTTATGGTAAATTAAACCCTGTTACATACTAAAAAGCCTACTTGGGGATGAATTTTGAAAAAAAATTCCTAGAAAATTCTTTTTCTTTTCAAATTAGCAGCTCCTTAGCTCTATTGGTGAAGTCAGCCAAAACCACTTAGAAAATGCGGAAACTCATGTTAACAGTTTTTGTAACAGTTTTTGTTGATGTTCTGTAATTTCTGCTATTCAATATGATAACAATAATGGAATTAATGTCTTTAATGATCAATTTCAGAAGACGAAATGTCGGCTGTAGGTAACTGGATGAGGATTTAGTGGATTTTGTATAGAAAAAAGTAATTGAATAGAAATGACTTATGAAATCCGTGGAGGACGCGGACAAAAATAAAGAAAATATCCTCGCATAACTTAATCACCGTAGCCAGCACGTGTACAACAACTAATTATCTAAAAAACACAACTAAATTCATCTTAAAATTATCTAAAATCATCTGAGAAAGTATCTTTAAAAAATAGATCTTTCATCGGAAATAATCTTTTAAAAAAGGTCCAAAATGACAATAGGGACCTCCAAAAATACTCTTTTAAGAAGAAAAAATGTTTTCAGATAATGCTCAGTGGTGTACCCATGGAAATCCTCAATGGCTATAGCCGTAAAAAATGTGACTAGGAGAGCCCAGAGACACCCATAGACATGGAGGCACTCAGAGAAGTATCTGTAGCCCACTTAGTTGGTTCATCAGCCATTTCTGGGTCACAGTGATTCAACTATCATGAAAAATGGTTGTGCATAACTATCATTGTAGTTATGAATCACACCACTCAATAGTTATCAACCATTTTCTTTGTGTCTCGTGTGAATTACTTAATTCTAACGAAAACGTTGCAAAGATAAATGGTAATCTTATTCACGACCAATAACCCTTTTTTTTTTTCATTTAACACTTCTTTTACACACAAATTCAGGAACAGAAAAGATATTTTACTCTTTACCTTTACACCTTAAGAACTGATTCTGTATTGTGTAAGTTCGTTATTCGTATAGAAACGAAATTTTGTTTCAAGAACTGATATAAATTTGGACGTAAACGCGACAAGTACAATACTTAAAGTCATTTCAACAGAAGCCACAATATGTACGTGTGTTTGTGTACTCCACCCTGGTCATACCGTTTTGTCTACAGACTTGAAAATAGTCATCAGTACTCCAGTACACTCTTTCTGAATATCTATCTATCAATCTATCTATATCTATATCTATGTCTATCTCTCTCTCTCTCTCTCTCTCTCTCTCTCTCTATATATATATATATATATATATATATATATATATATATATATATATATATATATATATATATATTACTTTTGGTGAAAAGCTTTTTTGACCTTTTTGGGGCCATATTTCGACTGGTATGATTTATTATTACCGTTTGGATTCTCCAGAATCTAGATATTTCTAGATGTTTTTTCACTCTATTTTAGATGTTTCCAGGGGAAAACACCGGTGATGTCATAAATATAATTGATTCTGACCATATTGACTCTTCGATTCGATTTTTTTACATGACTTCTGATTTATCCGCTACGGTTTTTCAATCATTGACTGTGACGACGAGTTTATTTTTCATGTTAATTGAGTTCGACTAAAATTCCCCAGATTTTTTTACTCTATTTTAGATGTTTCCCGTAGAACACACCAATAATGTTACGAATAAAATTTATTCTGACAACATTCATTCTTCTATTGTAATTTTTTACATGATTTCTAATTTAGACGCTACGATTGTCCAATTATTGACTTCGATGTCATGTTAATTGATTTCGACTAAGCGGAAGGATCAAGATAAATACAAGATCTGAACTGTCAACATTTAAAAATCGAAAATTAAGAAAGAATCAGAATGTACGTATATCATTTAAAAATTGTTTTCAAAATTTTCATTACTAACGTACGAATCACTAGTTAACAGTATTTCACCAAGAAAAGAAACCTACTGGCATTTCAGAAGACAAAATAAAGTAACTGCGACAAGGACATGGCAACGCAGAGGAAACCTCCACAGAGAAACTAAGTCGCTCTTTATAGCAGCCCCAAATAACAGCATAAAAGAAAATTATATAAAAGTTAAGATAGACAAGACGACGGAGAATAGCAAGAGTTTATTCTGCGGAGATGAAGATGGGACAATCAAACACATAGTGAGCGAATGCAGCAATTCGGACTTTCTTTTAGTGATCACCGCCCAACGAAAGGCGATTTTTTTTCCAATTTTTTTAATCGACCATCCCTAAAACGGCTTGCTGCTAAAAGACGTAGGTCACGTGACAGTTTTTTTTCCTGGGTGACTAACCCGACCTGCTGAATGGAAAGATTGCTTCCCTAGTAGAGGTTTATTGTTTTCAAAATCGGAGCATTCGCCAGATTTGAATACTGAA
>OY735216.1:56509104-56541604 GCA_963457665.1 Thysanoteuthis rhombus | reverse complement strand
AGATTGACAGAGACTTGAAATTTGCAATTCATGTTGGCTTTGATATTTATTCTCTTTTCTCTATCAGAAACAGATTGATTTAATTCTAAACTAAAAACTAAGATTAAACCTTTGCAAGAGACAGAGCTGTACTTGAAGCAGTGCAAAGTGTTCAAGATGCCCAGAGACCCAAGGTTTCAGCCTCCAAAAAACTAAATTCATCTTTTTTTCAGTGTTCGATTCATTTTATGATTTATTATGTTACGTAGTCCCCAAAAGACTTTATATCAAATTAAACATCGTAATTTCATGAATATTTAATTTATGATTTGATTTATTTCAAAATAATAGCTGAATATAAAGTTACAAGGGTCCTCAAGAAATGTTATCCATTCATCAATGATAGATTCGGCCCTGCACAAGAAAAAAATTGGGAGAAAAGTAGGTTTATCGAAAAATGAGGCGTGTTATTGATCAAAATTTGATGATCTGACGCTGAGCATTCTTTACCAAGCTGGTGTTTTTGGTGAGTTCAACAACGTTGATCCTGTGTCAGACTAAGTATCTTAGTTGAGATAAGAACTAAGTAATTAGTCCGATGATGGAATAGTTTAGAATATAGAAAAACTAATTTGTTCTATACATGTTGATGAAATAAAAACAATTTCCCGGAGATTTAGCGTAAGATGAATGGGGTTCATCAGTTCTTGGCATAAAACATCTATATGAAGGTTTAAATCCTAATTGGCAACATTCAAATGAGCCTCACTTGATGAGCAAGAGCAATGCCATACATATTCATGTTCACACACCTATTCATGTGTGTAAGCAATAGGCAAGCACACTCGCATATATACACACACGCACACACATACAAACATACACACACACACACACACACACACACACACACATATATATATATATATATATATATATATATATATATATATATATATATATATATATATATATATTCGCCAGAAAACTCCATCGAGCAGGCTGGATAGTTATTCCGTACACAGGCTGCACCATCATTAGTCCCAGTGATATGGAAAACCCTGCCAAATAAATGTTCATTCGCTGAGCGAAGCCCTTCACACACATACATACATACATACATACATACACGTACACACACACACACACATACACACACATACACACACACACATATATATATATATATATATATATATATATATATAGTGCAATTTATGCATACAATATAATATGATATAATGCAATATCGGAGGTGTGATGGGTTTATTTCATAAAATGCTCGGTAAGTTCAATATTAGACATGAAGTCAAGTTAGAGTTAAGCAATGATGGGTAAAGACTTCTTTCACAAAAAACGTCCCAAATAGGGATCTAAAATAAATCAAATCATTCGCGAGAAGACGCCAAAATAGAGCAGAGGCATAAATATATTTGTGAATCGAACCCTCTATTTCATTATATACATATATATATATATATATATATATATATATATATATATATATATATATATATAACCAATGTACACATATGTCCATGTATATGTGTATACTTACATGAATAGATATATGGCTAGGAAGTTATTAATTATATGTGTGCAAGTACCTGCATGAATGTGTATGGTAATGCTTTTGCATTACTTTTGTCTCTGAGCACAATCAAAATCAAATATTTCATTTCTTTTCTATTCACATAAATCTCATCGAAGTTTTTGCTCATCAAGAAAATATAAATTGGTTGCAATAAGATCTGGAACCTTAAAACAAAACCATAAAAACCGAGTAATTGAATCAATTCGACTTGCCTGATTCTTCAGTCTAAAACACATTAGTATTCATTCAATCTGTAAATGATTTTAGGTAAAATGACCGTGTTAAAATTTTTGTGGGAATTGTCTTTGTATTTTGACTTCTTGAATCGGTATTTCTTCTATGTGATCATTAAAATTTGTTCCTTATTCCTTTACTAATCTTCTAAGGATACTCGAACCTTCGAAAGGGTGGGTAACCTGCTATGTATTTATGGATTTATCTATTCATCCATCTATCTACAGCTCTATACATGAATTCATGCATACACTTATATGTATAAAGAAATGGATACATATGATCCGACAGAATGATCATGAATTTTGTTATATTATATAGAGAGTCTTATTTGAAATAATCTCCCATCGTTACAAGGTTGATATATCACTCGAACTAGTCAATGTAAACAGAATAAACAATTAAAAGAAATTCCCTGCAGCAACCCTATTTTCTTCAATTGTTTATTCTATTTAGGCTGTCTAGTTCTAATTCGAGTGATACATTAACCGTGTAACGACGGGAGATCATTTCAAATTAGAGTAGATATATAATATAACAAAATTTATAATCATACACACATACACACACACACGCACACACACACACACACACACACACACACACATATATATATATATATATATATATATATATATATATATATGTATGTATATATATGTACATATATATATATAGAGAGAGAGAGAGAGAGAGAGAAATATACATATTTCAAAATTTCTTTTTGAATACGACTGACAAGGAATACATTTTCATTTTTAGCAAGTCTTTCTTGCTTACGCACCAAAGAAGGCATGTCTGGATGCAATGTTTGTAAATATTGTCTATTGTTTAGACAATATTTGCATACATTAACTCCAGACACGCGTGTTGTGCTTAAACAAGACAAACTCTCTAAAAAATTGAAAAGACATCCCTTGTCCGTCGTATTTAACCAGACATGCATTAATGAAGGATTGCTGCCTTGATACACAATATATATACGCATATATATATATATATATGTATATATATATATATATATATATATATATATATATATATATATATATATAAAGTCATGTAAACTAATCATTTTTTTACCTTAAAAAGTAAATTCTATGAGCCATATTTCATATAATGCCCAAGTATCCACAACCTTGTGCTGTGCAAGTTATTTTTAATCCGATCATAGTTAATCATAACTATTTTTCAATTTAATTTTAGGATTTATATGTTTGTTATTTAGTTTTGTATAATTCATATTTGTAATATCATTTCCTATTATAGACTTTTTCAGCTGTTCAACCCTGGCTCTAAATCGGGAGAATCGTATATATATATATATATATATATATATATATATATATATATATATATATATATATATATATATATATATATATATATATATATATATATATCAGAAAGTAGATTTGCAACACAAAGACATTTATGTTTCTGCCCTGTTTGGGCCACTTGAAGAGGCAAAAACAGGGCAGAAACATAAAATTGTTTGTGTAGCAAATCTACTTTCTACTATATTTCAAGCTCCACTCTAAACCAACTTAACACTTATAGTTTAAAGTTGAATGTATCAGACATTGCTTTATATCATATTATGTTAAATTTCACTATATATATATATATATATATATGTATATATATATATATATATATATATATATATATATGCAAAAACTCAGATTGATATGTGTGCATATATGTATGTGCAGTACATACATCGATGATATCATCAGGGAACACACTATGGTATCTTTTTGGTTAGTATTCTAAAATTGAAAATCAATACAGAGTATCAACCTGTTATTAACACAAAGAAATAGAAGAATCCGTTCTTGTTCGAAAAATGTGTGAAAGAGCTTTAACTTGGGGTAAAGTGTTGCAAACAATTACATAGAACGTATAATGTGGACTTTTGGCGTGAAATTTCATCTTTCTTTCCCGAAAATGTCTTTATTAGCCTATATGAAAGGATGGAAATCAAACGCATCAACACACACACACACACACACACAAACACACATATATATATATATATATATATATATATATATATATATATATATATATAGATTGATAGATAGATAGATAGATAGATAGATACCTTCATGCTTGGATTCATTTTAGCAATCAAATACATATGTTTATAAATATACACTCGTTTTCTTTTAATATAAATTCACATACACATATATCTATGTATTTATCTCTTTCCTCCCTCCATCTCTCTTTCTTTCTCTCTCTCTCTCTCTCTCTTTCTTTATATATATATATATATATATATATATATATATATATATATATATATATATATATATATATATGTATATGAAATTGAAATTGGCTTACAGTTATTCATGTTAAACAGATGTATACCAATTGATTAGAAAAATGTTATGTCCATATATATATATTTATATATATATATATATGTATATATATATATATATATATATATATATATATATATATATATACACACACACACATATATATATATACACACACATATATATATATATATTATGCATATGTATATTTATGTATGCATATATGTATGTATATATGTATGTATATATCTATTCATATATTTGAGTATGTAATATTCAGAAGGCGAACATTCACTTACGATGAATTATAATAAATATTACCAAATTTCATAAAGAACCTAAATATACGCTGTTGGTGCATTGATATATTCAGTAGAAAATCTAAAATGTTTTATCATAAATAAGGAAATATATTTCTGTTTATTTTACTGATTATATGAATATACGACATGAAAATAAATATCTCATCATTTTATGCAATGTTTATAGTTTATACATAACTTGTGTATCTCACACATCCATTATTTAACTGTATCAACAGTAGACTTGAATTATTGCTTTTGAATAAATTTCTACATCGGAAATCATTTTTTTTAATAAATTAAAGCTAATCTTTACTGTATAAATGTCTTCTGTTTATGCATTCATGTGATCGATATATAGATAGATGTTAACTTTTACACCGCATCTTTAAAAATGAACGTGCGAAAAAAAAAAAACAGACAAGTTCACAACGCAGTATTTCAGGTGATTATAAAATTATTCTGAAGGCCGAAGGAAAAAAAATCATTATCATACATACATTTGAAGATTTAATCTCATTCTCGATAATGATCAATGATGGTCGGATGATCTCCAATTCTAGAAACATCAACATTTGCAAACATTTTTATATAATTTCTATCTTGTCGTTAGACAGTCCACAAATAAGAAAAAATTTCAAAAAGTTCAATAGACTAAGTTAGTCAGCTTTTCATAATGAAATATGTCTAAATGAAAAATTACTACTTCGGCAAGCTCTTTTCAAATATATATATATATATATATACATATATATATATATATATATATATATATATATATATATATATATATATATATATATATGTGGTGAGGAAAAGATAGGTTTTCCAGAATATATACAAAAATATACACAGAATAAAATTTAGCTAAAAGAAAGAGAATTAAGAAAGACATAGCATACATACACTAAGTCAATGATATGTGAGCACAAATTCATAGATATTCAGACAAAATATATATATTTACACACCCACATATATATATATATATATATATATATATATATATATATATATATGTACACACACACTCACACACTCACACACACACATATATATATATAAATATATATATATATATATATACATACGTACATATATATATATACATATTTATATATATATATATGTATATATATATATATATATATATATATATATATATATATATATATATACGCGTTTACAGTTGGTTGTACGTTAAGAAAAAAGGCACAGTAATATATGAGAGTGAACCAATAGTTATTACCTGAATTTTGATCTGAAATTATCACCGTATAATGTTCGATCTATGTGATTAATGTTCACCACTGAATAAAGTGCATTCGCAGCGAAGTAGTTTGAAAAATGAATATCAGTTGTGTAAAACAAATGCTTTTTTCCATCACTAGGCTTATTGTTCTCCCAACGTAAATATTGTTATTTACTCAAAAGGCGTGGAAATTACATCATCAAACACACATACACATTCACACACATATGCAACTAGATATTCAAAGCAAATCTTTGAAATTAAGCAACTTCTAGGGATACTGATGAAGGTATTGGTAAAAATTCATTTTTAACATTTTTCCGATAGAATTCGGTAAGGTTTTGAAAGAAATAAGTGTTCATCAAACATTTACGGTTCTTTTGATTACTTGCATTCAGATTTTTTAGCATAAAGATTGATTGAACTCACAAAGAGAGATAGACAGTTCATACAGAGATATAGGCAACCCTGTGAGGGCTTATCTACCCCCCCCCTGGCCCTTAGGCTGAGCTTCAGTAAGACCCCCCACTGCACCGATCTTGCCCCACTACTCCTCTCTTAGTCGAAAAGAATAAAATGACATAGTCACGTTATGTAACTTATATCGTTTTAGTAAGTATAATGTAAGTACATGCATAATATATACGCAAAGGTACTGAAATATCATCCAAAAGACTCACCTGTACACTCAATTAAACCAATATTTTTTGCTCTCGCCCCCTCCCTTTCCGGGCCCCTCAGGCTTAAGCCTACTCAGCCTAATGGTTAATCCGCCACTGACACAAACCGATTCTGACAATACACACAGGGTCGTGTGCACACACGGCTAACATCTACAGAAGTTGAAAGAAAGACGGCTACAAAAAAAAACAAAAAAAAAACGATCAGGTATTGAAAGAAAAAGAAAAAGAAATAAAAAAATAAAAAAATAAAAGCCCACAGACGTGTACAGGGAGGTGCACGCGGAGACGGACAGGCAAACAATTTCTTAAACAAACAATATAAACACACCGACATATGTGATTACTGCACACACGCATCTCGTGTCGATTTTTCACTCGCACTTCCCAAACCGAGAAAGACCGACTACAGAACGAACACACAGACACAACAGAGTCTGTATAACGAGGTTGTTGAGCGAAAAGCTAAAAAAACAAAAAACCGACGCCTGACAGAAAATCGAGCACCGAGAGGCGGACCAGCATATACAATGGCTAATTAGGTAGGTGCGAGTAGCCGAGCGGTTGACGGTGCCAAGACTGGGATCAGCGAGCTGGGTTCAAACTTCAGCAGAGGTAGTTTGCGTTCACGTTGTTCTTATACCCTTGGGGGAGTCGGATAAGAAATGTGTATCAAAAAAAAAAAAGAAAGAAATTAAAGTTGAATAAAATGGAGGAAAGAAAAAAAAACATGAAGAATTGAGACGGAATCGTTTTAACTATCAGGGACGGGAAAAGTAAAGATTTACTTCTGGTAGATACAAGCGTATAAAGAAAAAGGATAATCAAAAAGTGATTATAATCAGGACACGAACACACATACAAACACACACACACACACACACACACACATCTATCTATCTATCTATATATACATATATATATATATATATATATATATATATATATATATATATATATATATATATATATATACATACATTTGATGGGATAACGGATAATCTATAGCCGCATTGAAAAGTTGTAATATAACGAAACAGCTGTCTGTGGATGACACAATTATTAATTTATATATATATATATATATATATATATATATATATATATATATATATATATACATATATTTGATGGGATAACGGATAATCTATAGCCGCATTGAAAAGTTGTAATATAACGAAACAGCTGTCTGTGGATGACACAATTATTAATTTATATATATATATATATATATATATATATATATATATATATATATATATATATGCGTATACATACATACATACATATATATATATATATATATATATATATATATATATATATATATATATGTATATGCATATATATATGTGTGTATGTGTATGTAATTGTGTACCGCATATGAATGACTCACTGTAGCACGAGCGTGTTTCAGAACAAATTACATAAAAATGATCTGAAAAAAGATCTATTTAAAATTATTCAAACAATACCTGCGCAAGATTTGGGTTTTGTTGGTACAAAATGATCATAGACACCCAAAAAGACTTTATTTTGAACAAACCCGCCAAAATAGTTTTTATATGATGCCTTGTGGTGAATTCATGCAAAATTTCAAAGTAGTAGACCCCATGAGTGTGACCAGGAGCGCCTGGAGACACAGACACACGCAAAATGACAAAGAGAGAAGAATCAGTAAGCCACTTGGCTGGTTGGTCGAGACAGCCATTTGTTGGGCTACGGTGATTTGATATATATGTGTGTATGTGTGTGTGTGTGTGTGTGTGCACGGGCGCATATGCGAGCAGTGTCTACGTGCGTGTGCCTGCTTGCTATATGTATATAAATTTATGAGTATATACATACATACATACATACATACATACATACACACATACATATGCTATATATTCCGTCGTAGAGGACGTTTCGGTCTCAGGGTAACATCCAAATTTTGATTTAGAAAAGAGAGAGACAGACAGACAGATAGACAGAAACAAATAGAAAGAGAGACAGAGATAGAGAGACAGGAAAAGAGAGGGTAGGACACAGAGGGAGAGGGCAGGAAAGAGATGGATTGATAGACAGACAGAAACAAGGAAAAGAGGCGAAACGGAGTGATACACATAAATAGAGATGTACATTGACTCTGTGTGTGTGTGAGTGAGCGTGTGATTTTGTGTGTATGTGTGTACTGGAGGTACGACTAAGTCAATGTTCTCACTCACACAAATATACACATACATACGTACATATATACCCACACAAACAGCTTTAGAATGAATGAATCGTATAGAAGAGAGAATAACCCCTCGTAACAGATTCTATCTAAAATACAATTATTCTTGATTCGTTTTTTTTTTCTTTCTTATTTGCCCCAAATTCAGTTTCTATTTTTCTTACTGACAGATTTAAAGGTAGACGTCCGATGTTCGGTTAGAAAACGCGAATTAAACTATCAGCATCAACATTTCTGCAGGTTTCAAGTCGGTTTTTAAAATCTGCTGAAATGTTCATGCTGAAACTGCTAGATTCAAACAAAGGGACCGATTCAGCATAAACTTACATCGTAAATTAACAACTGTCCTTTGGGGGGGATAGGGTAGGGTTAAAAAATATAATCCTTAATAATTTTAGCCATCCACCTCCATAGATGCAGCCTGTACGCCAACCCACCAGCCAACTATTCATGCATTGGATATTGCATTTTATCATATCATATTGCATTCCTAACTTGTATTGTGTTATATATATATATATATATATATATATATATATATATATATATATATATATATATATATATATATATATAGTTTATAATGTTCCTTTTCAATTTGTAATTCAGAAAAGAAATAGAAAACATAATTTTTCCGTTGTTGATGATATCTAATCACAGTGCTCAATATCTATGATTGATAATAGAGCTATTAATATATAAGTTAGGATTTACAAGGATATTTACCCAATGAATGTCAACATTCCGAGCCCAATGCACTCTTCAGCGACCGGTGGCTCCTCCATAGGAATAGAGCACTCTGGTGGATCAGGAGTTTCTGCGTAAAATGAAGATATCGCTTAAATTCAGCCTCACTTACCACCAGAGGTAGGATATCGGCATCCGGGTCCGATGTGAGGGTTTCAATTCTGCCTCGTGGTACTGGATGGTATAAAGTCTATAGCCACACTGAAGAGATGTAATACATCGAAATGTGGAAGACACAATAATTAGTTATATATGTATGTATGTACCTTGGAATATATATATATATATATATATATATATATATATATATATATATATATATATGTGTGTGTGTGTGTGTGTGTGTGTGTGTGTCCTTGGAAGGAAATCGCAGATATATTGTTAGATGGATGCGGAATTATTTTCAGTAGAAGCGTCCAGAGTTTCAAATGGTGGGTAACAGATATCAGAAAAAAAGAGACCTTTAAATGGAAGAGTTGATTGTTACAGACAGAGAAACAAAAATTGATCAAATTCGTAAAAGTTAGTGGAGATTCAGTCAGGATCGAACCCACTGACATATTAGCTTGTTGATCATTGCTACGCAACCTGCTTCCTGATCCGTCTGATCATCAGTAGAGGAAGTTCAAATGAGTATTGGAATCACTAAGAACGGCCTGTAAGATAAGCTTGTGGATCATTTTTAAACAACGTCAGTCATGATCCGTTTTTTTTATTATTCTTTCCCAATATGATTTATTAACATAGCAGTTTGGTATCAGGCAATCAATAGTGGGAGATCCAACAGGGATCGAACCCACTAACAACGGCCAGCAAGGTTAGCTTGATGATCATTACTATACTATGTGCGTTCAGGTCCATTTTTTCATGTGATCTACATGTTAATCCAAGTGAAAAGAAACCACAAATATGTTTAGATTTACAAAAGTTTTTGTCAAATTGATTCTGCATCCGTCTACCAAAAAGAGTCCATATTTCCAAACGGTAGGTCTTTATCAACAAAACTGTTATCTTTATGCATAAGAGTCCAGTGTTACGGTCAATGAACTAAGAAAATCACACTGTTCATTGTATAAGTAGGCACACACATACACACACACACATATATATATATATATATATCATATTTAGATGAGAGATGTCACACGGTCGGTTTGTCTGTCACGCTATAAAATTACATAAACACGGGCGTAGCTTAACCAAATTTGGCATGCATACTCAAAGGACATCGGGCGAGGTTTTAAAATAGAAAAGTGAAACTTCACTTTGCATCCATATATATATGTATCTTTCATATGTTCATACATATTTCTTCAAGAGGCCAAGAGTGAAGGGAGAATTTTTCCTCCCTCTGAAGATTCATAGATGATAGGAAACTTTTTTCCTTTTTTTTAAGGTGACAAAAGTGACTGGAGATCGCCCTTCTAGGGTTTAAAATTGAATAAAAAGTTTTTTCCCTCCTTGAAAAGGCCTGAAGTGAACAGAAATTTTTTCCTCTGTGTGAAGGACCAGAAATGACGGGAGACTTCCCCCCTTTGAGGGAAATAAAGTGAAGGGTGATTTTTCCTCCCTTTGAAGGGTCAAATGAGAACAGGAGAATTTTCCTTCCTTCAAGGGGTCGAAAGTGAAGACCGACTTTCCTCTCTTTAATTGGTCAATAGTTATCGAGGACTTTTCCCCTTTAAGGGTTCAAAAATGAAGGTAAACCTTTCCTCCCTTAAGGAAACTTTTTCCATATTAAAGGGGTTTAGTGTTGGGAAACTTCCTTCTCTCTAAGGGATCAAAAGTCAAGTCATCCCCATCCTTACTTGAATGGGTCGGAAGAGGAGAGAAACTTTAAGGAACTGTTTCTGCTTATATTCGCAGAGTCGAAAGTAACTTTTTCCATCAGAAGTGTAGGGAAACTTTCCCCACTTTAAGAGGTAAAAAGTGAAGGTAGACTTTTAACTCCCCTCAAGGAGAACCCCCTTTAAGAGGTCGATGGTCTAAATAAAATGCAACTGTAATGCCAAATTGGAACCTTAGTTTCCGTCCATATTCATCCCGTAAATTGTATGCTTACTGCATTTCAACTGAGGTTGTACAATAAAAACTCCCATCAAATGTTGGAGGGGGCTCCTCAAGGAGCCAAGACACACAGGCCCCCAAATCTCTTGCTACGCCCCTGGGTAAATTGAATTTTTCATGTGTCTGAATTGTTTAGTTATTTTTTTACTCCTTAGATATTTTCCTCGGTGTTGACAGATATACAGATAGTATATATATATTTATATATATATATGTATAGATAGATAGATAGTGTGTGAGAGAGAGAGAGAGAGAGAGAGAGAGAGAGAGAGATTAGGTGGGGAGATTTATATTCGGTGTGTGCAAAGGTTTCTATCGAGAAAACAATTTACAACTGTACATTCAATCTTTAGTTTCTACAGGAGGTGTACTGTAGCACAAATTGCAGATAGCTTTAATCAAGGTGAAGGAAGGAATGCGTCACAGCACACAACTCGTCGATCTTTATTGCATATGGCGCTGTGTAGTCGCAGGCCAGTCAGAGAGCCTATGTCAACCGATATCCATCATCGAAATCGTCTTCTATAGACACGCGAGCGTCGGAACTGGATCTTGTATCAATGGCAGAAGGCGCTCTGCTTCCGATGAGTCTAACTTCCTTCTGTATAAAGTGGAATATAGAGTATTCTTCGTTATCCTGGGGAAACGATGGCACCAGGATGCACTGTGGGAAAAACAAAAAGCTGGAGAAGGTAGTGTGATCGTTCGGGCAACGTGTTGCTTGGACTCATGGGGTCCTGTCATTCACATGGAAGATACTCTGATGCTTACCACTTGCCTCAGCATCATCGAAGACCAATCACATCCCATTTCATGGCAACAGTCTTCTACAATGGTTGTGGTACCTTCCGGCAAGACAAATGCACCCTACCACGATTTATACATGAATGTCTGGAGAAACAGGAACAAGACCTCATTGTGTACTCCAATATCCCTAGATTTGGCAATTATGGGATGTTTCAGATCAGCAAGTTTGCTCTGAAGAACCTCCACGCAACTTTTAAGCGACATGCTGTTAAAATCCTGGCACTAGATCACAGAGGAAACCTGTTACTTATTATTTTATCGATACATTACTATTAATAAACAATTGTTAGTCATTTCCAAGCATTATCTTCTAAATATAAGATGATGGTGTCGAAATATTTCTTCGTTTAGAAGATTTCTCGGTGTACTTGTTAATTTACCTGCTTGGATTGACCCAGACTCTCGTAA
The DNA here is from genome assembly GCA_963457665.1 of Thysanoteuthis rhombus. Classification (NCBI taxonomy): domain Eukaryota; kingdom Metazoa; phylum Mollusca; class Cephalopoda; order Oegopsida; family Thysanoteuthidae; genus Thysanoteuthis; species Thysanoteuthis major. The sequence continues at coordinate 56,528,980 of OY735216.1, read as the reverse complement.
TGGTCTGTTTTTATTTGAGAAGTATTCTAAGATCTGCGTCTTTCTATGAGGACTGAGAATGGCTATTCTTGTTGGAATGTATTCAAATACGTAAGATGCACCCAGAATTCTTGCTTCTATGTCATATCATCTCTGAATCTCTGTCAATTGAGCAGGAACATCTCGGACCCACTCATCCAAATTGAAGACAGTAAGCTAAAAAGCTGAACTTCCAGTCCTTTTGTTAACAGGAAGAGAAAATCGTTACATTGATTTTGCTTAATCAAGTCTTTTTTGCATTGTAGTAGTTGCAAAATTCGCAAATATTTCTTGAAATGTTACCAATCGAATCACCGTAGCCCCGTAAAGGACCCGAACAACCAACCATGTCCGCTACAGATTATTCTCTCGTTGTGTATTTGTGTGTGTGTGTGGTAGCTCCTGGTCCTATTTTTGGGGCCGTGAAAATCTGCATGTGTACACCACTAGGCACTATCTGAAAACGTTCCTTTTGTTTTCGTTTTCCAATAACGTACATTTGGAATCTCTTTTGTCACTTCGGACAAAAAATTCCCAAATCTTGTGTTGGAAATCTTTGGATACTTCCAGATAAAAGATCTACTTTTTTTTTTCAAGATAATTCTAAATAAAAGCTCTATTTCTTTAGATGATTTTAAATCATTTCTTTATTATCAGTCGTGGTACACGTGCGGTCTACATGGTTGTCTGCATTCGATTATATTTCTCGTCAACAAGAAATCTTTAAATCATATTTGTATACCTACTGAAATAGGTAGTTTATAGTGTTACGCTTTACATTTGTTTGTCAAATGGAACTTATTTCAAAGGAATTCAAAGTAAACTGCGCTTTCTAACGCTACATTTCCAGTGGTACAATATCATAAACAGTCATCCAAAAATGAAGATCATCTTATCTGACAATACGGATCTTTTGCAGTATTTTGGAAGTTTCATATTAAGAATTAATTTCTTATCACACTTGCACTGTATTTCTTTTGTTCGTCAATGAGATTAGAAGTTTAACCTCACTGACGAAGCAACTGCAGGGTGTCGAAAATTTTTAGGAACAAAGGAATTGAAGTGTAAGTGTGTTATGAAATGGTTTTGTGAAATTCATTCATAAATATAAAACTACCAAAACACAACTTAGTATATAACGCACGGGATCTCGTTAACTCATTGGCTGAAAAGACCAGTGATCGATAATACAGGTCTTTTGTAAACAATTAAAAAAAAACAATTCATCTGATTTCATGATTTATGTTTATTTCGATGGTTTAACATTGGGCTGTCCTACAAACGATATGTACCCACTGATACCAGTCCAATATATGATCATGACAAGTGAAGTATAAACGTCACCAAGAATCAAAACACTGTAAAAATATGTATAAACCGTCTCAGGCTCTGGTATAGTACATTATATTTAGAAAAATCGTTAGCATTAAAACGTTTTTTTTTTCGGACTTGTTATTTTTCTTAACACAACCTTTCTGCTGATCCATTCTACGGCCTGCTCCTGTTGTACCACCCGTATATAAAGAGGAGGGGGGACTCCTTTACTGGTAGTTTCGAGTAACGATAGTAAACATAAACTTTTTTATTTTAATTAAATGTCAAGCAGATGTTTTTAACTCATTTCAGTGTTAGACAAAGACTTCCATTTCTTGACCTTATGGAACAATCAGAGTCTAATCAAATTCAATTCCATTCTAGTATTATTTGTAAAAAGATTGGGGAAAAGAACGGACTCTGTTCAAAACCAATTTAGCAACATTTGTTTCTGCAATGAAAATATCAATAATATTTAAAAAATATTTGTTTCTAATTGAAATGCAATATAATTCAAAGGTGTTATATATATATATATATATATATATATATATATATATATATATATATATATATATATATATATATATATATTGTGTGTGTGTGTGTGTGTGTGTGTGTGTGTATATATATATATATATATATATATATATATATATATATATATATATATATGAAGTATATACATTAGTTATAAATGCTGTTTAGTCTTCTTTCTTTTTTTCTTTCTTTTTTCTGTTCAATTTTTTTATCTCAAGAATTGATTTTGGGGGGAATAATATAACGTACTGGGACGTAAAAAGAAATAATCTATTTTTTTCTCTCTCTTAATATCCACGCCGCACATTAAGATAACGACTTTCTTTCTTTAATAGGAACGCAGTCTATCTCTCTTTGACCACTCTCTCTCTCTCTTTCTTTCTCTCTTCAGATCAGTCAATTCCCTATTAACGCTGTTGACCTATTCAAATCTGAACTTAACATGAACTTTCTGCTGTTTTTCGAACTGTTGACATGTCACTGTAAAAAAGCAGTCATACAGTTCACGTAAGGAATGCCGTAGAATCACTCGACCGAAACGTTGGGCTGACACATAATACTAAAAATGAGTCCGATTGTAACTCTATTGCATTTCTTCAGTTCAATTACCAATACACATGGACGTGTGTATGGAGTAACCTTAAATAAAGACGGATAGATATGTATGTATATGTAAATCTGAACATCTAGCAGAATTAAGCAAGAATACGGAACTTGGTTTCACTCACAATAAATTGTAACTTTATCGCACACTGATTTACTTTGATTAATGTGATCATCATAATTGTTATAATCACAACGTTTCCGCCGTTGTACACTCCGGCTTTCTTCAGATGTTTTGTCGTACTCGATAACCTTTTGGAAATTTGGAATCGATCGTTCTATTCAATCCACGGCCGGTGGGTGGGGGGTATCTGTAAACACTTCTTAGTTGATTCGTTCTTGCTATGTCGCTTGTCTGTTTATTCATCTGAGCTAGTTTATAGGATTTTTTTTTTACCCTGCCTGATCTAGAAATTGAACTTGCGACTGCCAGGCTTTTCACTAGATACGCTTAACTAACATCCTTATCAACTTGGTATGGCGTATTTCGCATCTGATATAAGAGTAAACATTACAAAAGCTGATGGATTCAAGTCTTTGATTTTAGTATTCTGCCTGTGAGGCACATTGTGAACTTATAAAAGTTAAAGATATTGGGCCAATGCAAATTAGTTCTTCTTTTGGGGAGTGGAGACAATTGTAATTTAGACACGACACACACATCTATGTGCATAACACTTGGTATATCAGATAATCTGAAAACACAAGCGTAAAAGGTTGCAATGAAAGATATGCTGGTACATATTCAATATTTGATTAGCATTAATGTTACTAGTAACGTTATGGTTTTCAGCTAGTTCCAGTAGAAAAGAGAAGCGGTGAGGGTGCCCCGGTTCGTATCAAGGGGGAGGGTCTGTCTCTCGCAATCCTCATCAGGGTGAGTTGCCATAGCCATTGGATGTACAATAATCGTTCGCGGCCGCTTCCCAAACCCTCGGTGAAAAAGTAGGACATTTAAAACACTGACTGAATGCTGCTGACTGTTGGTTTCTAAGTTTCAATCGGAAAAAAGGTGAATTGATGTGAAAAAACCCCAACAACAACAAAAAAACGATAACAATAGCAGTTTAAGCCTTCCGCTCTTTAAAATTGTAAACGCTACTTTTTGTTCAGTCTCAAAAATGCATTTATTGGCTCCCCAAATCACGGAACTCTCTGAAGATAACAGTTTGTAACCATCTAAAGTGAAATATCTAAAGCAGAGCTTTCCAAATTGTGTCGCGACACGTCAGTGTATTGCCGATAATCCTCTTGGTGTGTCGCATAAATTGAATATAATTTTGTCTATCTTTCAAAAAATACTTTCCCTTAGTCAGTTGAACTGCTGGGATGACGTTATATGATTTGCTTGGCTAAAAATACTTGAGTAATGTGTTGCAATTTTTTATACTTTTTTTTTTAAAGGGAGAAACTTCCTGATAGAGAGGTTAAGCAAAGCTCAACTATAAGACGAGGGAGATGTGAATAACAACTTCAACCATAATACGTAGAGTTCATGTCAGAGAATGATGACTAACGGACTGTCCTCGTAAGCTGGTTGTTTATCATCAATTACTCTCTGGACACACTCTTGTGCCAGAGTTCGTTTAGTTGAATAATCTATGCATCTATTCTTGGAGCGATAGTTCTCAAACTGTGTGCCACGGTATGGCAGTGTGCGGCAACTATTTCCCAAGTTGTCGCATTCATCTTCCCAAATATGCAAACAGGTACTTCTTGCCTTGAACGTGTCCTGTACATTTATTGGATTTGACTCGGTCCTACCACTGAGTTGCCAACCTAGTGGTTTTATTACTAGGTTTTGTGAGTTCTCAACCTTTTAGCGACGGATTCGAAGGAAAATAGTGATGAGTGCGCAAATCAGTGTGCCGACTTCAAAAAAAAAAAAGTTTCGTTCATTGCATACTGAAATGTTTTCGTGCAATTTCATTTCTATAATCGGTGTGCCACATATCAAATATATCTCTTGGGTGTGCCGTTGTGCAATGAAGTTTAAGAAGCACTGTCTTAGAGACGGCGACAATCACCTTTCGTGCATGGCCGAGCCTTCGCTGCAAAGCATGCTTGTTTCTTTTGCTTCATTCAACAAATATCCAGATTCGAAGTTGTTAGTTTAAGCTGATTCGAGTAGAAAGTAAGCTCTATGACGCATCTAATGAAGAGTATGCTGACGAGCACTTGTTTGCCAGGTTAGCACACAGGTCATCGCTCTATGGCAGATGCTCGATAGGTCTATGTAAATAAAGACAAGTAGGTATTGTTTCTGGATAACATGGTGGATCATGTGTGAAAGATGTTATTAATTGCGACGTAAATCGACAGTTCTCTGAACGGCAGAAAGTTCATGTCGAGACCACATTTGAATAGGTTAACAGTGTTTGTAAGGAATCATTTGACACGAAGAGAGAGTGGATAAAGAAAGATAGACAGCGTTCCTAACGAAGAAAGAAAGTTGATATCTCAATAGATGTGGGGATAGTAAGAGAGAGAGAGAGAGAGAGAGAGAGAGAGAGAGAGAGAGAGAGAGAGAAAATAAATTATTTCTTTTTTGCGTCACACTACGTCAGATTATTCGTTTTTTTTATCAATTCTCGAGATTAAAAAAATAGAATACAAGAAAGAAAGAAAGAGGATAGAAAAAAGAAAACAGATTAAACAGTGTTCATAACTAATGTATACACTTCATAATATTTATAGTCTTTTCTTTGTTAATGAATTATAATGAATTCAGTGTGGATGATATTTTTCATTTCATTTTTGATCCAATGATTATTCATTCTTGTTTCGGACGATTCGACAGGGATTGATTTAAAAGCTCCATTGGAAACAAATATTCTCCAATATTATCAATACTTTTGTTACCGAAACATGTGTTGGAAATAGTACATATAACGTCGCAAGTTTTGAACAGAGTCAGTTCATTTTCTTGTCTTCTATTATAAAAGTGAAAAATAGGTTTTGTAAATCATAGAAGAGGAAAAATCAGCTGAAAATAAACTGTATGAAAAGCTGACAACCCCCCTGTTTAAGAAACTCAACAATGCTCTCCTTAAGTGCGAACATTTGTATCATTATTATAAGTGCATAAAGGGAGTCACACCGTTTGTCTATGACACTATGGAAACCACTTAAACATGGGCTCAGTCCAACCAATCTTGGCATGCATACTCAGCAGACGTAATGAAAGATTTTAAAGCTTAAAAAGGAAAACCTTTCTTCAAATTACATTGTAAATAGAACCCTATTCGAACAGGGATCTTCTGTCTACAATGTAGGCATAATGCTAAACTGAACTTTTACTTTCTGTCCTCTCCATACACAAGTATACGTATCTTCTTATTTTGTTTGTTCATACATAATTCTTTAAGGGGTCAAAACCAAAAGTGAGATCTTTCCCTTTCAAATGTGAAGGAAAACATTTTGTTCACCATTAAGGTTCAAAAGTGAAACCTTTACCCACTCTCAGGGGTAAAAAAGTGAAGGCTAACTATTTTTTTACAATTCTGAAGACTTGAGTCCTTTATTCACTCCTTAAATATTTAGCCCAGCCTAGACAGTTACCTCTGCTAATTAGTATATATGTTTGTGTTTCCCCAACAAAATTTTATGTTTGAACACGGCGCACAAGTGATCAGAATACCAGTGTTGAATTCTAAGGCTAAACTGCTAAACTGGATGTCATTCTCTTATAACTCATAAATAAGTTAAAGCAGTTTGAAACCAATATATATATATATATATATATATATATATATATATATATATATATATATATATATATATATATGCCGTATGCTCCTTAAGGAGTGAATTTATTAGAATCCGTCAACCAAAACTGTCAACTTTTATATAGTCATCGGTCCCTTCAGTTTTCAAGTGGGTATGGATGACTTATTCGCTATGTATATGTGTGGTGTGTACAGGCCTCGCCAGTGGAGCCCAAAGGCTGAAAATGTAAGCGTTTGATTTTGTCTCGACATTTTTTTTTTTTGGTGGGGTGGTCAATTTACGGTTTAAGTTCACGCTAAACTGGTCCCTTAGTTTGTGCCTGGCAATGTTTGCATTTGTTTTTTTTAGAAATCACTGACTCTTTTTTAGCAATCACTGCCCAACAAAAAGGCGAGAGAGATGACCTATTCATTGATCACCCTTTTTTTTCCAATTCCTATTGAATGAATTTCCAGATCTGTTTCCATATTTTCACTTGTCAGTTGGAGTCATCTCCGTCAACGAGTGATCATGGTGACTTTGGGAAATGTTTTTCTCTGAATCCTTCCGTTGAAAACACAATGGTGTACACTAAGGTTCCCAACCCTTCTGGGTATCGAAGGGCACTTTCACGACTACCAGTTGGGCAGCAAGCACCATTTACTTTTCCAGTCAAATAAAAAGAGTATCTGGCAACCCTGCATATCAATAGTTACATAATATATTTGTGTTTCGGATGCCAAAAATAAATAAAAAACATTAATGGCAGACAGTCTGTGGCGGGCACACGTGAAAAGGTTGGCGGGCGCCCACAGCTCAAATTTGGGGACGTTTGATGCACACCGTGATTTTATTTTGATTTTGATACCAGTTTGATAGCTGAATGTCTGTATAATCTGCCTCGTTTTCTCAAGAGAGAGAGAATAATTAGTTATTAATCGAAACAAAGCAACTCCGCCCATGCTGACAATGACAAAGACTGAGAATGCATAGCGTCCGTTCTGTTTCTTCAATCAAAAGCATGCTGGAATGCCTAGTCGCTGGTAGAGTTGCTTTATTACGAATGGTAACCGGTAATTCTTTCTCTCTATTGACGTGTCGTTGCAACAGCTAAGGCTAAACTGATAAACCGCTAAAAAAAAATTAACGGGAGCAAGGTTAACCTCTTTTATTATGTGAATTTAGCTTCGAATCTTTTTTTTTTTTCTCTAAATTTCTTAAAAACGAATCTAGAGGGCTAAAATTTCAATATGTAACTGAAACGTAGAGCTTTACAGATGTAGCACAGAGGGGCTGCCGGAGGGACATCAAATAGGGCGTTAAACCACCCCAGATTGTGTATCAGGCGAGATCAAACTGGTCTAACAGTTATTAATGGATATTTTAATTGAAGATATAATTTTTCTATTTATCTACTCAAGTCAAGTGAGAAGGTAGAAGAGATCCATTCATGCTTTTACCAAGGGTATTATTGCAAAGTGAACAAAACAAACCCCGACGGTGTTTGAACTCGGGTCGTTAATTCTATTGTCAGCTTCGTTACTGACTACGTCACTGCCACGAAGATTGAAGCTTCCGATCATCAAAGCAGTTTCAGGCCGATGTTTCACGTTAAACTCAGAATATCAAGTTTGTAATATATTTGCTGGAGATAAATCTAAAATTAAACATTTGTTTTTTCAGTGAAACATATGGCTAGAAAATTGTTGCTTCTGTTTATTTATGTTAGAGTATTCCAAGCTTCGATTATGTACTTGGAAACTATCAAATTCTAATTTGACCTAAGTTAATAGAAAACTTATCTTCTCAATTAAAGTATTCAATAAAATGGAACATATTTTGCATGAAAACCCAATTTTGACCGGCAGCCATGTAGGGAGAGAACTCAATAAGGAAAACGATTCTTTATGATTGACTTGCAGGTCTTTCTTACTATAGCACAGTAATGAGAACTCGCTGGCTATGTATGTATGTATCAAACGTAGAGGCCGTACCAATGGAGCCATAAGGCTGGAAATTTCAACATTTACCCCATATTATGTCCACAAAAAAATCCCCCTTAATTAGATTTTAGTGGGAGTTTGCAATGTAAGTTTACGCTAAATTGGTCCCTAGTTTGTGCCCGATTATTTTTTTAATAATTCATATTTTTAGTGATTATAAGTAACATTCTTTGATCGTTTATCTTTCCAACAAGGCATGAGCTAGAAGGCGTGGTGTTTCTATTGAGGAACTAACCAGACCTCACTATATATTAATGGTGAGAAAATAGATGCGGTTCATCTGACATAATAGTGAATTTAAAAGAAATATGGAAACTCGAAAGCTTAGGAAAAATGGATTGTTTTTATTTCCGTAACGTTTCGGGGAAATGGTTTCTTCCAATGTCAAACAAAAAACAAAAAACAGGAAAAATGACGAAATATGCAAATAATAATATTATTATGATTTCAATATTTATTTGCAATGTATTGTCTTATTTAGCCCTTCTGTTGTGATGACATTTAGTAATGTTTTTTCAATCAAAATCCAAGATCAAATCATTCTTATGATTTAAATTTACCCTTCCTGTAGGCCTCACGAATGGATAATTATAATAAGATTATAATCCATTTGCTTTATCTCTTATCTAATTCATTTTCCTAAAATTTAGGTTATAACTTATCTATCAGTTTTAATCATTCATAGATAGTATCAATTTGTTATTTCTTCACAATTTTGAACTATTAGACAATCAATTCATTTTTTATTTAAATCAAATGTTACTGGCATTACTCCTGTTATGTTTTCAATAGTTTTTTTTCAATGAAGTTCTTATTTGGGAAAGAAGTTTCCAAACTTAATGAATGTCTAAAACATGTAGATGACCTCATGTCTAAATCATTTTTTATGGTGATATGTATTTCTGTTTAATGGTGTAGAGGTTCATATTCAGCAATATAGATGGACGTTTTTTTCTATCTCTTGCTATAATATTAATTTACCTTAAGAATTGGATCTAAGTATTTCCTTGTCAGAAAAAGCTTATGCCTTAATCCAATCAACCAGTCGCTCTTAATAATTCTTCGAATTTATTATTCTGAACATTTTTCCCAATCAAATTTCACATTTTTTAACAAATATTCAGAAGAACAGATTGTAAATGGGTGGGAATATCATCCAAATTTACTTTTCAGACTCTTGGGTTATTGCATATCTATTAATTAGTTTTAACACTGATAAAATTTCAATTTTGTAACTCTTTAATACTTTCACATTTCATCTTATGGTAGTAAGAAGAAAATTCACATCGTGAGTGAGATTCATCTACATACTGTATTAGTATGGTTACTGTCCGAATTCATATATCTATATATATATATATATATATATATATATATATATATATATATATATTATTGTGTCATCCACAGACAGCTGTTTCGATGTATTACATCTTTTCAGTAGAAGAGCATTGCACATATATATATATATATATATATATATATATATATATATATATATATATATATATATATATATATATATATATATATGAGAATTGATTGGATGAGTATTGCTGAGGGAGGCTTTTTAATTGCAGAATAATAAACTGTTTATTGGGTTCTCATTTGATTTAATCAATTTTTATATTTATACCCGTAGAGAAGTAAATATAATGACATACATGTAATTTCTTAACAGCGTTTTTGGTTTAGTTTATTTATGTCAATAGTATATAGAATTTTTCTACACTAGGATTACCTTAGAAGAAACAGTTCTTATAAATATGATGTTTTTAACTACAATTGACTTTTATAGCGTTTTATATAATGGATTACCCCTTAGAAAATGCTTATCAATTAGATCCAAGAAAAACTTTTATTACATCTATCCAATTAAACCAAAGATCTTTTCTTTTTTTTTTTTTTTTTTTTGATTTCTTTTGTCATCATTATTAATGAAATTTAAAGTAGTATCGTTAAACTTATTACTGTTGGAAGAGTTTCTATATATTCCACTGTTGATAGATTTTGATTGATGAGAGCCATTGGGTCATAGGATTTTTTATTTATATAAATTGGATGTTGAGTATCCTTCGTAAAAGCTTTAGAAGATTTATTAAGTAGGTTTAATATGACATCTAGAGAATTGACAATTTGAATGTTAGAGGCAATCTCTACTTTGAAGCCAGCTTTTTGATGCTATTTTTGCAATTACTAACTCTACCATTAGACCATCGTCCCTATATAGCCCTACATCATCCTTAGAAGATTTTTTCCCTAATGAAGAGAAAAAACTCAACAATGTCGAATTGTATGACAATAACATTGTTTTTATCCACGATGTTGTCGAACCAGTCGATTACATCTTTGATACTTTCCCATTGGTTATATTTTAGTGTAGCCTTAACTCTGTTGCTGATATTTTCCAAGATACGTTTGGAAAATTTACCTATTTCTGATTTTGACGGATTGATGAGTCTAGCGTGTATCGTATTTATTACATATGGTTTGAGATCCTTCAAAGATTGAATCTCTAAACAGCTAGGAAGCACATCTACATTTGTAATAATTTTTATTATCAAGAATGTAGGAGAGCAAGTCCAAAGATTTTAGAATAATTGCGGAAATGGAAGTACTAATCTCTAATAGTATGTATAGATTATTTTAGAATTACTATCACTGAAAGATGAAGTGTGATAATATAAGGGAAAGGAAGAATCACAATCCAATATTTTCTGGGCTGAGACAAGAACCATTGAGGAATAATAGAGGGTTTTAGAAGGATAGAGTCATGCATACAGTTTTATTTATCCTCAATTGTAACAGTTAGACATATATAATAAATGAGATGATTCTAATATAAACAATATAAACCAACTAGGCATTGGCCCGAACTTCCAAATTTTTTAAAGATGCTACGATCTGTTATATAAATAGAAATGAGAATAGTAAAAATAAAATAGAAAAAGGTTTTGTTTTTTCTTATTTCACCTAGTACACAATAACAAGTTAATCGTAAAACTTTGATAAATATAGCTTTGAGCAGAGGACGATATAATTCAGAAAATCACAATAGATTTTAGAACGGACTTCTACAAAAGGAATCAATGTTTTTTTCTATAATCTACCTGCTATACTACGTGCTTATAAAATTTGAATTGATAATTCTTGTGAGCCAATTACTACCTAACGTTTTGAATTCTATCGCTGAAAACCTATATTAAAGTATTTAGATACGGTATTGGATTTAAAATACGTGAAAATTCACAAGAATAAACTATAGATATACATAGGGAGAAGAAAAAGTAATTGAATCGGGAAAATGATTGCTTATATATTTTTTGCGAATTAAGAACAAAAGGGAGATTAATCTGGTGAATCGACTTCATACATACATAAAAATTTTTGGTTTGAATCGTTGGGTTTTGTAAAAACGATTGAGCCTGATTGAATCATAGAGAAATACGCTGCTCAGAAATAAATGGGCTTTTTGTTTTCATAATTGCAATAAAAAAACGATTACTGGTTGCTGATGAGTGCGGTAGGCACGAAATGTCAACACTCATTGCGTATATATCCTTGTAATTCTTTTATATATGTATATATGTGTCAGTGTGAAGATTTTATAAGCATATATAGATATAAGAATATATCCTTCGTAAAGTTCGATGGATTCGCAGCGCTCAATATTAGTTATACTTCGTTCAAGTTATCCATACAGTTTGAAGAAGGTAATTGGCATGAAACGAAATATTTTTGTCACTGACTCCTGGATTATATATATATATATATATATATATATATATATATATAGAGAGAGAGAGAGAGAGAGAGAGAGAGAGAGAGAGAGAGAGGTGGGGGAGAAAGGAGAGGAGATATTTCGTATAGATATACAAATATTGAACATGTTTATATAGTTAGGATTTTGAAACAATATCAAAATACAGAGAATTTGTCATCCTGTCAGGTTGTCAATGAAGTATCTGACCAATTGGCTTTGTATTTCTCTGTAAGGGAATATCCTACCTGTTGGGGTTAATTGGTTTTGTACAGTTGAGATGCTTTCAAGTGGACGTGTTCACGACCTACCTACCCCCCTCTCCCTCTCTAATCTTGGTGTTGGATGAAGGGTGTAAATTTTGTACATGCGCTCATTGGACAGTGTACTTATATGTAAGTAGGTACGTGTATATGCTTACACGTTTTTGCTATCCTGGGGAGTAACAAACTTGAATTAATGTAAATAGTATTTTATACATGCGTACATAAATATATATGTGTGTGTGTATGTTTCTGTTTGTGTTTGTGTGAGTCTGTGTGTGTGTACGTATGTGTGTGTGTGTGTGTGTGTGTGTGTGTGTACGTGTGTGTGTATGTGTGTGTGTGTGTGGAATGAGAGAGAGAGGTGGGACGTTTGTTTGTACTGAGACATGAACGCGTATAATTTTAAAATATTCTTATATTCATTTATGAACAATACTGAATGAGGCAGACTGTGTGGGGACTTTGTTCATTAATCAATTAATCCATCAATGAATTAATTGGTGTGCTCTACATGTTTTGGGAGGGGTTCCCATCTTCAGTGGTGTATGTATGTCTTTTAGTAGTTAAAAGTTGTAAGATACACACATACACACGCACATATATATATACCTGATTAGTGTTAGCATTTCGTGCCTATAGGTTTTTATTCACTGCATATAAGCAAGAGAGCATGTACCAAAATATCCTTATAATCACACACGCACACACACACACACACACACATACATATATATATATATATATATATATATATATATATATATATATATATATATATACAGAGAGAGAGAGAGAGAGAGAGGGCAGAGATAAGCAGAATATACTTATATGTAACCATATAAGAAGATTGGCTTTTCTGTCTGAGACCATTTCTATATCTCTCTCAATATTGTTCTTTCTTTAGTCGCAGCCCGAGACTTAGTCCCAATCTCTGCCTATCTATCTATCTATCTATCTATCAAATCACCGTAGCCCCATGAATAGTCAGTGCGACCAACCAAGTGAGCCACAGATTCTTCTCTCCTTATTCGTCTATGTGTATGAAATTTGCATTGGTACGACAATAGATACCATCTAAAAAGTTTTTTATTTGTTTGTTGTTTTGTTTTTGTTTTTTTGTTTTTCATAAAAGTGTTTTTGGGGGGTCGCCATTGTCATTTTGGGACTTACAATGCCTGAATATTGTGCTGGCAATTTTTTAGATAATTTAGATCCTTTTTCAGATAATCAGTTCTGGCACATGCTTGGGCTACGGTGATTCATCGATGTGAGTTACATATATATACATATATATATATATATATATATATATATATATATATATATATATATATATATATATATATATCTACGTTTGTACCTGTCTATCTACCAAATGAAGACTGATACAGAAATAAATTGCAAGTTTTATAACAAACCAGAATATACCCGTCGACGGAGTTATTTACATGAGGTTCGACACTAAAAAGCCTCAAGATATTTTATTTGGTAGTTTATTTTTGATAATTCAATTATCCTTATCTCAAGTTTTTAAAAGTCTCAACTCATCTCGAGTTTTTTTAATGGGAGATGATCAGAAGTGAAGTCTTGAGAGTTTCTATGAGGGAATAAGTATCATGCCATAATAGGAAGGAAAATCAACAAATAAGATTATCCTATTTGAGCGCAAACAAACAAATAATTAAACAGAAAAACTTTCATATAAACTTATGTGGTTAGATTAGACAACCCTAAGATCGGTTGAAATCAGTGCAATCTTACGTGACCAGAATGAATCCATGTATTGTAATAATTTACTTAAAAATAAGAGAGACGACTCTATAATTATTATTTGATAGTTATCTTCCTTATTAAATCGGTAATTGTAATATAGATAGGAGAGAGCACGGACGTAGGACCTGTACTGTTATCATTTAGTTGCTAATCAGTCGGATTTTTTCTTCTCATTTCCCAAGTTGGCAAATATCAGGGCTACTTTGAACGAATACCTCTGACTTCAAAGCACCGTTTAGGTTACTTACAGGTCACAGATAGAAACAAAAACAAACTTTTAGTATTATATTGGTACAATCATCATTAGATGTTGGATGAATGTGACATTCTGTGGCTTAAATGAGACAACCGTCTGTCAGTCTGTTTTTATTTTTCTGCTCTCTTGATCCAAATATAATAACTGACATTAAGAGAAGGTGATTTGAATAGACTTATATGCCCACAAATATGTGCACATTTATAACTGTGTATGCCCGGGTGAATACAGGAGTTAAAAATCAGCTTTTTGTTTTTTTGATGAGGACTAAAAATGAAGGCTCTGCATTTTTGGTCTCAATCACCGAGAAAAAATGTTTTTTGTTTTTTTTGTTATGAGGGTAGCAAAGTCGTACTTCAGAATAATGGGCCTGGGCTTTTGGTGGGGGACCAACGACGAGACCCATGAATTTTTATCAAGGGACAAATTTCAACTTATTACACTTGAAAAATTAACATTTTCAGCAACAGTACCTGAATTTGTGGGATTTATTCTTGTTTATAGACTAAGTTCGCTTTTTTCTCAATTTGGTTTGCGTATTTTTAATTTGCATGCTGTATTTTTTTTTATTTTGATAGCCGTATTTATAGATTTGATTGTCGTATTTTTTGATTTGCACTGTGTAGTTTTCAACTTGGTGTATTTTTTTTTTACTTAGTTGGCATATTTTAATTTGGATGGTGTATTTTTTTAATTTGGTCGCCGTATTTTTAATTTGCATGGTGTAATTTTCAATTTACTTGGCGTATTTTTTTTCAATTACTTGGCATATATTTTAATTTGGTTGGCGTATTTTTTAATCTGCTCCTTTAAACTTGAGCTTTTTGGGGAAAAGGTATAGTTCTGTATCTTTTACGCTCTATACATCGGTATATTTACGGGAAAGCTATCATAACACGAGCGAGTAAGTATTTTTGATGCTCAAATCAACACAAACTAAAAGACACACTCTCTCTTTCTCCCTCTCTCTTTCTCTCAAACGCGCATACATACACATGCGCATACAAATAATCATTACACACAAACCAAATATTCTTTATTCAACTTATGCGTAGGTAAATGAGTGTTATGTGTGTGTATGTATTTTGAGTGTGCCTACCTGGTCTGTCCTGGTAGTACCAAGTCGTTTTCAATACCTTAAAAACCGGTGGCGTGGTCTTGAAATAACTTGACAACCAATGATACAGACACTCTCTAGTTGGGTTACTCAATCGTCAGTGAGACATTATTTACTGAGTTTATGTACTGTGTGACCGTTGCATTCGTAATGACCGTACGAATCATTCATCACGTCTCGCGCAGGTCTCTCTGGTTCCTTCCCCTTCTTTACAGACCAGATCGGGCTGCCTGCGACTTCTAGTTTTCCCAAAGAGATTCCAGACCGTGAACGAGATTAAGGAGATGCAGCTGATGGTGAATTCCAAAGATTGTTTCGGAAAGAGGAAGGAAGGCTGGGATAAGTTTGCGATGTCCGAAAGAATGTACTTTGAAGTGGACTAAGGTGTTATTGTAAGTAGGCTATTTTTCGTTAACGCTAAACAGCTGGACAATTTCGGGAGAGACTTTCATATACATTGAATATGATGATATAATATTCATCACATTAAATGTAACATAGATATCGGTAAAGACTAATACAAAAAATTACACCTGGTCAAGTCTGATATGTGTGTGCGTGAGAGTCTACGTATTCACACACACACACACACTAACACACATGCACATATAGAGACACGCATACACACATGACGACAGAAATATCAAAAACATTTCATTTGCACACTTTCATTCGACTCAAATTTACAAGAATATGTTGACGAGCGTTTTGTTTGTTTTGATATTCAAAAAAGAGTATCAGAAGCATTATCATTCAATTCCTTTCAAATGTCAACATCCTCATCTGATCTTTTACCCAAGATGAACAGTGTACCCAAAAGACACACGTGTGCACACGCACACACACTCTCATACACATGCATAAACCTATAGAGGCATGTACAGAAATACACGCGCATTCACACACGTATGTATTCGCTAACGTGTGTCAAAGAGTCAAGCTTATTTGGTTTAGAATAGACAATCAACAAATACACTCGCACACACACAAACACATACACGCACACACACCACAAACACATACGCGTACACGATTGTATGCTTTCGCCATTTTGAGTCGAAATGTTGAGCATGTTTAGTGTAAAAGTTGATAAATGATGATTTAAAATGATTCAAGGTTATACTCCCAGTTTCATTTTTCATGTGTTTTTATGTATAACGAATAGTTATAACCAGTTGATGTACCTTGTATTTTCTTTGCTGACAGAATTTTGGTTTTCATGTCTATGATGTAAGAATAAATAAACGAACGATTTCGACAAAGAAGTGTAATATTCACTTCATCAATTTATAAATCCTCGAATATATTTCCACATAAATATATGTATTTACGATTATATATATATATATATAAGTATATATATATATATATATATATATATATATATATATATATATATATATATATATATATGTATATATATATATATATATATATATCAAGAAATGGATGTATAATTCGGCAGATGATTATAAATTGCGCTATATGATATTGAAACTCTATTTGCAGTGATCTCCCGTGAGGTGAATGTATCATTTGGTCTTGACAACGTAAAAAGAATAAATAACTAACCCCATTTTCTTTGCTTGTTTCTATTTACGTTGTCTAGACCAAATGAAACATTCACCGTGTAATAACGGGAGATCATTTCAAATGAACTACCATAAAATATACAACGTAATTCATAATCATATATATATATATGTGTGTGTGTGTGTGTGCGTGTGTGTGTGTGGGTGTGGGTGTGTTGGTGGAATTATTATCTGACAAAATTATGATTTTTCTTTTACCTTTCTTATTTCGGTACATGTTTCTATGAGGTATTCATCTTTCACAAAGATACCATCAATAAATGCCACGAAACGAAAGCATGACAGAAGCAACGTTGCATGACCACATGACAACGAGAAACATCACTTGGATTTAAAATTAATACCTAACCAACTGAGGAAGATGAATAACTCATCGAAACGCGTATATATATAGAATAAAAGTTAAAGAAAAGTATTATTTTCCAAATTTTTCATTATATATTTACACACACACACACACACACTCACATACATACATACATATATAAATATACATATATATATATATATATATATATATATATATGTGTGTGTGAGTGTGTGTATGTGAGTGTGTGTGTTTATAGTCTAGAAAGCTTCACAGCTTTAAACACTAAACAGTGGAGAACTTTTCATAAATATGTATACGAGAGACAATTATAACAAAGTATAGGGGAAAACACTGGAGAAAGTTTCTTAATTTGCATTGACAGACAACTGGGATTTGGGTGACTGGGGTGACACCAAAAAATCCATTGGAGAAGTTTTTAAAGTCTAGTGTTTAAAGCTGTAAAGCTTTCGAAACTATATATATATATATATATATATATATATATATATATATATATATATATATATATATATATATATATATATATATATATATATTAAGATAAACGTTATTATTATACTGATCTGTTAATATGATTATCGGATTTATCATTTATTTATAAGTGTACGTATGTAAATGAATGTGCATATATGTTATTATCAATATTCATATACACGCATTTACAGTCAAATTACGTTCGATCAGCGTAGTTAAGTAGTGCTGAATCAGTTCAGTACTTAGATGGGGGACTGGTTGGGACATCATATACTGTAAGCATGTATTGCCTACTAGTATGCATGGAAGCATCCCTCTCCCGCCACACACAAACCGATCTTGTATAACATTCTGTCCTCCTGGGATTTAAATAACTACATAGATTAATTCATGTCTATATAAGAAATAACAACGAAAAAAAAAACAGATTCTGTTCCTAACCTGCGACGTTGTATACACACGTTTTTGACAGCATTTGGAAACATTTGTTCCTGTAATAAAAAATATCAATAATATTTAGAAAAAATGTTTGTTTTCAATTGATGTTTCAAGTTGAAACCCGTTAAAAACCCGTAACAAAAATAAATAATCATTACATCAGGAATAAGAGGAAAAATATTGTCCCAAATGCAATATCATTCATTATAAAAGGAAAAAAATCAAAGATACATTCATGAAGTGTATACATTAATTATAAACACTGTTTAGTCTGCTTTCATTTTTCTGTCATTCTGTCCTTCTTTCTTTCTTTTTTTTTGTATTCAATTTTTATCTCGAGAATTTTTTGAAGAAAGGATATGACATCATGTGACATAAAGAGAGAAAATCCATTTTCTTTCTATCTTTAATTATACACTTATTGAGATAACAGCTTTCTCTCTTTGTTACCAACGCTATCTATCTCTCTTAAACCACTCTGTCCTCGGGTCACAATTTTCCACAAACACTTTTAATCTATTCAGTTGAAACGTTATATATATATATATATATATATATATATATATATATATATATATATATATATATATATATAGAGAGAGAGAGAGAGAGAGAGAGAGAGAGAGATAGATAGACTCACTTGAATTCCATATATTTGTACGATTATTAGCTTGTTTCAAATGTGTTTATCGATTGGTTAGTGCTACCAGCGCACATGCATTTATATTCAATCGTAAATGGAATCGTATTTCATTTCAAGTTTATCTGCCAAAATACAAAACGTGTTAATGTGTGGATGAAAGGCTCTAGAGATGTGCACTTGAAATCAGAATATGGCCTACTTGGCAAAGATTTACATTTTTTTTTTTTCAAACTAAATACGTTGTTTTAATTCGATAAAAAGTTCATTTAACCAAAACGGCAAAATAAAACAACTTCTTTGGCGAAATCAAACAATTTTACAAAAAAAAAACGAGAAAATACGTAGCTTTAACATTTCTCACAAAAAAAAAAAAAAAAAAAACCAAATAAATCCCTCGTTTTAATTTGATCAAAGATTTATTTAATCGGAGCAAGGAAAATAAACAACTAGTCTTTACGATCAGAAGATTATGTAAGTAAAGTGAAACCAAATTGTTTTTGAACAAAAAAAAATGATAAAATTTCACCTATTGGGTTATTTTGCCGAGTCGGCGTAATATATACTTCTAATGTATGAATATAATTCACATCTGCCTTTACATGCTGACACATAAGCCTATAAATCTACCATCACAGATAGACAAGGACGTTACCACAGGCGAACAGTATCTATTCTCTGGACAAATAAATGCTTACCAATATTTTGAATATTTCTCTAATCTATGTAGGTAATATGATTTCTTAGATGAAATGTTGAGCGATATTGATCTTCTATGTATCGTCATGACATTTTTTCCCAAATGTTTGTCACCAACTGAAAATTTCAAAACTTCATTTACCCCGACATAGACATACGTACATACATGCACACACACATACACACACACATAACAGCGTGCTCGTGCACATATCTTTACACACTGCATTTAAATGCTGTCTAAAGTACTTATATCAAGTGCAGTTTATTAGAAAGTAACTTGAAATACTTGAAATGTAACCAAGTTAGATATGAACGGCGGAAATTTATATAGGATTCGAACT
>OY735216.1:56496604-56499104 GCA_963457665.1 Thysanoteuthis rhombus | reverse complement strand
GCTGGGCGAAGCCTATGGAGATCCCAGTCGTCAGAATCCTTGTCTCATCCTTTGCTGATGTAGTCCAGAAGAGAAAGCTGAGAGCGATACGCCTGACATCAGCTTGGATGCAGAAGCTGCCGGAAAGACGTCAAATTGGACATCTCAAGGGAGCTCCCTTCCCTGGTTTGGAAGTTTGTTTGTTTGTTTGTTTTTCAAATTACATTTCTGTTTGTTTGTTTATTTATATATTTATTCAAATATTCATTTATCTAAGTAAATGTGTTTTTTTATATATTTCTCAAATATTAAACCGTAAATAAACATCATTTCAGAACATTCCTATTATTGTTTCTCCTGGAATATATTTTCGGGATTTTGACCTTTCGGGGGGTTTGGTTTGCAGAATTTCGACTGATTTTGGGTATTTCAACATTCGAGATAATAGTCTTTGTTGAGCTGGAACATAAATGTACCCATAAGGAAATAACCGGGTAAAGTTGAAGTGTATTGATATGTACAGCAGATCTTTATTTACCTTCAACAATTCAATCATATCTTAATTTGTCTGTAAGTCTGTTTCAGAATACTCACACACACACGTAATCGTATACAGACACACACATGAACACACATACACCAACTGAATATCCATCCCACGGACAGATTATTCAGTTAGTACATATATATATATATATATATATATATATATATATATATATATATATATATATATATATATATATATATTATTGTGTCATCCACAGACAGCTCTTTCTTCAGTGTGGCTATGGACTTTCCATTGTCCCATCTAGTACCACGAAGCAGGATTGAAACCTTCGCTTCGGACCCGGAGGCCGATATCCTACCTCTGAGCTGAAAGGCTGATTTTAATTTATTTATTATTGGTTAAATTCCCCGTTCACCAGATTGCTCTATTCCTATGGAAGAGCATTTATATATATGTGCATGCATTTGTTGAAAGGGAAGTAAGGGTCTTTTTTTTTAATCATATTTACTTTATAGATGGGGACACCTCTTGAACCTCTCGAAACTTTTTAATCTAATCTTATTGCAGGAAAAATGCATATTTGATCCCTCAAAGGATTTGTTTCCGTTTATTTTACACCCCTTAAAATAACATATAAACATAAAACAAGAAGACGTATATGGGCAGAAAGTAGGTTCCACTTTGGTATTATAGTTACATTGTAAATAGAATCCCCTCTAAAACCGTTTAAAAATCACCCCACAAAGTCCATCGGGTAGTTTGTAGAATTTGGTTAGGTTACACTCACGTTTTGGTACGTTTTATCGCGTGAAAGATAAACACCCAAACACCTCTCTCTTATAGATTGAAGATACATATGTCTGTTAACTATTTATCTATCTGTCTATAGCAAACCTTTTCCTCTTTGAAAGCTTAATGAAACACAGTCTTTGTGCCGTATATTCGTATATTTGTAAAATCTGCAATACTCACATGGTATATAAATGTCGATTTATTTACGGCGCTATCGTTCAATTGAGAAGTTGCCTTGTTTAGCTATCAACATCTGGAAGTAAAGGCGTGAATATTAATATTCTTATAAGCACACGTATATGCAGACACACGAAAATGGGTATTTTGGTAGTTTCTGTCCACTTTTTGTCTTCATACTAATTTTGTTGTCCTTAAACGCGAATAGTCTGGAACAATAACAAAAATGCACTAAATTCAAGACCTACTCACAGATGTTCAAAATTTGTTTGCGCTTGTCTCTTGTTATTTGTGGGTTTTATTTGGGGGGGGGGGGATTTTTTTTTTGTTGGGAGGGGGTGCTGTTGTTTCTTTCTTTCTTCCTTTCTTTTGTGCCGGGGGTGAGTGTCGAAAGTTAACGAAGAGTGAAGTCAATTTCTTCCCATTTCATGACCAATAATATTCAAAGGATATTGTCACTTCTTTCTTTTTCTTTTTTTCTTCCACTTAAAAAGAAGACAATTTTTCATTAGATGCCTTATTTATTTTTTAGTCTAAGAGAGTTGTTTGCTTGTCGTTCCACCTATTGTATTTAATTTTGTTTTTACTATTGTTGTTCGTTGATACCATGGGTGGTGTAGCTTGTCATTATTGCTGCTGTTATCAATAACTTGCAACCTTTTAAACCTTACGGCTATGTCAGGTGTTCCGAATCGAAGAACATTGTTTTGACAAAACATAATACTATTGGATTACTTATAAAAAAAAAATTAGATATCAAGCTTACTTCACTTCTTGAAATACGTACATGGCAGCCAATCGATGTTGGATGATGATATCTTCCTGGAGGTAACCAGTGCAAAGTGATCCTTCACCATCATCATATCTTTTAGCGTCTGTCTTTGGACATAGACCCTCCCTAAGATTTTCTAGATCTCTCTATCATGGGCGTCAATTTACTAAATAACTTTTCATCGCCTGTCGTCGCACAACTCACACAATACCTAATGTCGAGATTATTCCCGTAGATACGAATCGGACCCTGGAGCATGTTTTTAATTA
>OY735216.1:56474104-56491604 GCA_963457665.1 Thysanoteuthis rhombus | reverse complement strand
GTTAAGAAATGTGTCTTAAATGCCGTGATGCTGCACGATCTTTGTTTTATTTTTGTTTTCTGTCGTAACGAAAACACTATCAAGAACAATCCTCATCAAAATTAGGAGTGTAAACCCGATAGGTAAAGCTCACATGCCCAATCATGATCTGAACTGGCACTAAATGATTTCAAGCAGGCTATCTCACTGACTGAGCAAAAGTGACAAGTTCATCATACAGGTATGCGTGGGTATATTCCATTCTAATTGATAAATACATTTTTACAAATATATGTATATATTATTTATTCTATATCGAATACAAATGTTTCTCTAATCATCCTCAGTCGGAATGGAAGTTGGAGTGGAACTTGACTTTGCAGCATCCAGACTTGTTCCTCTCTGTTTTTCTCCATCCAGATTCCTTTATTGGTATTTGCTAAGCTTTGTTTCGTACGACAAGAGGCTGCTTATGTGTGCCACCCAGTTACAATCGAACTCACTTCAGCAGTCATGTTCTCTGAGACTAACTTGCAAATCGCTTTCCATTCTCTTGGCTCTTCTTTTATCATGGGCATTTTAAACCTCATTTGATGATGATGATGATGATGATGATGATCATCATCATCATCATCATCATCATCATCATCATCATCATCATCATCATCATCCGATGATACTGTGCTCGAGGCTCTTACGCAAGTTATGCAGGCCGTTCCCATATATACTGTATAAGCACACATGTGTATGCAAATGCTTATAATTGGGTTGGAATATAGATAGACTTTAACGGTGGATACGTACTTAAGACAGACAGATAGATAGATAGATAGATAGAGAGATAGAAGGGAGGAAAGAAAGAAAGAAAGAAAGAAAGGAATAGATAGATAGAAAATAGACATTTTATGCGTATAGAAAATAGTATTATACGCAGAAGTTACATAATCTGTTCACCAATCTTAATCGCCCACGTACGGTACACAATTAGACATGTTTTCTATTAATGGTTTGTGTACTTTTCCTTTCTTTTATTTGATCTAGTCTATTGAAAAGAAGTTTCTGTCACGGTAGTCAGAGTTAAGCAACGCACTGACTGGTCAAGATCTACGCCGGATAAGCTATGTAGTAAAAGTAGCATTTCCCAAGGGCCCCACGCTGAAAGCTTGCCAGTTATCAATTTCGATTCAGGGATTCAACACTTGTTCTATTGCTATAGTACTATACCGCCTTCAACTTTCATGAACGACAGGGTATTTAAGGTTGGCAATTTTTAGTTAACTGCCGCTTTCAATCGGTGATAAAAGAGTAATTAATGGGAGAGTGGTATGTATGTGATACATATGGCACATAAATAGGAAGGTAATTAAAACTGAAGTCAAAGGTCAAAACGAAAAAACAATGATACTGTAACTGAAATATCAGTTATATTCGTCGTATCATCTCACTGTATAGCAAATTGACGAGAAAAAAATTATGAGTGAAAAATGTATGTGCTTTAATATAAATTTTGGGCCTCCTTAAAACATTTACTACAGACCTTGCTCTTGCTTAATCCCATCCTGGTCAGAAGTGAACAATTTACATTTTCTGAATTCTTAGATGAAGCATCGCCTTCCTTAATCTTGGGCTAGTTTTTAAATATATCTTATTTTTCTTGGGTTTTTTATCCATCGTTTTGATCAGTAACCATCAACCAAAACTGTCAAGAAAGTCAACATATTTTTCTACAATTCTCAAGTGTGTCTAACTATCCATCTATTTAGATATGTGTCATGCAATAGGTCAACACAATCGCGGTCGATGGAAATGGAGATGGGAAAGGCCTTTGACCAGCTGTGGACATATAATAACTGCTTCAGCTGCTGCTGCTGATGATGTCTTGTGAATAATTATGTTTTTGTTTTTCAAGTCCCAGTAAGTTTTTAACGCGGTAGGGGTTCAATTTAAAATCCAATTTTATGGTAAATTGATCCTTTAGTTTGAGTTCGACAGTGCTCACGCTTGTTTCCCTTTTTATCAGACTTTTTAGTGATCCAACGAAAGGCGAAAGAAATAACTTATTCATTGATCACCCCCACCCTTCATCTATTTTTCCGATTGGTCAACCACAAACACGGCATGCTGCAAAAAGACGTTGGTCACGTGACATTTTCTATTGAGTGACCAATCAGACCTGTAATTTGTGCCAATCAAAGAAAAAGCATGATTCGAAATAAAGTATAAGCTTCCGACGAAAAATGAACTTAATGCCCTATCCGTTGGGAGCCGGTCTGACCAGGACAGCACTTTACCGATTAAGCTATGGATACTAACCGGCTGACGTCATTCAAATTTCGACATATAACTACATTCTCAATTATCCAATCTTTACTCCTAGACAAGTTATTTGTTTACACCTGCTGCTGATGAGTAGTTTGGATTGAAAATAAAGAATAAGCATTCTATCCCTTGTGGAGACAAATTCTTACGAATCTTTGATGCTGTAAGTTCATAATTACTCTTCCCCTTGATCTTTACCTCGATTAAATGAATCACTGTAGCCTTCGAATGTCCCAGAACTGATTATCCAAATCATCTTTTAGAAATATCTAAAAATTCTGAAATTATCTTTAAAAAAACTACCAATTCCAGATTAGAGCATAGTTGGTCATAAATGACCGTAGAGACCCCAATAAGCAACGGAAAAACGTATTTATATACCCACCCATGGATTCAAGGATACTCCAAGAGAGAAGAATCTGTAGCCTGCTTGGCTGGTTGGTCAAGCAGGCCATTCGTGGGTCTACAGTGATTCGATCAGCAAAATGAAATGGAGGAAAACTAATTGGTAAAGAAATAGAAGAAGGGAAAATAGAAAGTTGCAATACAATCTACAAAACCCTCTTGGGTGGGTGAGGCGTGCTGAATATTCTTTAAGTCCACCTAAACAGATTTTCCCTTGCAATGTAAGTTTATGCTAACTTGACCCTAGGTTATCCATCGATCAGCCTTTTTTCCAATATTTCAATCGATCATCACGAACAAAATGCTGGTCACATGACGGTTTCTATTAAGTGACTAACCAGACCTATACATTTGTATGATTTTCAAATCATTATCCTTTGTATGAGTTGGAGTACAAATAAGTAATATTAGTCAAGTTATTAATATTCATTGTGGTAGCAAGAATAGTATTGATTATCATATTTATTATTGTTGGTCTTAGTAGCAGTAAAATCTGTTTCAAGTGTTACTATTATCATTTAGTTACTTGTTCTAGTTGTTTTAGCAATCGTATATAACTTGTGGGATATTTTTCTAGTCTTTGGAGCCGAGGGTAAAACTGTCTTTGTGGTTTGATGTTTACTTTTAATCAAGCAAAAAAATCTCTCACGGGACGATTTTTCTTTCCTTCCCATAAAGAGGCAACTGATGGTATTATGAAGAGTTTATGTTTCAAAGGACGCGCGCATTCGACAATTGAGAGAATCTGCAAAAAGAGCAAGATTTGGACGCAAAAAGCAGAATTGTTTGTTTACATTTCACACCGTTCACCTTCCCCTCAATCTACTCTGAAGATCCTTTGGGGTCTGGAATCACCAAAAAAAATTAAGACTGGAAAAAATGTGAAACAGCCGACAGGAGTCAGAGATCTGCAATCGGGTCTCGATGTAAGGAGAAAAAACTAGGGGGGGGGGGGCAAAGAGGAGAAAGAAAGGAAAACTAGGGGACAGAGAGCGGGGGGAAGAAAGAGGGGGGAACAGAGAAGATGATGGAACAGAGAAAGAAAGGAGAAGAAGAGAAGGAAGGAAAAAAAAAGAACGAACGAACGACCAAAGACGGGAATGAAGAAGAGCAAGAAGCAAGAAAGAGAAAGGAAAAGAGATGTAAGAATGAAAGAAGGAAAAAGATGAGAAAGAAAAATAAAAGAGAGAAGAAAAGAAATGGAGAGGAAAGGAAGATCAATAATGTGTTGGTGAATAAAGAAAAATACAATGATTAAGAAAGTTTGGAGGATTCGAACAATATTTCATTAAGTTTTTTCTCATACTGGATCATCACAGCGAAAATCGGCCATTATGAAAAATGGCGGTAAAATGTCTTTCCAAGATATTTTTTACTTGCCCTAGCACGTCCAATCGGTTTAATTTTTCAACTTGAAAATTCCTACGGGGCTTCATTACAGCACCAGGACTATAATGAAGATCAAAATTACTACCAATGACTTGGAAGTTTAACACTGTACGGTAGGCTCTCTCACTCACACTAAATTTCAGAAAAGAATGTTCACATGCCGACAGATATCAAATCTCTCTCTCTCTCTCTCTCTCTCTCTCTCTCTCTCTCTCTCTCTCTACTTGTCTGCAATGGCCCAACAGCTAGGATTGAAAAGACGTGTAAGTAAAGCCGGGGGAAGGTTGAAACGGAAAGGTTGCCGCTGAGAGGAGGGCTGGGGACCTAGGGAGACTCAGCCTTCAACGACGCCTTCTAGACACCTTGTATGAAACTGCAAACCACAGCACGGTGAGAATATTGAAAATAGGACAGGAGATGCGAGGAGACTTGCTGTCACAATATCCAGCGACGACTACCAGGCAACTGGTAAGAACATTTGAATGATAATAATAGAACTGGTAATCCTGGATAAAGAAAGGAGAACCTACAAAATAATAGATGCCTTTAACCATCAGCAGCTTTTGCTTTTTAAGAGTGCATGTTCTCAATGCGATGATTTCTGTTTTGGCAAAGGTTATTGAAACCATTAATAAATCTTTATTTCAATTCATCCTTTTTAGTTCAGTAGATCTTAGCTGTTTTTGTTTACTTTTGGTCACCAAAAAGGAGGCTTTTTGGCCACATTTTGAACCAAAAGATTAATAAGGAGGATGTCATCGGCACCAATAAAAACATGATGAAAAATCTTATTGATATTAAGATACTAAAGTTGAAAATACTGAAACATTGCTTGTTTAAAATGAAGACTAAAATGAATAAAGAGCAATTAGAAAGTTGATATGACTTAAATTAGTTAAAAAATGTAAAGGTGAAGAGCAATCACTCTGGATTATAAAATGTCAAGATAACACTCGTCAGATAAAGTTTAGTAAAGGAGTTTATTCAATGTATCAGATGTTCTGCTTCAGAAGTATTTTGCATGGACTCGTGGTCAGTTCTTGTTATATAAAATGAATCATAACCCTTTTAGGTACCGTCGTTGGACGTACGCCCTCCCAAAGATTCGTGAGACCACTCATGGGCGTCGCAGAGTCATTAATTTCTGAATTTGTCTAGTTCGTCACACCATTTCATTTTTTACCAGCTGCAGTCTCGCTTACTTTCGTTTATTTACTCAATCTCAATATCATTGCTTCTATATGGTCTTTTCCATGAACTAAATATAGTTATACCAACTCATTAATCCGTCTGAATTGGTTATTTTTTTCATTTGCTTATCAATCTTGTGCTGAATAAGATTCATAAACATGGACAAATATCCGAGTATATTCAATTTGCTTTAGATCCTGGTAGATTTTTTTATGAACAACTTGAAGTAATTATCAGACGTGAAAGAAATTTAATGATACGATGCAAAACTGTGACCAGCGAAAAAAAAATATGGTATGGTGATAAGAGAGTTTAAGAAGTATTGGCTCTGCGACGCCCGTACTAGAGAGGTCTGACAAAATGGGGGGGGGTATGTACAACATAGGTGATGATTTTCACCAAAAGAAGTACGAATATTGCAAGATATTGTCGAAATGAGCCCAACTGTCAGTGGTACGTTTTAGCTGAATCGAGATTTGGATCCGCGTAGACCCTCCTCCGACTCATCCAGGGGCGGATTAATTATTATGCTGAGTCGGCTTAAGACAAGGGATCCATAAGAGAGGAGGGACGAGGGAAATTATGGTTTAATTGAGTATACATGTATTTGGGATTTTGTAATTGAGTCGTATAACTTTATGATATTACACATGTAGCATGACATAAGTTTTTTAATGTCACATAATATCACTTTATTCTATTCAACGAAGGATGGGGCAGTGGGTCAAGATTTTAAGGGACCTTACTGACGCCAAGACCCCAGATGTAGATAATCCGTCACCGCTCAGCCCCGAATCGAAAGCTGTTTAGTTTTCCAAGCCAAATGAGGGAATAATAAGTATTTAAACATTTTTCTCACATATTGTCAAACTCCAGAACTGGACTTGACTTCATTTTCTTCCTTAATAAGAACATTAACAAGAACAATCAACATCAAAATTAGGGGTGTAAACCAATTAGTAAAATTCACACTTTCTTACTGTGATTTGAACCCGCGACCAGCAAATTGCTAAGTGGCTGTCTTAATGATTGAGGTTAATTGACAAATCTTGAAAATTCGTCGTACAGATACGTATGGGCTTTTTTCATTCCAATAAAAGAATTTGTACAGAAAACATATACATTTTTCATAATTTTTTATTGAATCTATTATCTATACGATACAAATATTTCAGTAATCGACTCCAGTCGTGATAGAAGTTGGGGGGTTGGACCCCACCATAACCCGTCTTGTCTCCCTTATTTTCGTTCTCCCTCATTGCAGGCGATAGATAAACGACTGAAAGTGTCGTTTCTTTGAACATCGCTAATTTTGTCCTTTGTATCATAAAGTGTGTGACACTATTTTGAAACTGGAAAGTCAACCTCATAAATCAAAATGTGACTGGGTTAAGGTATTGATATTCGCCCTGGTTCGTTGTATACTTCTACTCAGGCCACTCCACTTTCTCGCGGTCATCTGTACATATTTCGTGGAAGACGTGTCATGTGAAGAGTGGTTGGCGGTTTGGTGCATAACTCTGGATTTATATTTAGGTGATTGTTATAGTGTGAAGGTCAGTGGGAAGGTGCGAGCAGCCGAGTAGTTGACAGCGATGGAGAATGGGATCGGTGGGCCGAATTTTAACTCGGACTGAAACAGGATGTGTTCACCTCGCTCTAGTAAGTTTGGGAAAGGTATGAATCCGCTCCCCACCAACACATTGGCCACCGTGACAAGGTTATCACCCCCATGTCGTATATTTAGCTTATGTCCGCCAGCAAACCGTAAAAAGGTAATAAAATGGTCAGTGGATGAGTTTTGGGCTAATTTAGTATTTAACTTACAAAGAAATACGAACTTACATCTCCCTCTTCTGGTAATTTTTGCCTAATCTATGCGAGAGAAAATGCAAATTGGGAACCAACCAACAACTGTGAAATCTAGTTTAAACTGTAAACAAGACCAATTTTAACATTCATTCAATCAGATTGTGCATTATTTATAGTTTATAGCAGGCACCGGCAACCTTTTCGATCTCATGAGCCACGTGAGATATCTTTCGTCTTTATTCGGACCACACGTTCACTTCAAACATTTCAATCGTATTACCGTAAACATATGAATTACAATTATTATGTTATTGATCTACGAGGCTAAAAAAGCAGCGATTTTACAATATGAATTATAAGACAGATTTTCTGGGAGAAATTACATAAGATTTCAAATAATGCCTGACTAGACGCGAGCCACGAAAAATTTTTGCTGCAAATCAAATCTGACCAGTGACCAAACGCTTTCCTATGTGTGGTTTATGGCAACATTAATCTTCATGGTGGACAAGGACTTTGATGAGTATTATTTTCACCATTGCATACTATATAAATCTATAAAGCAAATAGTGAAAGCAAGACAGAAAATTTTTGCTGCGCACCAGGTGCAGTGACTCTGCGTAAATGCCAGCGATGATTTAACAAATTTTGAAGGATGACTCCAATCTTTTTGTTAAGGCCAACCACATTGGTTAAACCACTAGAGATCTAGCAGAAGAAAAAAAGAAAGAAGAGAAACAAAAGAAAAGTTACAATGCATTACGTTCAACTGCACCCGAACATCTCAAGCAAATTGGAATGAAATCTAAGAAAGAAATTTGGGTTTGCCATAAAGTGTCACGAGAGAATTGAGCGTAATGTCTGCTGCCAAGAAATTAAAACCTCCTTTCCTTCACCGACTTCTAACAGGAGACGAGAAATCAGTATTGTGCGTGAACAATAATATTAAACACAAACGGCGGTATCATCACTCTTATGTTAAACCAATATCAACACCGAAACAAGGGCTTCATCAACAGAATGTTTTGACATTCATCTCTGGTGAAATATGACAGGTGTTGACCACGGTGAGATGGATTCTAAAGAAGAAAACATCGCAGACCTTTATTGTCAACAACTCGAATGTTTCAATGGTGCATTTACGCGGGAAATTCACAGCTTTGGTTAAGAGAAAATGTGTCATGCTCCAGTACGACTATGCAAGTCCATATTCAGTAAAACCTGCATTCAGCAGATTCTCTCATTCTAGGAATGATATTTTAAGATCAACTAATTTGCCAGCTTAAGTTCAGGAAAGAATGTTCACAAACCAACATATATCACAAAAATCTACTTCTCTCTCATCCCCTCTCTCTCTCTCTCTTTCTCTCTCTCTGTCTGCCTCTATATCTGTCTATCCATTCCCCTTTCTTTCTCACCCCTGTGTCGTCTGCAATGGCTTAACAGCTAGGATTAAAAAGACACACACACACACACTACACACACACACACTACACACACACACACACACACACACACTATATATATATATATATATATATATATATATATATATATATAGCTTTGCTTAGCAGGCTGATTCCCCCAAATGCGTTATCACCAAATGAGCCCAATAGTGAATTGAACTGCCTTAACAATAATTAATTATTCTGAACTTTTCAATAAAAACACATACTACACATTTCACCATGGATACAAGGGACAATCCGTCCGCTTCATCAAATGCACATTTTTCACAATGATTATACATAAATCGTATCATAACACACCTCTGACGATAGATGTACATGTGTTTATGTGTCTGTGTACATTTGGCGATATATATATATATATATATATATATATATATATATATGATGTATGCATGGATCTATGTCGGTATACAACGACTATATGAACTGAATCAACAACCAAATATTCCCGACGGCGATCCAGAAAATGGACCCAAATAAACTTTATTCCAATAGCAGGACTCATCATCATCATCAGTCTCTTAACGTCCGTCGTTGGACATAGACCTTCCACAGGATTTGTCACACTTCTTTATCGTAAGCGTCGCGGAGCCTGTATTTTCTAAATTTGTCTAGAACATCTCTCCATCTTGTATTCTGTCGGCTTCGGTTTCGCATGTGATCTCTGGAGATCCATGTTGTGAGTTGTGATGGTTGTCTGTCATTCTTACAACATGGCCAGCCCATTGCCATTGAAGTTTTCTAATAGATTCTATGTTGTCTCTGACTCTCGTTTTCTTCCTAATATACTGTGCTGTATTGTGATCTCTCCATGTAAGGTTGAGCATGATTCTCTCATGTGCGCGTGGCATGCTTCTCAGTTTTCTAGTCTCTTGGTTAGGTTCCATGTTCCAGCTCCATAGGTGACTATAGGGATGATGCATTGGTTGCATGCTCTTCTTTTTATGATTATTGGGTTTGACTTGTTTTTGAAAGCTGAGCTTGCTCTGGATGATTCTTGGCTTGATCTCTTCCTCTTTTTGTGGGTTTCATGGAGATTCGTTGTCCTAGGTAGATGTAGTTTTCTACTTTCCCATTTTTGCATCTTCGATAGCAGGATTACTCCACATAGAATATTTATACCGATAATACTCTATAATAGTGAAGACAATTGATCATCCAACATAAGTGAAAGGTATCTAAGAATGTTCACTGAGAGTGACCCCCGAATATTTTTGTCTTTTTCAAAACACATTTAACTTCGCAATGTTCTATTTGTCTTTTCATCTTTCATTCCTTTGTAAATAATTGGATTCCCTAAAGTTTTTTCCCACATTCCATGTGGACTACGCAAAGTTTGTAAGCTTACAGACACCATCTCCATTAGCCATTATACTATTCCCCTATCACGAACACATACACAAGATTTTTCTAATCATTTCGCTATATTGTCCCCCCTGGTCATCATTAGCAGCAGCCTTTTAGTGTCCGTCGTTGGATATAGATCTTCTCCAAGATTTACCAGTCCTCTCTACCATGGGCATCGCGGAGCCAGTACTTTTAGTCTGGTTCACCACGCTATCTTACTTTCCGTCGGCCACGATTTCGCCCATGATCTTTGGGGATCCATGGGCATCGTGGAGCCAGTACTTTTAGTCTGGTTCATCACACTATTTTACTTTCCGTCGGCCACGATGTCGCCCATGATCTTAGGGGATCCATGTTATGAATCGTGATGTCAAGCGGTTGTCTGACATGTCCAGCCCATAGCCATTTTAGCTTTCTAATGGTTTCTATGATATCGCGGACGCCTGTTTTTTTTTGTTTTTTGTTTTTTTGTCTGATACACTGTACTGTCTTATGATTTCTGCTTGTGAAGTTGAGCATGATTTTCTCATGAGTACGTTGCATGGTTCTCAGTCTGAGGGTCACTCTTTTGGTTAGATTCCCTGTTAAGGCTACATAGATGACAATCTGGAGGATGCATTTGCTATATACCCTTCCTTTTAAAACTAGTAGGATTTTGTCGTTCTTGAAAGTCGAGCTCACTACACCGAAGGCTGGCCAATCTTGTGTGATTCTTTGCTTTATTTCTTTGGGGGATTTCATGGAGAGACCTCCCCCCACTTTTCATTATACATCTCTCACTCATCCTTCCATTCTTCTTGGTATCCCATTAATAAAGAAAACTTCTCTCTGTACAGCGTCTGTGGTCAAACTTGGGGTGGAAAACCATTAATTTCACCCTAAGCCATTCACTGCTTAACTGTTTTCTTACTCATTCTTTCACCACACACTGAAGATGGCGCTCTGCCGAAACATGTCTGTCAACTAAGCATAACATTAATAATAATAAACATCATAATTTCTTTTACATATATCTATACATACTCCTGCTTTGTCTTTATTGCACACACACACACATATATATATATATATATATATATATACACACACACACACACACACACACATATATATATATACATATATATATATATATATATATATATATATATATATATATATATATATATATATATATATATAATGATGTGACTTTACCATTTCTCTGCCTGTGATAATTAACTTTTCCACTTGAAGTAACAATTTTGCTGATAAAAACGATTTTAAAGGCAACAATTTTACCAATATTGTTCCATGTTGATTGACTGGTATATATATATATATATATATATATATATATATATATATATATAATATATATATATATATATGTATATATATATATATATATAAATATATATATATATATATATGTATGTATATATATATGTGTGTGTGTGTGTGTGTGTATCCATCACAAGCTCGTTCTATTTGGCAGCTTAGAGCAACGACAGCTCATTAGTACCGTCTGCAAAACAAACAAACAACGTAAGTCAAACCAAGAAGATAAATAAGCAACAAATGAAAAATTAGTTTCGCGTTTTGTTTTCGTTTTTTTTTTACCTTTTTTCTTTTTTAAGCTGTGAGATGAAACACACTGGTAACAATGCCCCGCGTATGTTAAACGAACGGGTTTTCCCCAATATGCGCCTTCCCTTGGAATAACTCAAGCTCTGGAGCTCCTCTCCACTAGGGACATATGTCTGATTTCATCAGCAACCCTGTCTGACCCGAGTGAACCTCTCCAACTTTGCATTCCACCTGTCTTGATTAGTCCCTTTGTATTTATCTATTAATATAGCTATGGACTTACCTGTCAGGTTACATGTGTTACATGAATCATCTGTCAGCTGATCTGTCAAAGCAGATGATTCCAAGTTAATGATATAAAGATCGATCACTCTTATCTCTCAGCTTCATACACATTTCCCAAGTCAAAGAGTTGAAATTATTCACTTTCATATATTGACCCGAATTAATTGAATCTTCAGTACCATATTGATACTGGTTCCCTTCTGGTTTGGTCCAATTACTGAACTGGAGTAACAGATTACCAGGAGACCTTCTTACTGACTTACGTAGATTATCCAGTCTTAGATATCAACGTAAGTTAATCATAAAGAGAGGCAAAAGCTTATTGCATTCCACATGGACACATGGCGTAGTGGTTAGAGAATCGGACAGAATTACTGCAAGTAATCGAATGCTTCTAGGTTCAATCCCAGTGTGAGATAACAATAATTCAAAACTACTACTATTGCTAAGAGGGGAGTGCAGTCCATATCCCCCCCCCCCCCCGTCAGTTAAATAAAGGGTTCGGTTCGTTACTTCCCTACACCTACCCGATGAAGGCCGTAGAGTACAACGGCCGAAACGTTGTATGGAAAACAACTAAGATGAGGATAGTCCGAACTATAATAGATAATAATACCTCGTCTCAAAAATTCAGAGAAACACTATTTTTGTCCTCTTGTGCATCTGCAGTCGATTTCGACAATGGTTAAAAGTTATAAGAACACAAAACGAAAGAAGTCTAGTTCCAGAATCCGTCCAAATAATAGATATGAAGTATCGAACAAAATTTGATCACTGAGGAGCGAAAACCTATCTATATACTCCTTCATATGGGCTGATATTTCTTAGGACACATTTTCATGCTTCAGTGGTCATCGATTGTAAACAAACCCAAAATTCTGCGATTTTCCTCTTCATTAAACACAAACATTATTACGAAAAAATTCACAGATTACAAATTTCAGTGATTTCTTTGGACATATGTTGGAATTCATTTTCTTTTTAAATAAACGAAATGAATTACTCTTATTCATCATTGTTACACAGTACATCTTTGTAATGTAAATTGGAAAGAGATGTATGGTATTTGGAAATATATTGGTCGGTACTGTACTGCTTCTGAAGTATTACATCTAATTTGTACTCTCCTTCCACACCAATTGTTGTATCTATCGAAATATGTATTATTGATATTCTTTTATTCTCTATTCAAATGTACGTGGTGTTTTTTTTTTAATGACTCTTTCGTATTTGAGGGTTTTCTGTTTGGGTTTTTTTTAATCAAACACGTTCTAAATTGATAAGCATGTCACATTTGGCATAAGGGTCATCGAATGAATTCAGTTTTTTATGATTTTAACTGTATTTTTCTTTTTAACAGTATGGAGAAATCCTATTATCTTTGGCCAGTAACATCCGTTGGTATGTGCTCTATTCTCAATGAATACTTTTTTAGTTTCTCAGACATGCCGTGCATCGACTTGCAACGGACATCAGTTGCTAAGAAAAATCAATTGGACTCAATCAATACCCAAGCTTTGTTTCACTCGCTACGTTGGATGAATACATTTAAACAATGATGTTTTAATTCCTGCTGCAGTCACATTTTCTTTAATTGTTTATTCTATTTGCGTTGTTTAAAATGAATGATACATTAATCGTATAATGGCCGAAAATCATTTCAATAAAGTTTCTATATAATATAACACTATATATATATATATATATATATATATATATATATGATTATTTATTATTCAGTAATCATCTTCAGTCGGAATAGAAATTAGCGTGATGTTTAGCCCAGTAGTCTCTAGATTATTTTGCCACGGTGGAAAGAAAAGATTCTTACGTGAACTGAGAATTCAAATTTAACTACTGTTAATTACGATTTGCCATCGTAGCAATCTAAAAAGTTCTAATTACAATCGTTAGGAAAATCAATATAAGATAAATTCATTTTAGGTTTAATCATTATTGGTCTTCGCGAAGATACTGGTGGTGGGCCCAATGCAAACAAACAGACTCAGATGTCATTGACAGGTTTTCTGAATCTCGTTTTCATGACGTGTTTTATACAAAACCCGTTTATCCGCTAATCGTTATATAAGCCTAACAATTAATGTCTCATTTAACCGAAATTGATACTATGAATGTAACATAAACAGGTCTGGTCACTCACTCGATAGAAACCGCCATATGACCAACGTCTTTCGGTAGCATGGTGATCAATTAAAAGAATTGGAATCAATAGTGATCAACGAATGACTTGAATCTCTCGCATTTTTTTGGATTACTAAAAATGTGTGAATTTTCAAAAATATTTTTTGTATGTACGTACGAACTAGTGACCATTTAAGAGTATGTATTTATGCACAAACAAGTGACAATGTATTTGTATGTATGTATGTATGTATGTATGTATGTATGTATGTATGTATGTATGTACAAACTAGTGACCACATATGTGAATGTATGTATGTATGTATGTATGTATAAACTAATGGCCACGTGTGTGTATGTATTCATACACAAACTAGTGACAATATATTTGTGTGTATGTATGTACTAATGACCACGTATGTGTATGTATGTGAGTAAGTATGTATAAACTAATGGCCATGTATGTGTATGCATTTATGCACAAACTAGTGACCACGTATGTGTGTGTATGAATTTGCGAACCAGTCACCAATTTAGGATAAACTTACATTTTAAATTTACCCCCCATTAAAAACTTATTTGGTTGGGATTGTCAAAAAAACAAAAACAAAGATCTTTTTTTCTATTCATGATAAGGAATAAATGGGGAGATTTTCAGTCTTCTATCTCCATTGGTGCAGTCTATATGCGTGATACATACATACATACATACATACATACATACATACATATATACATACATACATATATACATACATACATATATACATACATACATAGCCAGCAAGCTGCACCAACTTGAGAACTGGAGAAACCTATTCAAAGAGTTTAGGTGACAGTTCTGGTCGGCTAATATTATTCTGACCTCAATAAAATTACGCCATTTAATCTCATTTGTGAACCTTACATCCCTCTGCGGTGAATTATCAAGCTACCAAGAAAGAAAAGTTCTTCTTCTACAAAATTCGCTGATACCTTTGTTGGCTCGATCTGATTGGCTGATTTAGCATCAGCAATGCGCGGAAATGCATTTGATTGGCCAACTGCGAATACGAAGGTTTCGAAATGTGATGATTTGTCTTTTCCACAAGTGGAAGCAAATATTATTGTGAGGTTTTATTTATGCAAATTTCATTTTTTTTCCCCCGAAATAGCTATCTCTAAAATAAATTATAACAAAAAATATAAAAGGATTGATTATAGATTTATAGATATATAGAGTTTTATATGCATATATATATATATATATATATATATATATATATATATATATATAGATAGATAGATAGATAGATAGATAGATCGATTGATAGATCGATAGATGTAGATATACATTTATTTTGGTTATTTACTAATTTTTTTATTAGCTACAAATGCATTCGAGAATGATCGTCTTCATATAAGTATGTTACGCATTTAGTACAACATGAATTCTATTTTCTCTGAGATATACAAACACCATCTGTTTTTCACATATATCTGCACATCTATATTAAAAGCTTTCCAGTCGGTCGGTCAGTCGGTCGGTCGGTCTGTTTGTCGGTCGGTCTGTTCGTCGATCTCTCGGCCCTTCATATTTTAAACGACTGAAATAGAAAAGAAAGTAGAGATGTGAAGTGATTGAAGACGTGAAGTCACTAATGCAATGACGTAATAGTAAAATGTACGAGTATTTAAAAAAGCCATTTATGGTTTTTATTGAAAATGATGCTCTCGGGACATTTCCATATTGCACTAATGTACAAGTACGAGAATCAATTGACTAAAAGGAAAACTATTTGCCTTTCTTTCTCGTCTTCCTCCTCCTAGAACTACCAACCGGGTGGTTGACGCGTCGTAGAACTTGTGGTTCTTGCTTTATTTTATTCTAAATTCACTGCATTGTCTGTTGACCATACAAACGTCCGCGTGTGCGCGCGCGTGCGTGTGTGAATCTGAGAAGTATAACGATCGAGGAAGCATACGATAAATGTTTATGTAGAATATAAGAGAAAAGGCGTACGTGAGGTGAAAGAATTAAGAGACCAAAAGGACGTAATGAATGGGAGACTGAGAAAAAGTTGAAAGAACAAGCCTGACTGCTGCAGGGTCAAACTTCCACTCCAACTTCTATCCCGACCAAAGATGATTACTGCAACTTTCGTATTATATGCTTGACAAATTCTTTAAAAAAAGCCATAAAAATATACTTTTTGTAAAAACGTATTTATTTATTAAAATAAGATAAGCCCGTGCGTACCTGCATGATAAAGCTTCGTTGATATCAAAGATTTGTCAATAAAGCTCGGTTGGTTAGACAGCCTCCTGACAATCAGTTGGTCGTGAGTTCAAATCACGGTAGCGAAAAGAAAATTGTGCATATCGGTTTACATTCCTAATTTCTGTGAGGATTGTTCTTGTTATTATTGACGCTAGAAAAATAAAATCAACTACAGTTTTGGAATTCGATAAAAAAGAAGACACTATGAACAGATAAGAGGAAAACAAAGAAATGGCTGAGGTGAGGAGGGTGAAAATAGAAAATAGAGTAAGCATAAACATGAGAGAAAATGAGAGAAAGAAAGGAAAATTCAAGAGAGAAAGGGAGAGAAAGGGAAATTCAAGAGAGAGGGAAGGCGACAAATGTTGCAAATAACAAAAGTGTAAAAATCCATTCATAAAACAAAAGGCTAGAAATTAAACAATAAAATCAACATTGTTTGAACTTCTTTGGCTCGATTTTCTCATTATCATCAAATAATTACAGCTAATGAACATTTCCAAAAATATCTAAATTAAGACCAACAACGGAGAATTGGTGTCGGAAGCCGACATTTTTAATATCAATTGAATCCCCACCGGAATAGAAAGGAGGCGAAAACCATAATTTTCTGCTGAAATATGCAGGTTATTTCTACACCTTTCATTCTAATGCACTCTGGGTTGTGTTTTAATAATAAAAATTCTTCATTGATTTTTGTTTAATTTTATGATTCACACTTTTAGAAGTATTTTCTTTCGGTATTTGATTTTTTTTTAAATTGCTTCTATTCAATTTTTTTGTAATTCCCAAAGACCTACAGACATTTTGGTATTGCAAATCGAGAAAATTTGCACCGGGTGTAAAATAAAAACTATGAGACAATGCGTTTTTGTTTCTTGATTGTTTGGGGGTTTTTTTCGGGGGGGGGGGGTCATACATGGAGGCTAAAGTAAAGGAATAAAATAATTATGAATTATTTCTAAGAGAATTTTTATCGAAATAAGAAATGATCTGCTCTCACCAAGGGAGTAAAATCTCCGTGACCTGGTATTGATCAAGGAAGCATCTTTTAATTCTTAGGTTCACTGTTCGATTCTGTCCCTGTTTTCTGGGAATATATCATCATCATCATCACCAGTCTTTCAACGCCCGTCCCACAAGATTCGCCACAATTTTCTACCATGAGCATCACGGAGCCAGTATTTCATGAATTTGTCTAGTTCATATCTCCATCTTGTGTTCTGCAGGCCTCGGTTTCTCATGTGATCTCTGGGGATCCATGTTGTGAGTCGTGATATCCATTGGTTGTCTTTCATTCTTGCAACATGGCTTGCCCATTGCCATTTGA
>OY735216.1:56429104-56469104 GCA_963457665.1 Thysanoteuthis rhombus | reverse complement strand
ATTTACATTTATTTATAAACTGCCGCTTGTAAATTAGAAATATTCACATTTGTATATATGTTTGTGTCTTTATATATACATACTAGCTGGGATACTCACCGTTGCCGGGGGGAAATAACTTATGATACGTATATATAATGTTATATAACTAATCTTAATATGGGTAAAAATAAACAATAATCTTTACACGACTCCCGACGTGGTTTTACAGCTCCTAGTTTGAGATGAACTGGTTTACTATACTCCATTTGATGAAAATGGATACGCCGGTTCTCACCACAGTATTAATGTTTGCTGATGGTGCTACTGCTGATGTCAAGTGTATTTGTCTTACCTTGCCCATTTTTTTAAACCTCACTCAGGTGTACGCACATACACGATTATCGACAACTAAATTTATATATACATATATATATATATATATATATATATATATATATATGCGTGTGTGTGTGTGTGTGCGTGTGTGTACTTATCAGCGAGAATGAAAATTATCTATAGCAGTTGATGCAATTCATGAGTGATTCTTTGAAGTATTTATCCATTTTTTCTTCCACGTATACCGAGCGTTTTTCAATATCATTCAGAGATAAATCCATTATTAATTTTATCATTCTATGCCTAATAAGATAACCTTTTTA
Source organism: Thysanoteuthis rhombus (assembly GCA_963457665.1). Classification (NCBI taxonomy): domain Eukaryota; kingdom Metazoa; phylum Mollusca; class Cephalopoda; order Oegopsida; family Thysanoteuthidae; genus Thysanoteuthis; species Thysanoteuthis major. Next base: position 56,468,463 of record OY735216.1, on the reverse strand, counting down.
ATGCTATCTCGTTTCATGATTTGTTGCACTACAAAGCACGGGCAGTAAGTATTACGGTAAATGGTTTCATTTAACAGATAGAATATTGTATATACTACTGTATGAGTTGATCTCGTGCATAGGTCGACTTATTGATTAGTGGTCACGGAATCATTAATTTATGGTACGTTTTTTTGAATCCAAGTTCCGCTCTTGGTCAAACCACAATTTTTGCAAAAACATTCATCCTTTGAACTCGATCTATACACGAGTACATACGATGTTATATCACCGACCATCTATTTGGATGAAGACGCCGATTGTAGAACGACGAAATGCATAAAACCTCATCTTAGCCATAATAAAATTTGAGATGTAACGTACCTTTATCTCAATCTTTTTATCCATACAGACAAATTATTTCACCCATTCTGTCGGATTAACTTACTTCCACACAACAAAATTAAAGTCGTACGTATAATACCAAGAACGTGACTGTTTTTTCTAATTGAATTGAAGGTCCCTATTGCCATGGTCTATAGGTGATTCCTGTATTTATTTTTTTTATATATACACAGTGTGTGTTTGAAGACTGAGTGTGTTAAGATATTCGGTATTGAAACTTGCAGAAATCAACTCTCATTCCCAGATGAAATACGGCGTTTGAAAACTCATTTTCAATAATAATAATTGTAAAAAAAAAAATTGGAATTGACTTTATTTTTCTGCGATAACAAGAACAACAAAAATCCTCATCAAAATTAGGGACATAAGCTTATATGTGAAATGCACATTCTCCCATCGTCACTAGGTAGCTGTCTTACTGACTGAGCTAAACTGACAAGTCTTTGATGTTAGCAAAAACTTATACGGATACACAGGAGCTTATTCAATTCTGATAGATAAATATATTTATACAATATATATATATACATACATATATATATATATATATATATATATATATATATATATATATATATACACACACATCTTTTTCATTTCTTATATACAATAATCATCTTCAGTCGGAAAAGAAATAGTTATGCAGTTAGAGTCACCAGCAGCCAGGCTTGTTTTTATACGATTTTCATTCATCTTTCGCTGTCCTTCAACGAAGTTTTTCATATTTTGTTCAACATGACATTTTTTGTGTTATTTAACCTGTTCTGTATGTGTTTATTAGGACTCACAGGGATGCAGTTATTTCCCTTGAGTGAGAAACAACAATTGTTTTTGCCTTATCTTCAAATTATTTATGGAAAACATTCATTCTGACATCATAACCCATACAAAAAATTGAGTCAGGTAACAATGAATCTTTGAAAGGCAAACATTCTTATCGGATAATAAAAATCAGAAGTAATTATATTGTTAGCAATGCGCCCAAAACATTAATGTGTTGCATTTGCATTTAATTTTGAAAAAAGAACTTGAGACACGGATGGAGCTGAAACATGGATCATAGCCAAAATATTGACCCTCGGACTGAGAATCATGCAACGTGCACTTGAAAGAATCATGCTCAACATCACATGGAGAGATCACAAGACAGCAAAGTACATTAGAGGAAGGACATATTGTAGAATCTATTAGAATCCATTAAAAAAACTCACATGGCAACGGGCTGGTCATGTTGCAAGAATATCAGACAACCGCTAGACATCACGACTCACAAGGTGGATTCCACCAGATCAGATGCGAAATCGTAGCCGATAAAAAGTGAGATGACTTGACTAGCTAGACAAATTCAGACTCCGCGTTACCTATGATAGAGAGGCCTGGCTCATCTTTGAGTAGGTCTAGGTCCACCAGCACAGGGGATAGAGAATTCTACTCTGCCGTCGATCTAAGATGAAACGAGACACTTGGCACCCACATGAACTTCAGCAAAACAAATGTGATGTACAACAAAAATGCTGGGGACAAAGACACAACGATCGAAAATCGAAAATACAGAGCTGAGGAAAGTAGACCACTACATCAACCTCGGACTGCAAGTCTCCTTGAAGTCATCAAAAAGAAGATGAAATAAAGCGAAGAATCACACTAGGTTGGCAAACTTTTGGTAGAGCAAGCTCGACTTTCAAAAACACATATCCTACTAGTCCTTAAAAAGAATGGTACACAGCTGTTAGTCCCCTATGGAGCTAGAATATGGAATCTAACCGAGAGATTGACCCTAAATCTGAGAACCATGCAACGTTCACATGAGAAAATCATACTCAACCACTCATGGAGAGATTGTAAGACTACACCGAACATTAGAGAAAAGAAAGGAGTCTGAGATATCATAGAAACCTTTTGAAAACTCAAATGGCAATGGTTTGGACATGTTGAAAAGATGTCAGACAATCGCTGGACATCACGAATCACAACATGGATCCCCAGAGATTATATGCGAAATTGTGGCCGACAGAAAGTAAGATGGTTTGACGAGATGGATAAATTCAGAAAGTACTTGCTCCGAGATGGCCATGATAAGGAGGTCTGACGAATTTTGGGGAAGATCTCTGTGCAACGATGGTCGCTAAAAGGCTGCTGCTGATGATGGTGATGACATGATAATGTTCTGCAAGGGGACTGAGCATTTGTTTATTATCTGGATCGTGTAGTCTTAGGTATGGGGAAAACACTATATCTCGACCAATGATTCGATTATCTGATTAGATAATTTTGTGCAATATTCCTAATCTGTTCACATTGAATCTTTCCTGTAGAGTTGACCAGTTTCTTTTCTCTCAATAGTGAAGTCATTATTCCAGGCTGACGGCTGGATTCATTGTAGGCTAATGGTTTAAGAAAGCTGTTAGAAACAATTGGTTCTGAGATCAATTGTTATTATCGTTGATTTTATGAAGAAGCTTCTCGCTTCAAAATGGCCGGATATTTGGTATCTGTCAGCAAGTTTTGTTTGGTAAATGGTTTGGCAGGAAAACGGACGTCAATGAAAATAATGATTCATATTAATAAATATGGTCAGAAAGATGAGGGCAATGTTGAAGTGATTACTGGGTAAAATGAAGTCAAAATCAATTATAATGGTTAACAATACCTCGTCTAATAAAGTACATAATGAAAAAATTACGATGTAAGTTGGTTTCATCAAAAAGAACTGTCGTCATAAAATTTTAAAAAATGAAAGAATTAGGAAAAATAATCCGGAGGTAAGAAGAGAACGGGAGAGAAATGACTAGTAATAACATTCCAAGGGAAATTATGAATCACCATCCCCCTAATATACAGCCTCGTAAATTGAGCAGTGCTAGCTGTAAAATCAAGTTACTTTGATGGAAATGCAACACCTGTATGGTTTCTATTAAAAAACACATAAACATTGACGCAAAGAAACCATTATAAATTGAACCCTACCAATAAAAACCTATTTTGGGGGAGGGGGGTATTTTCCCTACTCAAAGTAGGGAGTGGGTGCGTGTGAAATTTCACGTTTCTAGTAGGAACGGTTAGGGCTTGGCGAATTTCAGATAGATGCATATTTAAATATAAATGTTAGGGAACATAAATAATCTTGACCCAGCAACAGTGATCAAACAGGTTTGTTATGGGTAGCGGGAATCAAAAATGATAAGAAAGAAAGCAGTAAAAAATGTAGATAAAAGAAAGGATTAAGAAGACAAAGTGAATGGAGAAAAAGAAAGACCTTTAGAGAGAAAAGGAAAGAAAACAGTCAAAGAAAGAAAGAGAGATCTCGGAAGATAAACAAATGGAAGAGAAAAATAAACAAGACAACGAGATGCAGAAAAAAGTGAAGAGAATCATAAGAAGCAAATAAACTAAAACTTCAAACAAAGCTGCTTTTATTTTCGAAGCTAAGATTAAATAAATCCACAACAATCTCTTGGTTTTTTTCTTCTTAGAAACCGTCAAGCAAAACTGTCAGGAAAACATTTTTTTTTTTTTTCAGTTTTCAAGTTGGTTCAGCTGGCTGGCTGGCTGACTGGCTATGCATGTATCTATGCGTGGGCATCTACCATCGTATCCCCCGGGGGTGGGGACAAAAGGATATATCACAGGTTTGGGAAGCTGGGCGAAAGTATCTATTTGAGAAGATAGGGATATATCCGGATGTCAGTTGTCAGATAAGAGACTAGAGAGTGTTTAAGGTGTGACTCATCCGAAGCTTTCACTATTTATAGTGACACTTTGATCTCTGGCTTCTATAGGATTTCAATTTCCAAACCCGCTTGGCTTCGATGAGAACTCCTGATCCAGGGGAGGTTAACTGCCCTGTTTACAACCCCACCCAAGCGGACAACGATGAATATAAGTATCACCACGTACAGGCCATATCCAGAAGTTAGAGGGTTGAAAATTTAAACGTTTGCGCTCTATCATGTCAGGGGAAAAAAAAAAAAAAACGTTGGTTTTTGTTTTATTTACTCTCCCTACTCAAATAGTTTTTCTTTTTTTTTTAGTAGGGGATTAAATCTGTAAAGCACGTTTATGCTGGTGTGTGCCAAGCAGAGTCTTCAATGAACCAACGAAAGGCGAGAGAAGTAACTTATCCATTGATCACCCCTTTTTAATTGATCAACCCCAGCAAAACATGGCGCAAAAAAAAAAAAAGTTTGGCACGTGACGGTCTCTATCGAGTGACTAGCCGGACCTGTTTCTTTTTCTATTCTTTTCGTCTGGTGTTGAGAGAGAGAGAGAGAATGAGAGGGAAAGGGAAAGAGAGAGAGAGAGAATGAGACGGAAAGGGAAAGAGAGAGAAAGAAGGAGGGAGAGGGAAAGAGAGAGAGAGAAGGGGGGAGATTGTCGAACAAGATTTTTCTCATTTATTTTTCACGCTTTTGATGTTTCGCTATTTATTCTTGTTGTGTGACTACCATGTTTGTTTCTTCTTCTTTTACTCAATTATTCCCACTTTGTTTACATTCTTTCTCACCTCGGTTTATAGAAATTTATTCTTAGAATATAAACCCTAACCCTTAGGGGTGACCTTGGCACACGACTTGGGCACTGATTTTCCTTTTATATATATATATATATATATATATATATATATATATATAATTATATACATGTATATACATATATATATATATATATATATATATATATATATATATATATATATATATATGTATATATATATATATAGATAGATAGATAAGAAAGAAATGGTCATATAATCTGTTGGAATCATTATGAATAGATTATTTGTATTAGAAACGCTTTTTGAACTGACATCCCGTTTTTAAACAATGATTATGACAATCGCCCAACACAATGTAAAATATAATTAACAATTGAAGAAATGGGCTGATGCAATTATTTGGGTTTTTTTCCAATTGTACGCTGTCAATCTAGACTGGCATATTCATCGTGTAAATATGTATACAGATAGATAGATATGAATTTCAAATGAGTAAAATTTTATGTAATGAACAGTATGGTTTGTTTCTCTTCTACTCAAAGGTGATAATTTTGCTGATAAAAATATCTCCTACCCACCCTTTGAAACAACTGACATTTACACGGAATCGAGTCCAGTAGTTTCTTTCCTCGGAAAAAAAAAATCATCTCATAGAAATTCAAACATACCCGATGATTTTTCACGGGGATCAACCAGTAATTACGTAAATATCTTATTTAGACTTCGGATAAAAAAAAATATTTTCTTACAAATGCATACAACAAATAGATATGAAATATAACAGCCAAAAAAATAGTTGTGTGTGCGCGCAGACACATGTGGGTGGGTGCCAAATATAGTTCTGATAAGATGATATAACACGGATTAGACTGAATGCCACCTTTATGATATTATGGGATAGCGCCGTAAAGCATGATGGTTAGATAACATTTTTGGAAATGCAGAGTCAACGATCCTCAATAGTCGACGGTTAGTTTCTCAGTTTCAACCGGACATAAACTGGTAGCTAGATTAAATTAGAAGTTGATTCATTTGTTAAAGTTTGTGTTCGAATCTGTTTTATACTACCAGCGCTGACGTCGTCCTCCTACAACCTTACAATCTCTGTCAAACATTTATAAAAATACAGGATTACAGTAACACCGCGTGTTGCGTATTAGGTATAGAGTACCATACGTGGTGCAGGATCTGCAGAGCGAAGTTGTTGTAACAACACATCTTATGAATTCTCAATAGGATTGAAATCTTGGGAGTTTGGTGGTCTGGGCAACAATGTGAAGTTTTATTTATGCTTTTAATATCCGACCCCTATACCTTGTACGGTGTGGCAAGGTGCATCATCCGGTTGCAAAATACCATCGTCACCGTAGAAGATTGTTGCATGAAGAGGTGTATCTTGTTTTCATTGATGTTGAGGTAGGTGGTACGCGACAAAGTACCTACCACATGAATGATGAGACAGTCTTTTCTAATAGAACCTTTCTAAAACCATCGCCTCGTCTCCACCAGCCTGTTGTTTCCCACAGTGAATTCTGGTACAATCGCTTCCCCAGGATAACGACACACATTTATTCTGCTTTATTCTGGATAAACCGAGGCATCGGACAAGGTAACTTTGAGACTTGCATGCCTATTGAAGACGCCTTCAATGATGGTTAACATAGATACTTTGATTGGCCTGCAGCTACGCAGCCCTATACGCAATAAGGATCGATGTTGTGTGTTATGATGGATTCCCTCCTTCATCTTGTGTATATCTTCCTGAGATTTTGTACTACAGTAGCTTTTCTGTTGGTTCGAATTTGACGGGAAAGCCTCTGTTCACATCTAGCATCGGTAAGTTTGCATCTCCCAGTTTTTTATGGGCGATTGGTGATTTTCCCTCTCCTCAGACCACTGCCGACAGCCAAAATTGAACGTGATAACCCTTTAGGTAGTATCAGGTTTGTCGAAGCCTTGTTTAGCTTTCGGCAACTGGTATTCCCTAGTATAGATATTGATCAGGCTCGACGTTGCTTAATCACATGAGAACCTGTGTATCCGAGGTGATTTGGACATATCCCTTTAGTCTCTCGGAGAGGTTCATCAATCCTAGTGTCTTTTTTTTACCACAGCCTACTGAACAGGAGTGAGCACTTTACCTTCTGAGCCAGGGTAAACGTTCGTCCAAATTTAGTTTATCCAACAAATATCTACTTATATACATAGATTCTCATGTTAACGAACACCTGCAAATGACAAGCAAACAAACCTGAAATGAAGAGTCATTTTCTATTCTTTTCTCTCCCAATTTTTTTACTTATCAGCTCTTTTTTACCTGTTAGAAACCGTCAGCCAAAGCTCTCGCCAAAACTGTCAACAAAGATTTTTTTTTTTACAGATTTCAAGTTGGTCTGGCTGGCTGGCAGGTTGGCTGGCAGGCAGGCTACGTATTAATGACGCGTACAGGCTGCACCAATGGGTCTAAAGGGCTGACAATTAAATTTCACTATGCCTAAAAAACACAGTTTTTTGTTTTCCAGAAATTCCTGCCTAAAGAGGTTTTAGTGCAAGGGATAGATTTACAATGCAAATTTATACTTAAGTCAGTGATCACCGCCCATCAAAAGGCGAGAGAAGTAATTCATTCATTGATCACCCCTTTTTCTTTTGATAGATAATAACCAACACGGTATGCTGCCGAAAGGCGGCGGTCACGTAACAGTTTCTATTAAATAACTAACCAGACCTATTCCCTCTTCTTATTGTTCTAACATTCTTATACTTTTCTTCTTCTTTTCCTTATTGCTTCATTATTTGTTGTGCGCTGATGACGTCAGCAATCCAATCGGCATATATGATCTGCTTACATCATGACTGAGTGGAGAGGCCTCGTCTGTTAGACAGATCATCTTTAACCAAATATTACTGCCAAATTATCTTGTTGTTAGCGAACTCAGCTATTCTGGTTTTTACCTCTGCTATCGTTGCACACTGAGATTGACGCTTATAAATTTCAGCCCTCTTTCTCTCTCTCTCTCTCTCTTGGTTCGTTTTCTTTTGTTCTTTCTACTTTTTTATCACCAAAGGATATGTGTCGTTGCTCTCTTTCTTTCTTTCTTTCTTTCTTTCTTTCTTTCTCTCTCCCTTTGTTCTCTTTCGTTTTTTGTATTCTTTTTACTTTTTATCGCTAAAGATAAAGTGTTGCTTCTTTTTCTCTCTCTCTTTGTTTTCTTTCGTTCTTTTTACTTTTATCGCCAAAGATAACATATCGTCTCTTTGTTTCTTTCTCTCTCTCTCTCTCTCTGTCCCTCTTTCTCTCTCTCTCTCTCTCTCTCTATCTATCTATCTCTCTCTCTTGCCTTTTGTTTTCTTTCATTTTTTAAAACTTTTCCATTGCTAAAGATAACGTGTCGCTTCTTCTTCTTCTTCTTCTTCTTCTTCTTCTTCTTCTTCTTCTTCTTCTTCTTCTTCTTCTTCTTCTTCTTCTACTCTCTCTCTCTTAGTTTTCTTTTGTTCTATTTATTTTTCATCGCCAAAGATAACACGTCGTTTCTTCTCTTTCTCTCTCTCTCCCTCTCTCTTATTTCTTTCGTTTTTCCACTTTCATCGCCAAAGATAACCCATGCCTTCTTTCCTTTTACTTTTTATCGCCAAAGAAAACGTATTGCTTCTCTCTCTCCCTCTCTTTGTTTTCTGCCTTTTCACTTTTCATTGCCGAACATAACGTGTCGTTTCGTTTTCTCTCTTTTTCTTCATCGCCAAAGATAACACTTCGCTTCTCTTTCTCTCTTTTTGCTTTCTTTCATTCAACTTCATTTTACTTCTCATCGCTGAAGATAATGTGTTGCTTCTCTTTCTCTTCTTGTTTTCTTTCATTCTTTCTCTTCTTGTTTTCTTCCATTCTTTCTCTTCTTGTTTTCTTCCATTCTTTCTCTCTCTCTCTCTCTCTCTCTCTTTGCTTTCTTCTTACTTTTCATTTTCAAAGATAATGTATCATTCTTCTTTCTCTCTCTCTCTCTTTCCTTTTGTTCTCTTTTTTTACTTTTCACTGTCAAAGATTCTCTTCCTCTCTCTTTTTGTTTCCTTTCTCTCCTTTAACAGTCATGGCCAACGATAATGCATTGCTTTTCTTCCTCTTTCTTTTTGTTTTCTTTCGTTTTTTTTTTCACCGCCAAAGATAACACATCTCTTCTTTCTCTTTCTTTTCGTTCTTTTTACTTTTTATCGCCAATGATAACTTTTGTCCCTCCTGACAGTTGATCTCTCATTCACGTTGGTTTTCTTCTTTACTTAATTCACATCTCTCTTCTGTTGCTGCATCAGTTGGTATTACACATTATCAGACAAAACTGACAACATAGTTCTTTTCAGTTTTTGTGTGGACCCGGCTGACAATCTATCTATCCATCGAATCATCGTATCCCCCAAATGGCTTGCTCATCCAATCAGCCAAGTGGGCTACGGATTATTCTCTCTACGTTCCTGTTTTTGTGTGTATACGGGCACTCTTTGTCACATGTTAGGGACCACAACCTTTAAAATTGGCATGGGTACACCACTAGACACCATCTAAAAACACTTTTGTTTGTTTTTTCAGAAAGTGCTTTTTGGGGTTTCGATGGTCATTTTCGATCAACACTGCCAAAATCTTTTTAGATATTTTTTTTAGATAATTTTAGAAAGAAGATCTAATTTTTTTACATATTTTGATAACTCTTTAGTTCGTTAATTCTAGTGCCTGCATGGACTGTGATGATAAGTTTATGCGTGGTACAAATATCGATCTATATATCTATATATATATATATATATGTATGTGTCATATCAATGGAGCTGGAGGGCTTAAAATTCAAACATTTACTCATTGTTATGTCTAGAAAAAAAAACAGATTATATTTCTGTTTTTGAGCCCCACCCATTACGTTTTTTTTTTTTTGTTTTGTTTTTTAGTGGTTCAAATTGCAAGTTTCCTGTGTCCCCGGTAATGGGCTAAAGAAGAACTGATTAGATCTTGAGGCAGATCAAAGAGTTACATTCGATACATTTAGCTATAAGTCCACACGATATTTCCCAAAGTTCTTAATAAATTTCAATAGGTTTCCTGAAAAGATATATATATATCTTCCCTTCTATTTCTCTCTCTCTCTCTCTCTATCTATCAATCTATCTATCTATATATATATCTTTGTGTATACAAAAATACATACATACATACATATATATATATATATATATATATATATATATATATATATATATATTGTCTTCTCTTTCCCTTCATTGCATTCGGAATTTCTTCTTTTTTTTTTTTTTGTCATGTTTTCTTTTAATATTTTACACCTTTTATTTACTTGTATAATAAGCCACGTCTTAATTTTTGTCCGTCATTATTGTCTGTGGCGAGATAATTATCAAATGCTGATGAATGAGTTATATCCCTCATCGAATAATCTCCCTTACTTATTTTTTTGCAAATGCGTGAAAATTCTTGGTTCATTCCAGTTGGACAACAAACACGAAAACGCAGAGCAACATAAGGTTCTGATATTTCATGTACGATGCTATTGCAAAATGATTTTGATATTTCTATCATTTTTTCTTTTGACCTCATGGATAAACTAGTTATTAAATAATCTGCGTAAGATATGAGTCAAAGTGAACAAAGTGTTGCTCATATAATAATTGATAACAACGATGATATTTAATTAAAATGTTGATGATATTTCAAATAAACTTATCAGTTTTTTCTTTGATGGAAACATCCGTGCTTTATGTATGAGAAATAAACATTCATTGTTTCATGATTGAAATTATAACAAGCCTTACAGCTGCAGGGTTAAACTCCACCCATCTTCTATTTCGACTTTTGTATTGTATATATAATAAATCAAACAAAATTATTAACATATATATACATACATATATTCATATATATATATATATATATATATATATATATATACTTATTATACATATATATATATATATATATACTTATATATATGTATATGTATATGTATATATATATATATATACATATATATATATATATATGTATATATACTTATATATATACATATATATATATATATATATATATATTCTTTGTATGAATAAATTTTTTTATAAGCTTTGGCTTATCTTTTTTCATCCATTTTCGTTGATATCTAATACTTTCCAGATTAGCTCTGTCAGTAAGACAGCATCCTGTTTATTAGTTACCCGTGGATTCAAATCACGGTAGGGGATATAAATTTTACAGAACAGGTTACATCCCTGATTTTGATGAGGATTGTTCTTATTGTTGATCTCCACGATGGAAACAGAGAAGAATGAAAGACGCGAAGGAGATTAAAAAAAAGGAAGGAAATAAGAAGAATATGGTTCAGATTAGACAGATCTCATTATCAGCATCTCAATAACAACAAAGTGCAAAGGACAAGAAAGAGGTGTAGCCTAATGCAGGGAAATTAGGAAAATTGAATTTATTCATTTCTTGTTGTTTGCGGCCGGGCAAGTCAGATCGCTGGTGGCTCACGTTATAGAGCTCGGTCTTCTCTTACGAGGATTAACGGGAACACCAAGGGAGGCTATCTGCGAGATCCCCAGCTATACCCACCGGTGGTCACCGTTCTTGAAAGTGACCAGGCAAGACGTTGGCTATTTTCGCGGGCCGTATGAGAATTGGTTTATCCGATGCGATTTGGCCAGAGAGAGAGAGAGAGAGAGAGAAAGAAAGATAGACAGAGAGAAGAAGAGACGCAGCAGCAAGCGAGAGAGAGGGGGGACGGGGGTAGAGAGCTAGGTTGGGATTCATAAGAAAGAAAGGAAACAAATAAAGTAAGAAAAAGAGACAGGAAGACGGAGAGGGAGGGGGCGTGTTCGTCGACACTTAGAAGAATTGTGACTTGATTGAACGGATTATAATTAGGTAAAGACTTGCGCGTCCGTATATGTTTGACACACTCCTTTGTAGTCTGACAAAAGGCACGACAGAATTCGGTATATTCCTAACAGAATGCATTGACCTGCCAACGTTCGGCTCTGTTATCCTTTTATTTATTGCTTTCTCCTAATTTGGGGATCATTTTTAGTTCTTTTAACACTGATATTTGTGGAAAAAGGTACATTTTTGTGCACACTTACACATACGCACGCATTCATGTTTACATATAGGCACACACAAATAAGTATAAATATATACTGATATTTTCCTACTGACGAAGGTCAATTTCCACGCAACTGGAAAGTTCTGATGGTGTCTAGTATCTTTGTAAAATACCACCCAAAGTAACCATGCGGAATTTTGACTCGTTAGCCCCCAGAACATAGCTTCTATCCTCCACAGTCCGATTCGCAATTTCTTTGGCAAAGGCAAGAGTTTATTTTGCGTTTGACAGAACTAATAAATGGCTTATATTACCCCTACACAACCTCTTCGCCGAGTCTCTTCAAGCCGTCGCCTCGAAGTGCGAAGTGCGAGATGAAACGGGGGATGGGGATTCTTTCAGAGTTGACGCATCCACACATTAGGATAGTTTTCATCATCAAGTCAAAACATTCTCGAACCTTCTTCGGTTGGCCGCAACGCTTTTCATTCTGCATGAAACTGGTCTCACGGCGCTTTGCAAAAATTCAGCTGACGGATCATTCAAACCCAGGAAACGAGCGATATTCAAAGGAGATTAACAGGAATCAGCTATTTTGAAATTATTATTATTATTATCATTATAATTATCATTATTATTATTATTATTATTATTATTATTATTATTATTATTATTATTATCATTATTATCATTAGTATTATCATTTTGTTGCTGTGGACAGCTAATTCCTCATATGCATATCTGAGCCAACGAAATAACGGCTGATAGTTTAGTCAGCACTTGACAGATTATGTTTCATATTCTTAGTGCAATTATTGGCTTAAAAAAATGAGTGCTCGTTCCGTATAACAGTTCGGCTAAAATGATGTCCAGCCAACTCGGCATGTTTCATCTCGTCATGACACATCATCATCATCACCATCATCATCAGTCTTTTATTGTTCGTCATTGGACATAGACCTTCCCCAGGATTCGAAACACCCCACTAACATTGGCATTGCAAAGCCAATATTTTCTGAACCTGTCTCACATTTTGCTGACATCAGTTCTGCATTTGAGCTTTGGGGATCTTAAAAGTCGTGATGTCCAGCAGTTGTCTGTCATTCTTGCAACATGTCCGGCCCATTGCTGTTTGAGTTTCATATTTTTTTCTATGATGTTTTGGTCTCCTGTTATTTCCTTTGACATACTGGGCTGTCTTGTAATCTCTCCATGTGAGGTTGAACATGATTCTCTCTTGTGCATGTTGAATGGTTCTCAGTTTGAGAGTCAGTCCCTTGGTTATGTTCCATTTTTCAGCTCCATAGGTGACTATCGGGAAGATGCATCAGCCGTAAATCCTTCTTTTTTTTTAAATGCTGAGCTTCTACCTTTTTTTTACTTTTAAAATTCAAGTTCAATTTCACAACTTACAAAATATTTTATTATATATATACATTATATATCAACTAATGACTCATGACATTTTTACTCGTAACTCTAATGTTTTTTCAGGGAAACAGTATCTATTATCTCTTTTAATCTCTTCAATCCATCTATCGGTGTAAGTATTTGAAATTGAACATGCTTTCTATTAATCAAAAGTATATCTCCCTATATGACCGTTATTTTATCAATATACAACCCCTCTCCCCTCTCATGTACTTTCTCTGAACTTTTGAAATATTTTGTTTCGCTTCAGAAAAGAATAACTGACTTTTCAATCTCTAAATTTTTTAGATGAGGTATTATTATTATTTCTATTGATATTCGGACCATCCTCATCTTGGTTGTTTTTTCATACAACGTTTCGGCCGTTGCACTCTACAGCCTTCATCAGGTATCATCTGGTAGGTGTGGGGAAGTAACGAACCGAACCCTTTATTTATCCGACGAGTATATATTGACCGCATTAGTAGTATTGTTATATTGTCTCACACTAGGATTGAACCTAGAACCATCAGATTACTTAGCAGTAATTTGTTTGATGCTGTAACCACTACGCTATGTGTCCACGAGGACATGGTCCGAATATTGATAGAAATGACTTTTCAATGACAAACTGAAATGCTTCTTTTCTGTTTTCGTTCTTCCATTCATTTTTCTAAATAATTAGTAAGAGAGGTAGTAGAATCGGTGGTAGACTCCGTGAGACTTGTAAATTACAGCTCGCCAAGGATATTTGGGTCAAGAATCACAACTGCTTTTACGTGACAATGTTTAATTGATGACACTTCATGTCCGAAAAGGTCAAGTTCAGAGCATACAGTTCAAAACTTGATTATGATTACGTTTTTAATCTAGTCTTTAAGTTTTTCTTTGAATCATTAATAGTAAAAAAAAACGTTGTGCAAAATAGCTTAAGAATTACATTAATAACGAAAGGAAACAGGTGTTCGATTTGTTAACACTCGGCAAGTACTTACAAATCTTGATATACATAGGCGACACAATTATAATGATTAACGACTGCCGTGACAGCGATTGCAGAGAGCGCCAACGTCCTTGAAATATGATTTAGAATGGCACTATTCATACCAGTGAATGTTCGTCGATTTGCCGAAGGCATACCTGAAGCTGTGACTATGTCAGTTTGTATACATAGTTTGTATACATAGTTTGTATACATGGTAATTTCAAAGGATTAAAAAGGGTATTGTTAACTAGTTTCCTTATCTTGATTTAGGGTAGAAAAAAATCCTTAATGACTCATTAGTATCCGTAGCAGTAGTAACAGTTGTAGTTATATTATCAGCTGCCAAACACAAGACAGCTATTTTGTATACGAGTGATCGTCTTCCTATCAGCAACCACGCTCATAGCAGAACAGCAATTTTGTTTTCATGTGTTTTTATTATTCTCTTCCTCTTTTTCTGTGTATGTCTTAGACAAACTGACAACTGGCAAATTATATTGAGAATTGTGCGCTGAAAATTTCTTCCTGTTCATGAAAAATGAAGTAAGTACAACGTATGGAAGTATCAAGGTTTTATACAGACAAAAATATATGTGATTCACTCGCCATATAAACTATTCGACGTATTTGGAAAAATGTAGGATAATATTTCAAATTAATGACGCATTTCGTAACGAATCAAAATATGAAGGTGCTGATCGAGTTGCTAGATATTAGGTATTATTTCGACCGAGAGATTGGGTGTAAGCCACTTAGACTTCAGGTGTGCTCTGTTGATATCTCCACGATCCTTCTACTTTATCTCTCTCTCTCTCTCTCTCTTTATCTATCTCTCTCTCTCTCTCTTTCTCTGGTTCACAATCAATTTTTTCGGGTTAAGGTGTAAAGACAACCCCAACGACAGTATCATTTATTTGTCCTCTAAGCAACTTTTCACCTATTCTGTTGCAAGATGACTGCAAAACGCTATCACAGTAAACTTTCGGTTTCGAACAGCACTCGTTCTAGCGGCACTATTCAATGTCACACGCGTTTTAACGGCATGTTTGTTTTTATTTCCTCACAAAACTATTTTAATGGTTCATTGATTTCATTAGCATACCTGTAGCTTGCATATGGAACATTAGACTGAAAGAGTAATGAAAGGTATTCTTATCTAAACCTTTTGATTTCTCATTATTGATATATTACGCATGAAATCGATCCTTGTGACGACGAATTCGTTATAAAATTCCCCAGAATGTCGTAATAAGTTTACTGTAGTTTCAATACGTTATGCGTTATGAAATATTTCATTTTCTAAAGCATATGCTTGATTTTGTAAATTGAATTCGGTTCTATTCTAAGATTTTAAAGCAGAAACGAAATCTGTTGCCAGAAAGAAAAATAAAACAAGTATACACCCACTAGTTTGCTCAGATGGTTAGCACGTCTCCCTGATACGAAGCAAGTAGCAAGTTTGTCCCCTGGACGAGCGAATAGTTTGGAAAAACCCATCGTCGATCAACCTCCAGGTATGGGTCCCATTGTAAGACAGATTGGGAAGCCTACGGAAGGCAACTAGTCTAGGAGAAGGACTACTCCAAAACAAGGACTGATTCAAAACCAGGGAGTGGAGCCCCCTTAAAGTGGTTTGACGACCCAATTTGATTTCCCTCTGTTAGTGCTTGCAGCTAGGCTGTTACCAAAAAGGGGGACTCTGATGACTGGGCATTCAAGGATCTTCACACGTTTCGCCCCAGCATGTGCCCACAAGTGGACACTCCAGTGTCTGTAGAGTCAGCCACTATAAAATAACATCCTCAGATAAATTCTGATGAAGTCGATTCTAACAAGAGCTTTATTCCTTCAAACAAGGACTACAAATAAACGAAAAGGATACACAAGACGCGAGCAATCAGCTCGAGGATGCTCCAGAAGTAACCCCAGGGGAGGTGAAGCAAGCCATCAAACAAACAAACAAAGGGAAAGGCTCCTGGACCAGACAATATCACCATTGACCAACTCAATACAGTAAGTAAGATCATTACTGAGAAACTAGCCATTCTGATTCTGAATTATGCCTAAAACAAAGTAAAGTCCTGGAAGATTGGAATACTGCAATCATAATGCTTTTATATAAAAAAAAAGAAACCTAAAAGACTTCAACAATTACTGACCAATAAAACTACTCAACTACATATACAAACTTTTCGCAAAAAACATTTCCAACCGAATCACAAGAACGCTAGATTAAAACCAACCAAGGGAACACGCTGGCTTCAAAAGAAGCTACTCGACTATGGACCACATGCATTCGATAAATAATCTGAAAAAAAAAGCAACAGAATATAAGGTGCTGCTCGCTGTAGCATTTATCGACTTCAAAAAGGCCTTCCCTGTGGCCTTGAAGGCCATCACCCAGTATACATCAGAATGCTGCAATATGTATACAGTCACAGCAGCTTCTTTATTAGGCTACATAAAGATTCGGAGCCCTTCTAGCTCCAAAAAGGGATAAGACAAAGTGATATCAGCTTCCACAAACCCTTTGCAGCCCTCCTCGCGGTGATCTTTCGAAACCCAGCCTGTGATAACAAAGGAATCAAAACAGACGACGGATATCTGAACAATCTCAGATTTGCAGACGACATTGCCCTTTTTATGGAGAACCTATGCAATCTCCAACTAATGCTTAATTAACTAAATGAAGAAAACAAGAAAATCGGCCAACACATGAACTTCAGCGATACAAAGATCATGTGCAACGATCACGTTGGAAATAAAAACACGAAGATCAAAATTGAAGACGCCGAACTGGACGAAGTAGACCATTACATCTACCTATCTCCATGAGACTCTCAAAAGAAGATGAAATCAAACGAATGGCAATCCTCTCGATGGCAAGCCTTTGGCAGAGCAAGCTCAATGTTCAAAAACAAGACGAGCCCATTAATCCTAAAAAGAAGGGCATACAGCCAATGCATCCTCTCGATAGTCACTTATGGAGCTGAAACATGGAACCTAAGCAAGTGACCAACCCGTAAACTGAGAAACACACAACGAGCACATGAAAGAATTATACTCAACCTTACATGGAGAGACCACAAGACAGCACAATATGTCTATGAGAAAACAGGAATCCGAGACTTCATCAACTCCATTAAAGACCCCAAATGGCAATGGGTTGTCCATGTTGCAAGAATGGTAGACAACCTATGGACATCACGACTCACAACATGGATCCCCAAAGATCGCATGCGGAACCGAGGCCGGCAGAGTACTAGATGGAGAGACGGACTAGACCAGTTCAAAAAGTACTGACTCTGCGGCGCCTACAATAGAGAAGTTTGGCGAATCCTGTTAAAAACTGATGATGATGATGGTTTTGGAAAGAGATACAATTCCTCGTTATGTATCTTATTTCCTCTTCATATATCCTTTCTCTTTCATCATCTTCAAACACACCCACATACATATATGTATATATTAATAAATGGATGTATGATCTGAGAGAATGTAATAGTGCTATAATACATTGAAACTCGTGTTCGAAAAGATCTCTCGTCATTACACAAATAATGTATTACTTGGCTCAGACAACGTGAATAGAATGAACAATTAAAGAAAATGAGACTGCTGCAGGAATCAAACCTGTCAACGATAGGGTAGCTGCTTCAACGTAGCATTGCTTTTACCATTGAGCTAAACAGCCGCCCATAATGTAAAGACCCAATTAACTGTTTTCACTCCAATTTCCCATCTTGTTTATTTTCGGTCTATATCTGCTCTATTTGTTTCTTTCAACGCGACAACTGTGTATCACCGGCAGCGGCTCCATTTTCTTTAATTGTATATTCTATTTACGTTGTCTTGACCAAGAGATGCATTAAACGTTCAATGACGGGAAGTCATTTCAAATAAGTCTTTCTACATAATATAACGCAATTTATAATCATATACATATGCATGTCCATATATAATAGAACGAGGCTTCGCAACACAAACACGATTATTTTTCTGTCCTGTTTGGTCTTTTTCAGACGAATGATTTGGTTTATTTTATTTTAGATTCCTAATCGGGACATTTTTAGGAGCGTGTCAACTATTCTACGTAGTGAGGTCTTTCTTTCATCTTATTTGTTTTTATTTAGTGGTTGGCTATAGCTTGTTTCATTTAATAGAGTTGCATATCTGTTGATGGTTATAAATTACAAACCAAGGGGTATGGTGTTAGAGTTTACATTGTCAGTAACTGGTGCTTTTATCAGTCATTTTTGGTATATATCCTCTCTATTTACGTTATAACAGTTTGGGGCTTTTAAGAATAAAACAGTTATATTACCTTATTACGCACTAAAGATGTTTCTGATTTTATTTTCTTTATTAACATAGTTTGCCCTTTCTTAAATCTAGATGTTATTACGAAAATTCCAACTAAAGATTTCACACACGCATTTCTTCTGTTTCTGCTTATCAATTTATTTCATTTATGCTATGCAAATTATCTTATATCATTTATGTTATGCAAATCAATTAGTCTTTTATAAGTGTTAATCAAAAGATGTTCAAAGAGATTTATTAATTTTTTACACAGAATTTGACCGTATAGTACTATCTCTCTATATATACATATATTTATATGTATGAATGTGTGTGTATGAGTGCGTACACGTGTGTGTGAACTCGTTAGCATTCAGATACCTTTCTAGATCAGAATAGCCAGATGGTTTCATAAGAATTCTGAAGCTGTTTTGATGTGGAACATTTCAGAAGTTTCAAGAATTGCAGACGTGTTACCTGAGCCTCGAACTGGATATCGTTTCTGTAATTATTGTTCTGCAAGTACGACAATCCCTGAATCGAAAACGGAAATGTCGGTGGCCAAGCGGTTAGAAATAATGCCCCAGCAAAAGACACGATCCCGTCACCTTCTCCCCACCCTCAACAATGGGAAAGAATTAAATAGGTACTGGAGTAAATGACACGACTTGTCGTCTTGAAGTCTATTGTCGCCTACTGCAAAACATCGAAGAACTTCAAAGTCGAGCTAAGACAGAGGAGCGTAAGGATCCTATTTATTATATATATTGGAAAAAGAAGAACACACATGCGGTTCTGAAACCAAATATCTTTTAGGATAAAAGGATTTGTCGTATGTCAAGGATAGATGATATATGTATATGTTTCACGGAATTGGTGAAATTGCCTGATACACGAAATTTGAATTTTTCTTGCAAAAGAATGAATAAATAGGTGATTTTGATTTGATCAGAACTCTATTTGATGAAAACAAGACTATAAGACATTTTTTCTTTTCACAATCAAATGTTTATGTAGCCAAAGTGGGATCAAACTTATCTTTACAAAAAAGTAGTAAATTTCGCCAATTGATATGTATAACATATATATACAAAGAAAGAGAGAGAGAGAGCATATATATATATATATATATATATATATATATATATATATATATATATATATATATATATATGCGTAAGTGTGCGATTCAACGTTTGTGTAGGATATTTTAATTACTTTTCAACCTTTTTTCTCACCTAATAGTATTTTCTGTTATTTCATAACCTTTGGATTTCGGTAAACCTTCTTGTCTTAGATTGAATTTAATGCAAAAAAAATTTTCTCTCCTACTCAAAACGATTTTCGCCTAAATCCATAACAACCAAGCTCCACGGTCTCCGCTAGTATAAATGAAATTTGGATCACGTGAACAGCAACATTATTCAGAAATGTTTACCCCTGACCTGTAATTGTACATCATTTTCATCACCATCATCCAAGTCATCTTGCAAAGGTCTGGTGGATCGGCCCTACCGCTCCATCAATAATGGTTTATACTCTGTACATGCATGAACACACCTATGTATGTATATATATATATGTGTGTGTGTGTGTGTGTGTGTGTGTGTGTGTGTGTGTGTGAAAGAGTGAGAGAGTGTGTGTGTGTGCGTGTGTATGTGTGTGAAAGAGGGTGTGCATGTGCGTGTGTGTGTGTGTGTGTTCGCGAACGTATGTCTGTGTACACATAAGAGTCTAGCACATTTATTAGGGGTTCTCATTTTCATGATCTGGCATTGTATTTCCTGAAATCCATAACCGACTGCGATTCTATTACATGGTCTCTTGTTAATTGCCATTACGCCGTTCCTCACAATAAAACAGAAAAAAAAAACTTAGGAAGATTCAAGGAACCTGAGACCTCACATTATGTGAACCACAAATCACATTTGCATTTGCATTGATAATATAAATTTTACGATTACAGATGTGGTTAGTCACTCGATGGAAACCGTTACAGGACCAGCAACTTGAATTAAATAAATAATCGTAAAAAGGGAGTGGTCAATGATTCTCAATAGTTCTTCTCTCACCTTTCGTTGGGCGTTGATCAATGAAAAAAAAGTCAAGATTTAAAAAAAAAAAATGAAAATAAAAACAAGCGTGAATGATAACAGACACAAAATAGGGGACCAATGTAGTATCAACTCACTTTGCAAATCGACCCCCACAAAAGAAACTATTTAGGGGCTAGGAGTTGAGGGAGAAAAACGTTTTTCTCTTGACATAATGATGAGTAAATAATTAAATTTTCAGCTACCCAGCCCCATTCGCGCGACCTATGTGCATGACACGTGCGTAAATAGTCAGGCAGGTAAATCTAAATAGATAAGTGCTGAAATGTAATCAATCATTTAGTAGCATACGGCCCACCCTTCCACAATATCTCATTGAAATTCATTGAGAACTGTTGGGAATATTGTATGGAAAAATAGATGATCTGGCTGGCGGATGGATGCAGCTAAATACGCACGCCACTCACAACCTCGTTTGCAGAGATGAATGATAATTTTTTTGGCTCAACAGTAAAATAGAGCATAATTTGCCATCACAGTCAATAATCGAACAACTGTAGCATCAAGATTTGAAGTCAAGTAAAGAGATTTCCATCGAAAAATAAGTATGATCAGAATGAATTTCATTTATGACATTGCTAACGTTTTTCGATAGAAAATAGCTATGATTTAATAAAAAAACATCTAGAAACATCTACATTCTGGATAATCCTGGTGTTAATAAACCCGTCGGTATAAGGCCCCTAAAAAGGGACACAAAAGCTTTTTCTCCAAATGTTAAAAAAAATGTTCTTATTAGAATGGGGCTAGTGGAGTTCTGATGCCAATTTTCAAGTATGTAGACAAAACAATATGGCCAGGAGGACTGGAACACACAAGCACATGAGCAAACCCACAAACACACGTATAAATAAAATGATAGGATGCTTCGCCATCTTTGATGGCTACGGTTGTTCAGTTGATGCAATAGTTCACAAAATTGCAAACATTGACGTTTATCATGTCCTATTTCTGGTTTGACTTCAGATAAATTCATATCTTTTGCATAAAAACAACCTTAAAGCAGAAGAAAAGGGTGGGTTTTTTTTGTGGGTTGGGGGATCAGTTTGATTTGTAAGTTTATGCTAATTTGGTCCCAATTAAATGTCCAGCTATGTTCACGTTTATCTTTCAAAAATTCAGATTTCGTTTGAGTGATAATTGTTCATGTAACGAATTCATTGATCAAGCCTTTTTCCCATTTTTTCAACTGATCATCCCACTCCGACATGGGATGCTGCTACGCGACGGTTTCTATTGATAGACTAAACAGGCCTGTGCTGCATAAGTTTTCAAAAGTTTTCTGAAGCACCATGCCATAGAAGATTATTACCTGGTATTTCGGTAATAACCCAACTGTAATATGTTCATTACGCATGCGTATCGACTTGCTCACTCGGGAGATTCCCGTTGCTTAACCCTGTTCTCAAATTATTCGCTCCGTCTGGGCTTGTCGGCTGTTAACGAAGTAGGAGAGGTAATTGTATTCACTCTTGTATACCTATCTTTCTGTTCGTCCACACAATAACTCCGACAGTTTTCAATAAATTTCGATAAAATTTTGTGAAAAGGAGATCCTTGGGCCGAAGGAGAAGTTTGTCTAAAATCAGGTGCGTATCTAAGAATTTTTTTCCGGTTGAGTAGATTGATGGTATTGGCAGACGCTTGCACTCTCTGCGTGCTTTTTAGTCTGTCCCTGTCTGGTGTCATTTTTTAATTTTCCGATGCCCTTGCTCAAAAGAACCAGTGGCTACACTCAGCACCTTTGCGAATATCTGCTGGAAAAGACTCCGAAGTAGGCAAAGCCGGGAAGAATAGACGGCAGATCGTAACATTTGAAGTCAAACCTTCTCAGCTGCTGAAAAACTATCTTTGATTTTTTTTCAGGTTCTTTAACTCTTTTAGCTATACACTAAAAACAGAAAAACAAAACACCCATTCGTATACAAAGTTAAGTTCAGAAGGGAGTCATGGACAAATTGACGAAAACAGATCTTATTAGTCGCTCAATAGAAACTGTCTCGAGATCAACATCTTTTGGCAGCATGGTGTGTTGGGGATGATCAACCAAATGATTAGGAGAAAAGGCTAGTCAATGAATACGTTACTTCTCTTATGTTTTGTTTGACAGTAATCCCTGAAGAGTTCGAATTTTCAAGAAAAAAAAACAAGCAAGGACGCTGCCGGACGAAAACCAAGAGACCAATTCAGCACGATATTATATTGCAAATTACCCCCCCACCCCACTTTCAATTATTCTGGGTGAGAATTTTCAAAACCAAAAGAACAAGTTTTCCTTTCTCTGATAGAGAGTAAATGTCTAAACGTGTAGCCCTCTATCTCCATTGGCGTGACACATTGTCTGGTAAGTCACTCAATTGAAACTGTCATGTAACCAACGTCCTTTGGGGTGATCAATCAAAAAATTGGAAAAAGGAGTGTCCAATGAATAAATTACTCATCTCGTGTTTTATTTGAACAATGATGTCTGAAAAGTCTGAATTTTCAAAAACAAACAAACATAAATTGGACCCCAAACCAAAAAAAACCTGGGGGAGGGCAAAAAAAAAAAGTTTTTTTTCTTAACTTGATAAGGAGGAAAGGTTCAAATTTTCAGTCCGCTAGCAACATTGGTGTATCCAGTATGCGGGATATATACAAACATACACACATAGTCAGCCAGAGCAACTTAAAAAATGAAGAGATCTATGTCGTCAGTTTTGGTTTACAGTCTCTAATAGCCTTCTCACTATTCATGTTTCTATATCGAGTTCTGAATTAGAGATGCTCGTTGAAAACAACGGGAAAAGTATCACTCCATTTAGTCAGCTAAAATCGGCAATAATTCTACGACAAGTATCTGTATAGATAAGCAGGGAAAAAAACTGAAGGATGGGGTTTCGTGATAAAATTGAAACGTGAAATTCGTAGTGAATATCAAATCCATCACTGGATCATTCCTCACTGTTTAGTTTTCCACTCCCAAGAGACTTGCCGAGGCACCGTATTCAGACCTCTCCATGCAATTAAAAGAAGATTCAAGGCATTCCCTAACGTCTGCAATTAACAAGTGCTTCAAGTAGTTATTAAAAGCTCGTATTACGGAACTGACCTTATGTAGTTTCATATCCTTATTAAATAACGGTTCTGGGTCAACATTTATGTCTTGCTGGTATACAAATAAATAAGTTACCCTCGTCCCTTATTACTTTTACATACTTTCAAAATCATCTCACTATATTGTATTACATCAATATATATAATGACTTGACAAGAGGAACAGGATTTGTACATTAAGCCCCGCTACAACAAAATATCACTGTTACAAATCAAACTGAACAGTTTTAGACGACTTCTAAAGATAAAATTGGACTTGTACGTAGGGGCAAGTTAAGATTAATATTGGAGAAAAAAGGGTTTCCCATAATAACCCTTTCAGAATGGTCCAATCAAAAGAGAGAAAAAATAATCGGCAGAGTGAAATTTGGAAGGAAAAAAAAATCAGGGGAGAAAATTGGTTTGTTTTTATTCTTTATGGTATGAATATTATTTGCTTTCACAATATCTCGTGTTCCAATCAGAGAGAGAATAAATCCTAAATGTCACTTAAAGCATTAAAATACGCTAAAGTAATAAAAACAAAAGTTGTTTAATTCTGTTTTATCTTCTCTGTCAGTGTTTCTCACCATTTATATTTATATATATATATATATATATATATGTATGTGTGTGTGTGTGTATATATATATGTATACATATATATATATGTATATATACATATGTATATATATATGTGTGTGTGTGCGTGTGAGTGTGAGTGAGTGTGTGTGTGTGTGTGCGTGTTTATGTAAGTAAGAGCATTTCATTTCTCTTTATTTCATTCTTTTTCATTTGTTCAATTTCATCTCTATCCCTTTTCTGCTTTTTCCTCATTCTAGACTATTTCTCTGGTAAATCATAATGTCTACACCCTCTCTCTCTCTCTCACACACACACTCTGTCTGTCTGTCTGTCTGTCTGTCTGTCTGTCTCTCTCACTCTCTCTCTCTCTTCTTTTCTCTGGTTACGTTTTCTTACCCTCTTTTTCACACTTACTCTCTCCCCTCAGCCTCAATGCTCTCCTTTCCCTTTTCATTCCTCCCTCTTCCTTTATTTCTTTGCCACTCTTCTTTAACAAACTTTTTTTCCTTCCTCTCGTTCCTCCAAATCTCCATCATCTCTTTCCTCGCCCCACCGGTTTCTATTGAGTGACTAACCAGACCTATTTTTTTTAGTTTTATTTTGTTTTCATTTATTCTTTTTTCATCATTCCCTTTTTTCCCCCTTTCTTCGCCACTTTCTTCCTTTCTTCCTATCTTCCTTTCTTTCTTTCTTTCTTTCTTGGATGTCTATATCTCGACTTGTCGGTTTTGAATGCCATAGGACGCGCCTATCCTTGAATCAAGCGAATCCGCCAACGGGAAACACGTGTCCCTTGATAAGGCTTGATCTGTTTTCTCCCATCAATGTGTCAAACTGAAAATGTTTACAAGACAACATTTTAGTGTCAGCTTTCCACAGCCATTGGAAAACACAAACATTGCTCGATGCTAAACCAAATGATGGACATCAGTAGAAGAAAGCTTTTATTGGCACACAAAATCTCCCTTATTCAATGTATCTGCTCTCATTCTACAGGCTCGACCCGTTTTAACGCGGATCGTTATAGCGTGTTTCGTGTTATAACGCGAACGGATGATGGACTGCAGAATGCTAATCTAGCTCCAAAATAGCTATATTTATCCCCCCCCTTAGCTAATCCTGACTCCAGAATAGGTAGATTTAGCTCCCCAATAGCTAAATTGTGGCTTGGTTATAACGTGGTGTTGGCTTCCTCCGAGACCCTCAACATCCGCGTCATAACAGGGA
This sequence comes from Thysanoteuthis rhombus, assembly GCA_963457665.1. Lineage (NCBI taxonomy): Eukaryota > Metazoa > Mollusca > Cephalopoda > Oegopsida > Thysanoteuthidae > Thysanoteuthis > Thysanoteuthis major. Next base: position 56,442,795 of record OY735216.1, on the reverse strand, counting down.
GGCCTGTATTTTAAAGTTATCATCTTTCATTTTTCGACAAGATCTTGTTCTTGATCTCATTTTTATGTATTATTTCATTCGGATTTTGTCTGTCTGTCTGTCTGTTCATTTTTTCGTTTTTTGTTTGTTTTGTTTTTCTGTTCTTTCTTCATCTTTTTATTCCCTTGTTAATTCTCAGCTCTTTTCCTATTCTTCTTCGCTATTTCTGTGTTTCATTTTTTCTCTGTTACCCCCCTCTTCTTTTACTACCCCTTCTGTCTCTCCCTCTCTCTCCCACTCTCTCTCCCACTCTCTCTCTCTCTCTTAAAAGTTCTCCACATTCATATGATGTGTTCATATGATATTTCTTAATCATAATACGAGGATCAATAAGTCGGCATCTTGTCACGTTGTTACTATCTGAATTTTGATCCGAAATGTTCAAATCGATGCATAAAAATAATACTTACCATTGAATCGAGAGCATTGACAGGGAAGGAAACTATGTTGCGCAATAGATATTGGCTGTGTTAAATGATTGTCTTTTTCATCATCGAGATACGATACATCATCACTGATGTACCTGTGTATATAATTGTGGATGCTGAAGAATATATACCCCTATATAAATGAATGAGTTTTGGTGTAGGCTAATGTTAGGAATCTCCAAACAATCGGTGTCATAGGACGATTCCACTGATTAAAATCTAAATACTAACAGTACTGAAGAAATATATTTGTAATTGAATAGCCATAAGATTATTTCGACCGATTCATTTTTTCCATTCTTCTGATTTCTTTTCTGCATGAAATTTAGCTGTTAATTTAAACCTGCTTTTCAACTTGTCTGTAGGTTATGATATTTGCACGTTTTGCCGAGTCATTGACTTGAACTGTGGTTCCAGCTCTGTTTTAATTGATTGATGTGGAATCAACTATATATATATATATATATATATATATATATATATATATTACACTCCTCGTTATTTTTCTCTCTCCATGCAGATGTGTGTATGTTTGTGTGTTTGCGTATGTGCATGAACGTGTGTGTGTGTGTGCGTGCGTGTGTAAAATGTATGTATGTATCATCGTTTTTCGTTTATATCGAGGGTACTGTAGTGTTAGGTAAACAAGGGCAGTTGTTAGTAAGACCCATTTCCAGCTTGCCAGGCCAGTCGAAGCTTCATTCTACTGACGGTACTTGGTGTTACCCGATGGTCATCCATTTAGGCTCGACGTCATTGAACTTCGAAAACCGGTGTATCCAACGTGATTTATCCGTAATTCCTTTGCCCAGTTCTTGTGTCGAGTGCTAAAGGGAGAGGCATTTAGCACTCTACCACTGGGCCACAGTGATCGTCCGGTTATAAGTCAATTTTCATACAGGTTGAACCTCTCTAATACGAAAATCTTGAGACCTGGCCATTGCCGGACTTTTGAAAATACCGAACTACAAAAATCGTCTGCTGAGACTCATTTTTTCCGGCTTATGATACTCAGTAAACGACCCGACCCCATAGCATTCACGCAACAGCACTGGGTCACCGATAACATTCAGTTGCAGTGTTAACTAAGTTCAGCCCCGCTAACAACGCTGCAATGGTGGCAGATTCACAAATGGTGGCATATCCAAAACGTTCTGTGGCCTAGTATGAGCCGGACCACAGAATGCCGGATTAAAGATTTTTTTTTTTGTTGGTAGGCAAACCATTGTGAGTTTGTTATTCATTGGATGCTCTAGGAATGAGGCCTCGTGCCAAGGTTAGGCCTCGTCTCTCAAGTGTTGACCAGATTATTTTTTATTTATCATATCCTAACAAGCTACTTCTGTATTTCATTTTCTTTAAAACTGTTTTTTTTTCTTTTGCTTTATTGCTATTTGCTTGATTCGTTTTCCCAGGATTACAAGTCCTAGATATTTGTTTATATTGAAACTGGATAGCTGTATTTGCGTGCCTACATCTTATAGATTTGTAGGTGATCTCTATGACATGCCAAAACGGGCGGGCGTTCTTTTCGATGCAATTAAGTGCGAACGAGTGTGTGTTTTGTATGTGTCACCGAACGACTGCCCGTGATAAAATCTATTTTATACGCACTGGGCTCATGCATGTCTTTACTCTCTTAACAAACAATTCATTGTCTATCCTCCTCACCATCGCAATTGAAGACGGGGAGCCGAGGGGGATTTTCAAGAGGGGAGGCAAGGAGGAGGAGGAGACGGTGTTAGACACTTGATTGCGGAAACAGGGAGGTGGAGGGTTCCGTTGTTAATTTCCGTTTAATCCCGTTGTTTAAATCAGCCGTTAATCTCCTTCGAACACGATAATATCTCCATCTGCCTCTTGGCAGATGCCGAGCATGAAAAGTCTTTATACCTATGTTAGTAAGTACATGAAAGTGACGAATTCGTAAATAGAGAAATGTCTATTTATCTATCTGTCTATCTATCTATCTGTCCATCTATTCATCTATATCTGTCTGTTCATATCCATCCGTCTGTGCTCATGATTATGTATCTATCAGTCTGATCTATCTATCTATCTATCTATCTGTTCATATCTATCTATCTATTTATCTATCTGCCTGTTCATATCTATCTGTCTGTCTGACAGTTCATTTCCATCTAACAGCGTTCAGAGCTGTCTATCTCTCTGTCAGCATGCTGGTTCTTATTCATCAATATACCTGTCTGCCTGTCTGTTCATCGATCTCTCTATCTTGGTCTGTTCATGTCTATGTATTTATCTGTCTTTCTATCTGGGGTCCGTATCATCATCCCGAATATGATTAGACCGACGCCGATTTGGGCGCAATTCAATTGACCGCCTAATCATTTTACGTACCCATCATGTTATTGCTTTGCGAATTACGCAGAAAGAAAGGGAGTGAACTCGAATGATTTTTTCAATGCTCCGTTGTATTTCAAAAACATTCCTTTATTTTCAATGATTAGTGCAACGGCGTCATTTTTGCAGGACCTTATTTTTTCATAAATAGTTTTATAGTTTGTTTACAAACTCATCATTCCCATAATATCAATAACTGAAATAAATTGTATCAACTCCATGTACTTTATTCTCGTTAAATATAAATCATCAAATGAACTCCAGAAGCAAGTTAATTCGCTAACATGATTCAACTCAAAACATGATTTTAATTATTTTTTATCTCAATGAATCGTTTTAATTCCATAGGTTTTAAAAATAGGGCCCCGTAAGAATAACCTCATCGCATTAATCATATGAGATAAACAATCGGTCAATCGGTGTTTTTGGGAATACAAAGATCATTAAAGAATTCCATTCACTCCCTTTCTATTCGGGGAATTAGCAAAGCAGTAACATGATGAGTAGGCAAAGCGATTAGGCAGCCGACTGAATTGCGGCAAAATCGGCGTCGGCATATACAGATTCGAGAAAATGAATGCCACTGGCTTGTAATTATTTATCTATCAATTTATTTTATAATATCTGTTGATGAAAAGATCACAAAGCTGATCTTAAAAGCATTCATGAGGAGTTCTATACGCACTGGGTGTTCCATATTGGAAACAGGTTCATACGTCTATTGCAGCCAAATGGTGACTACGAAGCAGTAATCGACTACAGACCTAGGAACAAAGAAGAAAATTTTATGTTGGGAAGAACTACTTTTGACAGAGCAAGGATCATATGTAGATAGAAAATCATCTGATAATTTGTTTTTATTGTTGTGAAAATAATTATGTTCAAAACGCGAAAAAAAGAAAACTGAACTAAGGAACCACTTTCCGTGACGTATATGACTTGTTGAGAAATTTGATCGTCACTTATTCAGCAATTGTTTATTAAAGAGGATCCGCCCTCTTAATGGAAATCCTCACCCTGTACAGCTTTCGGAAATGAATGTTTCACTGATGGTAAAAATCTTCGTCTAGGCGTGGGGGGATAGGAATGAGAAGATCTGGATTGCTCTAGACGGCAAAGTTGAAGGTATCGTAAACAGAGAATTCAGTAGATGAAGACGAACATTTTGTGAACGTCTCAAGTGTTGAACCTAGGGTCACGAGGCCTTTGCTTTGGTTTCTGATGGATGCCACTACTGTCTGCTATCAAAATGAAATTATTTTGTTTATAATTAAATCCAAAGTCAAAAACCCAACCACGCTGGCAGTTGAAGGAGACCCTATCACAATTTCACGACTAGGAGAGGGTGCGACTCCTTTCCACACAGCTTAGAGTTTACTGTATTTACTACTGAGTGTACAAGGAATTATTTCCAATTTCCGAGTTTTACACACCCGTCGCTCATTACCCAGAAATCGTACCCGGATCTTTTTGTTAGTGAGGTAGACGTGCTAACCATTACACCATCTGAACTGAACTAATGAAATCTAACTAGCAATAATTAATGGCAAAATATTGCTGACCGTGGACAATGAAACAAAATTTTAGGAAAGAAAATTAACTTCCATGTATGGTATTTAGAATGGGTGCTTGTAAAATATCGATTTCATGTGAAAGAATCTTTGATATCCCGAGAACCAGTTGCATGGCCTTGATGTGTCTTGGCAACCAAGAAGAAAGGACTTTCCTGGGTACGTATGAGCAGTTGTTGCCCCGTGGAGTTGCTCACCAACTGAGGAAGCTATTCTTCAGCCCCCCCCCCCTCCACGCACACTTCAGTCTGGATTTACCCCCTGAGACTCCTCGCTCTCCCGAAGCTGGAATCGCCATTGATAGGAAGGATATTTAAGACTGGGGACGAGATTAAAGAGAATGCGATGGCTTAGTTGTTGGCATCCCCAAAAGAAAAATTTTCAGATAGTTTTTGAAAAAAATAAAAAGGGCGCTGGATTAACGGGTGAAGACCCAAGTGGACTGAGGTACCATTGCCCTATTTGGGAGAAGACAGGAGTCCAAGACATCATAAGATCCATTAAAAAACTCACATGGCAATGGGCCAGTCATGTCGCAAGAATAGCAGACAACCGATGGACATCACGACTCACAACAATGATTCCCAGGGATCACATTCCCAAGTGAAGTCGACAGAATACTAGATGGAGAGACGAACTAGACGAATTTAGAGAGTACTGGCTCCACGACGCCCATAATAGAGAAGTGTGGCGAATCCTGGGAAAGGTCAATGTCCATCGACAGACGTTAAGAGAATGATGATGATGATGATAATGATGATGAAGTGGCTGGATATTTTCCAGACAAACTTCATAGTGTGTGTGTGTGTGTGTGTAAATGTACACGTGCATAGTTCTCCAATCATCCCGAAGCGACGTGATGAAAGTTATACATTCATTTGAGGCTAATATCATTTCCTTTTGAGACAAAAGATAATTATTCACATAGACAGTATAAAGCATCATCTTGACTCGATCAGAGTTCACATGATCAAATTAAACATTCCTAAGTTACATCCAAATAAATAATGTACACATTTTTTTCTCCTAGAACTCGCAAAAAGCCTCTTTCATTACCTCGAAAGAAATAAAAACAAGAAACCAAAACCATAGGGTCCATCAATCTATCAAACTATTTATCCATTTAGATTCATTATTATCTTGCTTTCATTTAAATCATTTGTCACTTTCTTTCTTTTTTGGCTTCCATTATAGTCAAGCCCTATTTATCGTCTGCGTCTTACATTTCTGTCACTTTCCCACCAATTTCAGGATGATAGCTATTTCCGACGAACGACCAAGAAGAACTCAATCGACGCTGGTTCAGCTAATGTGAGGGCAAATGGAAAAGTCCCTGTAGATCATGAATCAAATCCCCACCCTGCATACCTGGAATTATTTGGGCTGATCCAACCAAAAAAGCAAAATAGAAAAAAAGCTTTAAAGCTGAGATTCCTCAGCTGAGAAGAATATACGAATATGCGTGGAAATGAATTTTTAATACATTTATTTGGGTTTACCTTTGTTGACAGAGATAGAACATCTGCAGCTGATGGAGATATACCAGAAAGAAATTGAATCATTCTATCAGGAATCCTACTCACTCAGTGCTAAAAAGGATCACACCTACTTATAAAGAAGAATGGGAGTAAGTTCAGGACCATATTTGCTAACAAGATGGCAGGTTAGAACTTACAGCCAGAGTATGCTGAAATATCCGCCCGCTCTTGATAAGGCAAGTTAAGAAACTATATGATGCTGACAGAATCAAATGGGTAACCAACTGAAAATTGTAGGAGTGAGCAACAAGGAAAATTGTTGAGAGTTCTACTTAGGATTCGTAAAATCCGTGGGATTTCAATAAGTTTTATAAGGGGAAATAACTTTTAGAATACACTGGGAAAGGGTTTATACAAGAATAAAATATAGAGAAATCACGTAATGAGTACAAAGCTTCTATTAACGCCATTGTCACTGAATGCTGAAAGAAAATCAGCTCATATGTTGTTACTATTCAGGAGAGGTAATTGTAAAAGATTCCTGTATCTGCCCCAATCATGTAATCAATTTGTCTCCGTCCTATGGCCCACCTTTCCTCAAAAGTGCCATTGAAACTAATTGAGAACTTTTGGAGATATTGTGACGACACACAAACGGCTATAAAGACACGAGTGAGTACATTTACCTCCTCCAAATTCGTAAGCAGAGGTGAATTGGTGCTTGTGAACTAATAAGTGCTAGACAAATTATCATTATTATCATATATTCATGCAGCTTTTCAAGGGAAACTTTTCTTTTGTTTAAGCTGATATTAGCGAGATTTATATAATATATTTTATGTTGATATATTTCAATCGTATTATAAACGTTTTTTGTTTTGTCATTAAGGTTTGGATTTAAAATTGTTTGTATGATCACACAGATAATAATGAGGATTTTATTAATATATATATATATATATGTATTATTTGAAACGACACTTCGTTTTTACATGGGGAAATATGTCCGTTTGCCTAGTCAGTGTAAAAAGAATAGATTAAAGAAATGGGCCGCTCCAGAAATCGATCATGTGACCAACAGGAGGCTGTCTTGATGTGACGCCACTTTTATCATCTAAGCTAGGCAGACAACTGTTAAATCAGTGGCCGGAATAACTACTTTATACTGAATCTCGTTTTGTTCATTCGCTGTCCATATATGCTCATTGTTTCTGAATAGATAGATAGATAGATAGATAGATAGATAGATATGAAAATGATGAAATAATGGATTTGCTACTCTGACAAACTCGTGTTGCTCCCGCTCAGGCTTTATTGAATCGTAGATTTGTACTTTTACACATGTATATGTATTAATTTGACAACGTGGAAGTGAAAAAAATTGAGGACATGTTACATCTCGAAAATTGCAAAATCATCAGTGATAGGTTTGATGCATTTCGCTGAGCTTGCATTAGCATTTTCAAAACTACTTAGCGACGTAGAAAACTGTAGAAAAAAAGGTAGCTGGTTACAAGTTTTGGTAGCTGTTAATTGGAGAGCATTTTTTATATTGGATTGTTTTTGAGGAGAGGAAGAGGAAAGAGTTTGTATTCTGGTGTAAATGAGGTAGGGGTCAACCTCACGATGCTCTTATTATCACAGCAGGGGTGTTTTGCTTCCAAGTATATATATATATATATATATATATATATATATATATGCTGTCACCATTGATGTCTTGGCATCATGTTCTGTTACTAATATGCAAAAATTTAAATAAACACAATTAAATAATTATGCATAATGATTGTTTACGGGCGAGGGATATGGAAAATAGATACCACCGAATACTCCTATATTCATGTAACTTTGACACGATATTGTTTACAATAACTGTTTCATAGAAGTTAGACACTGACACTAATTGCTTGTTAATTTACTGAGTGATTGATAGGGAAGAGATATAATATCTGTACTTAGTATAAAGGAATCACCGTAGCCCGCACGTGTACCAGAACTAATTATCTAAAAGATAATCCAAAATTATCTTTAAAAAATGGATTTTTTCATCCGAAATTATCTTGAAAATAAAATACTAACACAGGAATTTGGCATTGATGGTGCCGATATGATCATAGAGACATAAGACAGCATTTTTCTTTTTAAGAAAAAAAGGTTTTTAGACGGTACCCAAGGGTGTACTTAAGAATGTGCCCAGAAGCGCCCGAAGACACAAACATGAACGTACACACGGACACTCAAAGAGTGAAGAATCTGTAGCCTTGGCTGGCTGGTTGGGCAGGCTATTTGTGGAGCTACGGTGATTCGATATTTTCCTCATCTAACTGCATCCATCCTTCACTGACAGGGGCCTACGACGGCATGTAGGCGAGTATAGAACGGACTGTTATACTTATTAATGGCATTTTAATGTTTTACAAATCCGAGGATTTAGGTGACGATACTTTACCATCGAAGCTTAATTTTTTGTGGGATGTCGTAAGAGATAGGATACCTTTAAGGTCAAAATGAAACTAATATACTGAAGCACTTACTATGTAGATCACCTCACATCCACAACACACACACATATATATATATGTATATATATATATATATTTATATATATATATATGAATTTTAAAGATTACGTGAATAAACAATTAGAGAAAATGGGGCTACTGCAGGAAACTCTTTCTTCAATTCTTTATCATATTCACGTTGTCTAGGGCGAGTGATATAATAACTGTGTAACGACGAGAGATCATATCAAATAAATTTCTATATAATATAATGCAATTTATAATTCATCCCGTCTGACTAAATATGTCCATCTCTTTACATATATATGTATGCATAAATAGATATTAGTTTCTAATGTACAGTGTTTGAACCTGTAAAGTTTTCTAGAATATATATATATATATATATATATATATATATATATATATATATATATATATATATATATATAGAAAATTGTCTGGAATTGAGGAGATATAGAGGTAATTTGTATAATCAGGTATACCTGTGTCTAATAAACAATCTTTTATGAAACTCTGGTATGCCATGTAAACAATAAAATTCCTTAACTTAAGAATCTATTTATCAACCCAGATTTACTCGTCTCCATTGTATATCTTCCTTCATAGACATAAAATCTAATATGATATAATATAGATAGTATGCATTTATCTATCTATCTATTTATCTGTCTATCTGTCTATCTATCTTACGATCTGATTGTTGGCAAGTTCTCAATCGAAATGACTAATTAGCCCTGGCAAAATTTCAGAATTTAGAGACTGACTATACTGAATATACCCATCGCAATAGTCAGTGCTTTTATACAAATTCAAAATATACCAAAACAAAATATGTCTCTCAATCCAGTTGTGGTCAAAAGTGATGTCAAGCTTAGGAATATTGACGCTTCGAATGATTTTCTAAAACTCTAATTTCCTGTTAGAATGGGCCATTGTTCGTTCGTTTTCGTTTCCTCATTTTCTCTCTCTCTCTCTCTCTCTCTCTCTCTCTCTCTCTCTCCTTCCAAATCGTTGTATCAAAGTTTAACCAAGTTTAATAGTTTCCTCTGATTTCAACGATTCTGAAACTTTGAACCACCAAAAGACTTATCAGATTATTTTTTTTGATACAAGTATTTTCTCATTCATGTCAATACTGTTCGTTTTTAACTGCCCTCTACCAAGCCCATCTTTACCATTAATCAATCTCAATCGACTTAATTTATTTTAGATTCTACTGAATTGTGCCAGTAACCATAGTCTCCTACCCCTCCAGTTCATTCTATCCACCCCTGTGTCAGATTTTTCACCTCCACAAGCTTATTCCACCGTCAACGCTCATCAAATTGTGAGTAGATTTTTCAATACCCCTCCTTATCTTCATACCTAAGGCTTTTGAGCACACAGGAGTGTGTGTGATTGGGTGTATCAGAATCAGATTGATAGCTGAGACACCTTTGAGTTTGTGAAGCTTATGTACAGGTGAAAGTGTACTTCCATCTCTCTAGTCATTGAGGGAAATAAAACATGAATTGTATATATTTGAAGGTTCAATTAAAGGCTCAAATATGCACTGTATTTATAACTTTGGTATTTAAGCATTATTCAAGTTGTTTGAGCTGAAAGCGGGATATCAAAGGTCTTTAAAAAATCCCATCATCATCATCAGTCTTTTAATGTCCGTCGCTGAACATTACATTCCCCAGGATCTGCCACATTTCTCTACCATGGGCGTCACAGAGTCAGTATTTTCTGAATTCGTCTAGTTCATCTCTCCATCTTGTATTCTGCTAGCCTCGGTTTCGCATTTGATCTCTGGGGATCCATGTTGTGAGTGATGATGTCCATCAGGTGTCTGTCATACTCGCAACATGACTAGCCCATCGCCTTTTGAGTTTTTTGATAGTTTCTATGATGTCTCGGACCTCTGTTTTCTCCTCGATGTAATATGCTGTCTAGTGATCTCTGCATGTGAGGTTGAGCATGATTCTCTCATGTGCACGTTGTATGCTTCTCAGTTTGCGGGTCTGTCTATTGGTAAGGTTCCATGTTTCAGCTCCATAGGTGACTATCGGGAGAATGCATTGGTTGTATTCTCTTCCTTTTAGGATTAATGAGATCGTCTTGTTTTTGAAGGTTGAATTTTTTTTTTCATTAGGTTTCAATGTATGTTGTTGGACATAGGCTTTAGCCTTCCTGAAGAAAGTGTGGGACATAAGAGAGTGATTGTGGTTGTGGTGGTGATGGGGGGGTTACCTTACCATACTGACTTGTGACACGATGGCTGTGGGGAAATGATGAGTACATGCCTATCCGAAGGGCAATAATACATAGTGTACACAGACTGTCCCAGCCAGAGTTTGAACCTGGAGTGCTGGTTCCATTCTACGTGCCATTAACTGCTCGGCCACTCGCTCCTTCAGAAAAAAAAAACTAAAAAAATCTTCACACGTTTTTATTCTCAACAAGATTTCTTTCTTTAAGATACTCCCGTTGCTTTGTAAAATCTTCGCACTTGTTAGAAACCATCAAGTAAAACTGTCAAAATAGGTTTCTTCAGTTTTCAAGTTGGTCCGGCTAGCTGACCGGCTGGCTATGTACGTCTCACGCGTTCAGTCAGCACAAGTGGGGCTAGAGGGATGAAAATTTAAACATTTACTCCTTCTTGAATGGAGAAAAAAGCGTTCTCTGTTCCCTCATTCTTATATAGGGTCTAAGTGTGTGCAAGAAGAAATGGGGTCAGTTTGCAATGTTGGTTTTTGTGGTTTTGGTTTTGATCCCAGAAAAAAAAGTGGGAGAAGTAATTTATTTATTGATCACCACTTTTCCAATACAATATGTTAATTTTTCTACATAGACTATCGATAAACTTATTTCATAATTAAATTACCTACTACATTGTCTTTTGGCTCTTTACTCTCAACCCATGCATAAATAACACTGTCATTTTTTACGGGCAAATTCTAATAATAATAATAATAATAATAATAATAATAATAATAATAATAATAATAATAATAATAATGATAATAATAATAATAATAATTGTAGCGAGAGAACTGAGGAAGATGTGGAACAGGAAAGCCAGGGTAGTGCCGGTCATAGTGGGCGCACTGGAAACTGTCCTAAAGACACTGGAGGAGATCAGGATAAGGGGAAGGATTGAGACTGTACAGACCACAGCACTACTATAAACTGCACGGATACTGAGGAAAGTGCTACAAAATATAAAGACTGCAACGTTAATTGTTAACAGTGACCCAACAGAGGAAGGGAAATGGAAGCGGAAATGCAAATTGCAGCACTGACATGATAGGCGAAAGAGAGAAGAGACGTTGAATGAAGACCTGAGGAGACTTATTGTCACTCAGCCTTCAGCGATAACCACTGGGCAACCGGTGTGAAACTGTAAATCGCAGTTTTACTGCGACCTATGAGTACTAGGAGAGAAGGGCTGGAGACTTGAGGAGACTTGCTGTCACTCAAACTCCAGCGGTTACCACCAGGCAACTGGTGTGAGATTGCAAAATCATCATCATCATCATCATCATCATCATCATCATCATCATCATCATCATCATCATCATCATCATCATCATCATCATCATAATAATAATAATAATAATAATAATAATAATAATAACAACAACAACAACAACAACATAAGTTTATGCTTAAAAAAAAAGGAGTTTGCTGATTCTGTTGTTGGGGTTTATCATTGTATTTGCTGGCAAAGGAAGCGGAAATATGAAATGTCTTAACAAGGCGTCAATATAACATGAACACGAATCAAGAAGAGAGAAGAAGTCAAGAGTGAAAAATATAAATAAAGTGTGACGAAGGAAACAGGGGAAATAATAACAAGACCTGGATTTATACGAGTGACAGAGACGGGGGGGGGGAATGAGAGGGCGCATGCAGAGGTGTAGATGAGAATGGGGTGAAGGGGTCTATTTGAAAAGACCGCCCCCAGGGCCCCAAATGGAGTGCCCCCCCCCCACAAAAAAAAGATATGCGATTAGTAGTTCATTTCCAACATTTCTACAGAAATCATACTGTAGCTAATTTCAGTAAAAATTTGGAGGGGGCCTCACTAAGGGCCACGTCCCCCGATGAATTACTTCTCTCGTCTTTTGTTGGATCACTAAAAAGTCCGAATGAAAGAATAAAAAACAAAAAACAAAGCACCAAGATCCAAAGTTAGCGTAAACTTACATTGTAAATCGAACTCCTACTATTTTTTACTTTGAATGATCAATTGTTCAGACTTCTATCTCCATTGGTACGGTCTGGGCATCTGACAAATGCAAACATAGCCAGTCAGCCAGAATCCTTTAAAAATAGAAGAAACCTACGTTGACGATTTTGATAGCCTTAGTTGACTGTTTTTAATACAGAGTGAGCATAATCTGGCACATGACCATATATGTGTAGAACTAAGTGGGAATCTAACCCAGTATAATACTTATGGTCTGCAAGGACAACTTGCTAACCATAACGAAGTGCTTATAGATGCTCACACACACACATACACACACACACACACACATACAAGCAGAAGCACACACACACACACACACACACACACACACACATATATATATATATATATATATATATATATATATATATATAAAGTTGGAGAAAAAATAAAATAGGAAAGGAAGAAAGACATAACGGTCGAGAAAATCGGGTGTATTGAGGCCAAAGCATCACTTATCGTACGAGACAGCAACGATCAAAGAAAGCAACAAAAAAAAAAAAGCCAGAAGCTGTGAGACTCTGCTCTAGTAATTAACTTTTTTCTTCAACAATCGTGGAATGTTTTCGAATATTTTCCATTTGTGTGGCGACATACAACGCCATCTGGCGGTCTTTAATTAAGAGAAGGGGAAATAATTAGGTAAGAAAAAAACAACATTGACATGCGCATGCTTGCATTCACGTAAGAGAAGACCCACTTGCTCTCTTCCTCTCTCTCTCTCTCTCTCTCTCTCTCTCTCTCTCTCTCTCTCTCTCTCTCCTCATTTTCTTTCTAGGAATATCATTTTGTGTCAGTCGTCACCATTTTCACCCTCTCTCAATACCGTTTAAATCGTTTTCTTTATTGCCCCCTTTCTCTCTTTCTATCCATCTCTCTATCTATCATCTGTCTATATCTATTTATCTATTCATTTATTTATCTTTCTATATTTTTCTTTCTATCCTCCTTTCTTCTCACCATTTTAATTCTCTTTTTTCTTTTACTTTTTTATCTGCTATAAAACCGTCTTTCTTTTTTCTATGCTTTTCTTATCTATTATT
>OY735216.1:56329104-56421604 GCA_963457665.1 Thysanoteuthis rhombus | reverse complement strand
GAAGGAGAGAGTTGTAGAGAAGAAGAAGAAGAAGAAGAACAACAACAACAACAACAACAACAAGAGTGTCGCAGAGAGAAAAGAAGAAGAGGAAGGGGAAGAAGAAGAGAATCTTAGAGAAGAAGAAGAGTGCCGTAGAGAAAAAAAGAAGAGGAAGGAGAAGAAGAAGAGAATCTTAGGGAAGAAGAAGTGTGTCGTAGAGAAAAAAGAAGAAAAAGAAGAAGAAAAAAAGAAGAAGAAAAAGAAGAAAAAGAAGAAGAAGAAGAAGAAAAAGAAGAAGAAAAAGACGAAGAAGAAGAAGAAGAAGAAGAAGAAGAAGAAGAAGAAGAAGAAGAAGAAGAAGAAGAAGAAACAGTAAGGATGAGAATGCGTAAAAAAGCCAAATGTGTCGTAGAAAAATAAAAGAATGTGTTGTGTGCCGAACGCTTCTGAACGGTAAATATTACTGGAGCGAAGATGAAGCCGCTGACGTCTACTTTCGGACTGGGCTCAGAACAATAGAAGCAGAAAAGTACTTTATTTTTGTCTTTCTTTCTTTTATCTTTTTTTTTCTTTTTCTTTTTTTTTTTTTGCCCGCTGATTTTTGTTTCAGAATTTTGTCGCTGATGCGCTGCAAGAAAAGGCTACCTAACAATGAAAGACAAAGAAAATAAGATATGCTTTAATAACAAAAGATAAATTTACCTTGTAGATATTTATTTAACACCTCCTGAATTGGAAAAGCGAGTATGCTTACTTAACAATTATACCACGCTAGTATCAAAGACTTTATAAGTATGAGAATGAATGTTTTGTTTGTTTATTTGACTCTTTGTGGAGTACAGGGTCACAGCCACTCTGTCGTGGGTTCAGTAACAAGAAGGAAAAAAAAGGGGGTTGAGTTGTTTGCCTCACGCTGAACCCTCTGCGTTATTTGGGGCCTGCAATGGAGATTGCAAAGCTGTAGATCTTTTCTCGTGTTCAAGTAACATTCTGAACGGTTGCCGGCACTAAAAACAGATTCGGCAGACCAAGTTTCAGCCTAGGCGGTCTATGTTCACTTCGTACTGATGCCCTTGAGAAAGGTACTTGGATGAATGAACGTTTGCTGAAAGTCTTTTGCTGAGGTTTCCCCCTTCTAGCTCAATCTATCAAGAACACTGAATGCAAATCTTGAACCAAAAAGGCATAAGGTGTAGAGGGTACCTCCAATCAATCAATCAATATTGAGTTCCTTTTTCTCTCTGAATATTCAGAAAATCTGGCTTCGTATCAGATAGAACATTCTGAAATTATGGCCATGGTATCGATCTTATTTTAAAGTTCAGAGTCACTCTAAGATCAATTGAAATAGCAGTGTTACCAATAACATCAAGTGATAGAAAAAGATCCATGAAGAGCAGACCAAGGTAAAAGATACCACAGAAGTGATCGAGCGTCAAAAATGGAAGTGACAAGGGCTCATAGCAAGAACTAAACATAACAGATGGTGCAAAAATTAGTTGGTTATTGCCCAAGAGGTAGCAAACGCAGTAGGATAAGACCAGGTACAAAATAAGACAGAAAAGTTTGGTGGTTAGTCCAGTGGTAGACCTGTAATGGATGATGATGATGATGATGATGATGATGATGATGATGATGATGATGATGATTTTCCACATGTACGCCAAAGAGGTACTTAACGTTTACTTATACGTTGTAAGAGGTAGCTGTGTTGCCCTTTTAGTTTATTTGTCAGAGACATAACCTAGCGTCGAATGCTTGCCCACCCTTCGAGCCATCCTGGGATTCGTAACTGATTTAACCACATTTGCTCCTTTACCTGTGGTAGGATTTTTCTGATCAGTTCGAAAATTGATTAAAAAGAATCTTAAAAGGCAATTGAGAACCGGATTTTTGATTTTATTCTCTTACATAAATGAAAAGTAGAAGGAAAATAACAATAATTTAATAAGAATCATGGTAATCTATGGTTTGGAGAGTCCTGAATATGATTGACTTTGAAGTGGCCATTTCCGGTTAACTTTGGCTATGAAATGGCTATTCCGGTTTTAAACAAATCGGGCGACATATTGCTTCTTTGTTTGTTTTTTATGGGGTTGATTAGGATTATGATTGGTTTTGGAGTTAGGGTCTGGACTAGGGTTTTGATCGTGGTTAGGGCTACGGTTAAGAATGTTGGGAATTACAGTTTGGGGTTAGGATTAAAATTTGGTCGCTTTTCAAAATGAAATCAGTTGTAATTAAAAAAAAGTGCCCAAATGAAATAATTACCCTACCCCACGCCAACCCGTCCCGCTATGTCGTCACGTAGTCACAAGCCTAATTGTAATCCGTGCATAACCACCCATCCAGCAAAAAATATCGTCTACTTGTTTAGATCGAGTTTAATATTAAAACTAGAAATGGACATCAGATGGCCGAAATGAGGTAAGAAAACCGCCCTACCGACCACTTGTGATTTCACGATGGGAAAGAGTTAATTTTATACATCGGTTTAGTTTAACCTTGATAGGATAGAAAAACATTGAAGAGCACGTTTCGGCAATGATTGTTCCCGTTCTTGGTGTTGCTATTTTTTTTGTTACGGTGGGGAAAAAACCGTCGACTACAGCCTCCGACTTGGATTGGAGTTTGACAATAAATCGACATTCGTCAGAGTGAGTTAACTTCCGGCACATTTGCACACGCGTGGCACGAGTTGGTGTTGATTTAACTCAGCATAGTTGGTCTTGGAGACTATCTTGATGACCATTATAGTCTCATGGTCTTATGGTATTAAAGTGAATGCTGCGATATTCACAGGTTATTAGGATCGAGAGTATTTTCATATCAAATTCCCCGATTCTCCCCTAGCCACCCTCTCAGATTCCAGTGTGAAAGTCACGTGCATCTATAGTTAAAGTTAGTCCTAGTCACAATGTTCCAAAACTGTACATGTCAGAAGTGTTATAAATGTCGGAGTTCGGGCAGAAAGGCTCGTTCGGCAAAATGCATAAAACTGATTAAAATTTCAAAGATTTTTTTAAATTTCAGATCTATTGGAGATACAGACCTAAAATTTTTGATTTCCCGCTTGGGATTTTTTTTTCAGCGAAATTGGAGGGTGACACGAGGGAAGTTCCTAAACTTGGATGATTTGATATTGAGTGACCCCTGGAAGATTACCTTCAAGTATCAAAAATCTACATTCAAAAGAACGCATGATGAAGATTGGCGACTCAACCCGAATTAAAAGTCTACATCTTAGCAATTAGAAGAATAGAGTTGAGCGAAATTAGTTCAACATTTTGACCTTTTCAGACCGATGAAATCTTTGGCATATGTGTGTTTGTGTGTGTGTGTGCTCCCATGGACAGAAATTTTAACAGCGAAAGTATAAAATAATAAATTTCGTCGCTTTTTTCACATGGTAATTATCAAAAATTATTGAAGAAAAAACTTGAAAAAAAAAATGATCAAAGTAGTCAGCTTATTTTGCGTCACCCTGCAGTCAGCATCTTAACAATTGGGTTGTTTTGGTAACTTGGAATCATTTTTCCACGCTTATTGGCCGCTCACACATGTCAGTTGAAGGTAATTAATAAGGAATCTATATCACGAGTATGCCATGGCCAGTAATTGTTCGTGTTATTTCTTATATACTAAGCCCACCATGAGAGACAACCACACAAAACGTCAAGTATCAACACACAATGGTGAAAATCGCGCAGACATTTAAAAAGAAAGACAATACTAAAAAAACAAAGATGGGCTTCTTTCTATTTTTTTTGTCTTGTTTCTGCCTGCCTTCTGACCCCCTCCCCCCACTTAACACACACCACCACATTTGCATCGCCTCACCAACGCCCCCCCCCCTCTGCTACGTACACACTGCCAGAACGACTGTTCTGGAAAAATGCAAATAAACATGCGACAAAAAAGATGAGAATTACAAAATTTAAAAGTTGTGTCTTCATAGAGTGCGCATGCGTTGATCGCGTAGAGGAATACATTTTCCCATGGCCGGCAGATTTCGACAGGAGCAAATCGCGTTGTTTTGTTTTGTTCGGTTTTTATTTTTATCTTATTTTCTTTCTCTTTCTTTGCCTTGTTGCATCTATAGTTGTTTCAGAAATGGTGTTGAAAACAAGTCAGCAGCACCGTGTCAATTTATGTAGATTCAAAATACAATGTCTAAATGAGTTTAGCGATGTGCATATGTATTTGAGAGGACACTGCCTTATAGTACGCTTATAAGAGAATCATTTGTAGTGTAATTTGTAAGTTTCTTTTTTTTATGGTGGAAATAATCAAAAGGCACCTGTGTATATGAACTCCCATTTTTTAAAGCTGGTAACCACATTTTTTTATATTTACCAGGCTTACGTTTGTACAACATAAGACGGAAATCCCATTTTGAATGAGTGTATGTTTATCTGCCTATATTTTAATTGAGTAGCTGACTGGTCGGCTGGCTGGCTGGCTCGCTTGCTAGCTGGCTGGATGACCGATTGGCTGACTAGCTACATAAGAAGCGGGGTCCCCCAAGTTGCGTATGTAGATAGTACAAGGGGGGGGATACAGCTATTAGGTGAAAAAATAAGAAGTATCAAGAATTTCTAACTTTAAAATCGATAGTTTGAAGAGGCAGAAGCAGGATGTCAATCACATTATCCCAACGAACCAATAGGCTGCAACGCATGCTTCATGTTATTGCACAGCAGACATCCAATGATAAGAAGGTTCATACCATTGGGGAAAGTATAATCCTGTTGTGTATTCTTGATAATCCTAAACTTATTCTTAGTGATGACTCGTAAAGAAAATGATAGAAAATGCCACCCTTTAACAATACTATCATCTCACGTATACAAGGCAAGGCTTACAATATTAAAGATCAAATAATTGCAAAGATGAAGCCATCGAAAAATTTTGCTACCCAACTAGACGAGACAACTGATATTGCAAATCTCTCTCAGCTTCTTGTTTATGTAAGATTTATTGATGGTCGGGATATCAAATATGATTTTCTGTTTTGTCGCTCATTGACAAAACAACGAAGGGAAAAGACGTAATGGAACTAATTTCATCTTTCTCTGATAAAGAAGGATTTTCTTGGGAAAGGGTGATTGAGGTACAGACGGTCCCCGGAAATTTTGAGTTCTCGGTATAGATTCTTGGCGCTTGTCAAACATTCGGAGATGGAGTACACTGCATAATGCACTGAAAGACCCTCATATTATGAACAATTCTGGCAGCTTTGTACGCTAGATTAGAAGTCATCATTATCATCATTCTTTTAACGTCCGTCGTTGGATATAGACCTTCCCTAGGATCCACCACATTTCTCTATCATGGGCGTTGCAGTGCCAGTATTTTATAAATTTATATAATACATCTCTCCATCTTGTATTCTGTCGGCATCGGTTTCGCATGTGATCTCTGTGGATCCATGTAGTGAGTCGTGATGTCCATCGGTTGCCTGCCATTCTTGCAACGTGACCAGCCCATTGCCATTTGAGTTTTCTAATGGATTCTATGATGTCTCAGACTCCCGTTTTCTTTTTTATATATTATATATAATTTTTCTAATAGATAGAAGTCATCATAAAAAACTGCCTGCTCCACCAATGGTTCAGCTCTGAATACAAGGCCTTTCTTGGAATTGCCGTGAAAGCATGAATGCTGAAGTGCTATTATGTCACACAAAAGTTTGCTGGCTATAAAAGAGAAACATGCTTGCTCGGCTTTAGGAGCTGATTTAAGGAGTGAAGACATCTCCGGACAATTAGAATAAAGAAGAACTACTCATCACAATGAACTTGTCAAAATGTTAAATGGGCTAAAATGAAAGCTGCAAGGCAATGAAAGACCAACACCATTAATCATACTGATTATAAGACCAATTATTGCCAAACTGCTGCTCTGTGAGAGATGCATAAAACATAGACATTTGATGCAATTCTATTGGCTCACTGATGTTTTGTGGGATGATAAAATCAACTGGACGATCAAGGCTAAGATTACAGGTTGCTATTACACAGACGTGAACACTGATTAAGTAACTAAGGTTCTTACAAAGAATCCATTTTAATGTCATGAGGATGATTTTCCACCGAACTCCAGGAGAGTTTTTGGAAGTCAAACACAACTCTCCAGCAAAAGATGAGTTTGAAGTCCCCAGTCTGAGAGATTTGGGGGTTAAATACTGTGTACACCATCTGCCAAATAGTGATTCAGTTACTCATAGTAATAATAGGTTTAGAAAAATTGGTGCGTGTTTCACATGATATCTTGACCAAAAATGTTTCATTGCATCATACTACATTCAACAATTGAAACACTGAGTTTCTTCGTTTGTTTTATCTACCAAGTACAATTACCATGTATACAAAATCGATAATTATATGTTTGAATAAACGGCTGAAGCATCAATTTTTTTCCTAGGCTCTGCTTCACTCGGCTGATATTTTTCAAATGAAAAATCGAAAGTTCATTTGAGAAATCTCAGATAAGTGAAACAAAGCTGCCCATACTGTGTTCTTGATCTCCCTTGTAACATTAATTAAATTGCTCTATTTCAAGTAAATAAAGACGTTGTGAAATATATATGAGTTTATATATATATATATATATATATATATACATATATATACATATATATATATATATATATATATATATATATATATATATATATATATATATATATATATAAGCAATATTTCAAATCGGAAAGAACATCAATCAGAGACGACGTCAAATCTGGACGACCTTTCACGCCCGACGGTCGATGATCACATTGAAAATGGAAATTGTCGCTTAACTGTTTCCGATGAGATGGGAATCTGTGAATCTGTGGTTCGTGTATTTTTAGATACACATGTACACCACACACACACATACACACACACATACATGTGTGTAACAACTAGTTATGTGGTTTATGTTCAAGTGATAAGCTCTAGCAAAAGTCACACTTGTGTGAATGTCGATATCTATAAATATGAATAGGACACTTGTCTACAGAATTCTCTGATCAAAAATAGAATTCCCAAATGTTTTTGAAGCGAAGTGACAAAATTCGGTTGATTCTATAGTTGATTCTTTGTCTCTCTGTCTCTCTCTATATATGATACATATATAGTCTAGAAAGCTTTACTACTTTAAACACTAGACGCATTAAAAAAAACCTTTTCAATGATATTTTTCGTGTCACTTCACTAACTAATATCTGTTGATGTAAATTATGTTATTTTATTCGGTGTTTTGGGGTTTGTTTTTTTTTTCGTATGTTTCACACATACTTCAATATTAAAGTACTATGTGTGAATTTTCCCTTGTTGGAATCATCAGTTCTTTACCATGAAAATGTTCCAGGGACTTAAAAAGAAAAAAAGTGATATCAACACGGCACCCCAGCTGTGTTGATCAGCTATGATTCTAATATATAGCTTATATCAAACTTTGTGCTGTTTCTTATTTCATTTAGGGTATTATCATTTATATGGATGTTATTTCATACTACACATCATTTAATTTTTTTGATTTAACATTGTAAGTATAACAATAGACGTGATTCGTTGTTCGTATCATTTCTATTTAGTGTTCACCCGTGTGAAAATTAAATCTGTTGTGTTGGCTTCAATCCCAGACAATATATGTACATATTTAGTATATATAGCTTCCCACTTGTACCTATACGTATTGTCATGAATATATAGAGTATATGCAGCAATACATACATATGTGTATTCATAAAACAACATATACACTTTATACGCGCACATACTTAAAAGTAAGGAAAATGCGTTGCCAAGAAAACCTTTTTGAAAGAAAACGAATATTTTAACATAAAACTCAGGAGAAATTATTAATGCAATGGAGCAAAATAGCTATTTATATAGACATATATTTACATGTAACTGAACTTTATCAAATAAATTCGTTTAATTTTGCCATTGCATTAATATTTTTTCGTCTATTTTGATCTAGAATATAATATTTAGTGTGTTATAACTTTTCGAAATTATATTAACGCATTGTGTATGTATGCTTTTTCTTATTTGTCCTGTTTTTTTTTTTTTTTTGAATATCAATATAAACACTTAACAGCCTCCACTATAACATCTATTATTTTGAAAAAAAATAGTTCCGACTAGATTCGAACCGCTAATCTCACGCTTAAAATTGACCACACCTACCAACTACACAACAGAAAGATATGTAATGGGGGGGGTGAATCTATTTACAAATATAAAACATTGTGCATGACTTTCAAAAACTTTCACATTTCAAACTTGAAAACTCTTATTATATGTTTACGAACTGGGGAATCCTCGTTGTTTTTTTCTTAAGAAAAAACATTCGTGAAGTCAAATTACGAGCATACTCGAAATTTAGTGTAATTCACTTCGACGGTTTAGACGTGCATTGTGTTATATCAAATTTGAAATGAGAATTCCCGAAAATATTGTTTCTTACGTTTTCCAGGGCAATTTTCGTGAGTGAGGTGTTATTCAAAAAGTTACTTACAATGAAGGTCCCAACAAGATGACACACATTTTATTTGGATTGGTTGAACTTTATGAAAGGTGTAGCAAAATTAAAGTTGTCGACTTGTGTAAAAACTGAATTTATTCATATCAAGGATAGACCTCTAAATATGATATGCATAAAGCAAGCACACAAAACAAAGGTAAAACTTAGAAACATACCTACTATGTGCATGCAAAAATATTGATGTATGTAGATAGTGATAATATACATACACACACACACACACACACACACACACATACATATATATACATATGCAAAGGCCAAATAACTGCTTTCAACCAAAATTCTCATCAATTTTTTTCTTAGTCTACTCGACTCTTTCAATGATATAGTTGATATAGTTATGCATCCAAGAGATGGATATGTATCCGATAGAATGAATTATAAATTTCCTTATATCATAAAGGAACTTGTTTGAAACATTCTCCCGTCGTTGCAAGGTTAATATATCTCTCAATTTGGACAAATATGCAATTAAGGAAAATGAGACTGCTGTATTATTATTGGTAGTAGTAGTAATAATAGTAATAATTTAAAGTTCTTTCTCTCTCGAATGCTTCGTTTTCTATCCTGTGGAGCCGGGCCCAGTGGTGTTCCAGACATAACAATAGACGAAGTAAAGTTTGCGATATGATAAGCAAAAAAGCCCATGCAAAGATAGCATAATGATAGACCTTTTGAAAGATTCAGGAGAAATATTTCACAGACAACAAACGCAGCTATACATGTAGTGTATAAGAGAAAGAAAAATGCCCCCAAACTTGATAAAATAGTAATTTTACTTTACAAAAAACAAAAGGTATTGGCAACTATTGCCCTGTTACTTTCCTTTTCAACATGTATAAACTATTTTTTTTTAAAACTCCCTGACTAGTAAATACCTTAGATAGGCTGGTTTTAGGAGAGGGTTCTCAACAATAGACCATCTACATACAATTAATCAGTCGAATATGTACACGTCAGTATACAGCAGACCACGTCTTTTGCCACTTGTTGGTTCTGAGAAAGCATTTGACTCTGTAGAACATGCAACAGTTTCCAACTCAATGCAAGTGCTAGGTATTGACGAAAATTATGTTGGTTTTTGAGAATGGATGCGAAAATGAAAATACAATAATTCGACTTCGTATAGATGCAAGTAAGATGAGATTTGAAAAGAATTTGACAGGGACAGAATTTCGCCTAAATTGTTTACAGCAAGTCTTGAATGCACTTTTGGGAGAACTGATAGGGATAGAGGGGTAAATATAGATGGGGAATATATGAACCATTTACGATTTGTTGATGACATTGCTATAATATCAGGAACATTAGATGAGTGGTGAAAATGTTCAATGTTCTAAGTAGAGAACATGGAAACTAACTAAATCACTTTGAAACAAACTCAGAATAACACAATGAGCGGTGGGAAGATAGCAGATCAAAGTAAAATATATCATTGGAATAATCAAGAGACCAAACTAAAGATAGGCTGGATACTTAGCAAGAAGTAAGGATAAGAGATAATGCAAAATTTCAACAGATTGATGCTATAAAGATAATAAAGGCATTAGAAGACCAGATATAAGATGGGTTGATGAGATAGAAAGTTTTGCAAATAAAACATGATAGAGATTAGCACAGTAAGGGTCGACACGGAAGGAGCTGGGAAATGCCTTTGTCCTGCAGTGGGTTTATAACGGCTAAGGATGATTGATGCTCATGATGATGATGATTATCACCCTGGGAGCCATGGAAAGAGCAATGATAGGAATAACTCAGAGATATCAACATGGATCCGTGAGTGGAGAAAGGTTGGACGATATTATGAAAAAAATCAAACGAAAAAAAAAAAATGGAAACAGACTGGAAATTTCAACATGAACAAATGACAACAGACGGAGCAGTAAGTTAACCGATTGGTGCCCATAGGACAGTAAACGCATTTGGAAAATACCAGACAATAAGAATGAGGGATAAATAGTAGGGTTTTCACGTAAGACATAGCAGAGGGTAGCATAATCAAGGTCGTTATTTAAGGAAATGGGAAAGGTTTTTGTTCAGTATTGGAGTTATATATAGTTTATTCAAAGGTCATATGTATGTGTATGTGTGTATGTGTATGTGCGTGTGTACATATTTGTGTTCATGTGGCAGAATATTTATACATATGTGCATGTGTGTATACTTATATTCGCACATATGTAAATAGGTATACATGTATTTGGATATACGTACAGACGTATTGGCATTTGTATATATTTGATAAATGCAAATTTATTAAGATATAAAGTAAGAACACAGACATGTATGCGTCTATTTCTGCACAGAATCTCTTATGCAAACGTACACATTTTTACATAAACCTGTACATACGTGTGTGTGTATGCATGTGTATGCGCTCAGATAGCTATAACAATCTGCATATATTCGTATATAAGTATATTATTCAAAATGTACATTTCAGCATTGAAAATGCAGCTTTCTTTCTAGACAGACAGATAGATAGATAGATGGATAGATAGAAAGATAGATAGATAGATAGATAAACTTTCGAAACGTGCTCGCGTTTTCATGGTTTTTTTTTCTGACTATATATGTGTCTGTATGCGCTCAGATAGTTATAAATACTTGTCGCTATTCGTATACGTGAATATAAGGCTTTTGCGTATCTTTCAGAATGTATAAGTATATCTTTAAATATTCAAAATGTAGCTAGTTGGATAGATAGATAAACTGATAACACATAACGATATAAGAACAAAACGTGCACGTGTGTGTTCATGCGTGTTATGGTATTCCGTATCTGTCCGGTCGCCCATTCTAAACTGATCTTCATGTCAAATACTTTTGTAGTTCCAGCTGTTCATGCCTGAAAGGTGGTTAAACAAATATGGCAAATCCAAGCAACAATGGGGAAATGGCAATTAAAATTTCCTCGCAGACCTCAGCATTTCAAGGAATCAATCAGGCACGATACAAAACTTTCGCTTCTTTACTCCTCAGTAATTCTAACTAATCCGACTTCTTAGGAGTAACTAACCCAGCCGATTGGAAGACGTCGGTTCTCGTATGGTCACAAAAGTCGGCATGAAAGCAATGTAGAAATGGGGATTTTACAAGAATCAAATTATAAATCTCCCCGCTGCGGAATGATATTTTATACTGGTTAATCTCTGGTTAATATCTAAGAGATTTTGTTTCACAAAAAGAAAGAAAGAAAGAAAAAAGCTTCGGCAAAGCCTGCTCAACCTTCAAAAACAAGGCAACCCAAATAATCTTAAAAAGAAGAGTATACAACCAATGCATCCTCCCGATAGTCACATGGAGCTGAAACATTGAACCTAACTAAAAGACAGACCTGCAAACTGAGAAGTGTGCAACGTGTGCATGAAAGAATCATGCTAAACCTCACATGGAGAGATCATAAGACAGCACAATATATCAGAAAGAAAACGGAAGTCTGAGACATCATAGAATCCATGAGAAAACTCAAATGGCAATGGGCCGGTCATGTTGCAAGAATGAAAGACCGATTGACCTCAGACTCACAACATGGATCCCCAGAGACCACATGCGAAACCGAGGCCGACAAAATAAAAGAACTAGACAAATTCAGAAAATACTGGCTCCGCAACGCCCATGATAAAGAAGTATGGTGAATCCTGGGGAAGGTCTATGTCCAACGACGGACGTTGAAAGACTGATGATGATCTGGTTTCAGTGGGAGAATCCATTGTTTCAAATGATAGGTAAGAGATACTTTTATCAGCAAAACAGTTCCCTTTAAATGGAAGAGTCAATTGTTACAGAGAGAGAGGAACAGAAGAAATCACTCTGTTCATTATATAAGTTGGTAAGAAACGCAATACTTTAACGAAGGTGAGCACATATTTCTTTTTTCCATAAAACAATCGTCGCAATAAGGAAGTATTTTATCAAGGATTTATAATTCGAAATCTCTCTTGCTCTCAGCTGCATCGATTGGCTTAAAAAGGCAACAGTTTATGTATACCTATTTCAGTATGAATAAACTTGGTACTTTAACACACACACACATATACATATATATATATATATATATATATATATATAGAGAGAGAGAGATAGATAGATAGATAGATAGATAGATAGATAGATAGATAGATAGATATAGTGCGCTAAAAGACTTTGAACTAAGGCGAAAATTTCCAATTAATTCATGGCTTTGATCTTCTAATGCGTGCTTCCAGACTGATCATAAGTTATTCCATAGATACCTAAACAAAATAGTTTTGAAAAAAAGTTACAATTAACTATTCAGATCAGAGTCTGTGTTGTTTGTGAATAATTTCCAGATCTGAACTCCCCATCCCATTGTCTGATGAAGTCTGACAAAGTTCAGTATGGATTGTTTGTGGATCATTTTCAGAGCTGGACTCGTCATTACATACATGTTGAAGTCTGGCAAAGTTCAGTATGGATTGTTTGTGGATCATTTTCAGAGCTTGACCCCTCATCCCATGTCTGATAATGACTTGCAAGTTTCTGCAAAAGTTGTTCGTGGATAATTTTCTCTATCTGAATCCTGACTTCCTATGTTTTTTGTCTAGTGTTCTTTTCATGAGCTTGAAACCTCGTTTCTACCTTCAGACGAGCCATGGACTGACCACAGTCTTGCTGTTGTGTTCTGATAACTGCTCTCTCGTCACGATCGGACATTTTTTTTTATTTTTGGCGGGGGTGTACCACCTGTTATTGGCTCCATAACCGTCTGGATCACGCAAAATATTCTCACAACTCCCTGGCTTTGATTAATTTGGACAGCTATTCCACGTTGTGATAGCACCTGATTTGAAAGTTCAACAATCCTACAATGTTCGAAATTGAACAACTCTCCTTCCTTTACCATACTCTGTAGACTTTGCAACATTTTTATCAACAACAAAAAACTATAAATCAAACTTTGAGACTTAAACATCACGTCAAAAAAGAATATATGTATGAATATCGTACCGAGCGAAATAAGAGAACGATTAACAGCCATAGAATCTTGACATTCAAAGAAATCATTTTTCTATGGATATACTTCATGTACATTAAAAGGTTTAGCGGATGTTGATATGGAAAGAAATATTTAAGAAAAACCTTCATCTAAAAAAATTCAGTGAACTTAATAAGATCACAGGTATACAACATTATTTTATGATGAAGTTCAGGGAATAGAATTTGAACATTGGTGAACAATTTAACTTGAAACTATTAGTATGAAGTATTGAGACCTTCATTGACAATAACTCTAGAACACCGACACCGACAGGACGTGGTAGTTTCCTTTCCAGTTTTTCCAATAAATCGGTAACTGAGATCGGGTTTCGTTCCCTGACCTTGTCTTCTATAATTACCCACAAGATCTCGATGTGATTTAGTACAGGACATCCCAAGACACCAATGTTCTCGTCTTCAAAAAATCTCTCTCCTGTTGAGCAGTGTTACAGGGAACGTTGTCCTGCATGAAATTGTTAGCTGGTTGGAAGATGCTTGTGGAGATGGAATAGCATGTTTCATGGCTCCATTAGATTCAGATATACATCAGCTTTTATTTGCACTGTAAGTTAATTTGGTTATTATAATGTAATATATATATATGATATAATCATATTGCACATTCATAAATATTCCGTCCAAATGTTAATTTCCTAATGATATATACGACAATACGATAATTTATCTCAAGGTACAATTCATCTACAAGAATTTATTTACAGATTCATTTTATCTACAGATTATCGGAGATTACAATTCATCAACTATAATTCATCTACAAATAAAATTCAGCTACAAAATTTTATCTACAGATACATTTTATCAAAAAATCATCTAAGATTTCAATACATCTACAATGATTCATCTACATATACAATTCACCTACAAGAATTCATCTACAGATACAATTCACCTACAAGAATTCATCTCCAGTTATAATTAACCCACAATGATTTAAAAGTGAAAAAAAAATGAAAACATACGTATACACACACGTATACCCACTGATAAACAAATACATATATAAAAACATACTCATGCACATATACCAACACATTTACACATATGCATACATACACGTATACACACACTCACGCCAACATATACACATACACGTATTTTATCAAGAAATGGATGTATGATCCGACAGAATTATTATAAATTGCGTTATACTATATAGAAACTCTAATTTGAAATGATTACCTGTTATAACATATTGAATGTACCATTTGGCCTAGACAACGTAAATAGAATAAACAATTAAAAAATGAAGCTGCTGCAGGAATTGAACCTGCGACCGATTGGGTAGTCTCTTTAACGTAGCGTTGCTCTTAACATTGAGCTAAACTGATATATGTGTACACTTATACATACTCACAAATACAAATGTGCGTATGCTTATGTATGTTTGCTTATGAGTATGTGTGAATGTAAACATCAAGGCACTGTAGCCCCACAAGTGACCCAACAAACCAGCCAAATGGGATACAGACTCTTCTCTCTTTGCTCGTATGCATGTGAGGGTGTGTATGCATGTGTGTGTGTGTGTATGTGTCCTGATCACATTTTAGAGGCTACAACCTTAAACATCTGCATGAGTACAACACTACGCACCATCTAACGATATTTTGTTATTTTCAAAAAAGTGTTTTTTGGGGTCTCAATGGTCATTTTGGATCAACAATGTCCAAATCTTGCGCTCTTTTTTTAAAGATAATTTTAGATGAAATATCTATTTCTTTAGATAACTTCAGATAAAAACTCTATTTTTAAAAAAATATTTCTAGATGATCATTTCTGTTACATGCACGAGATACTTTTATGCAAGATGCAGATACATCATATTCATTTCGTATCTGAAGATAAATTAGTGCAGATAAATTGTATCTGTAAATTCATCTTGTTGATAAATTGTGTTGTATCTTTGTAGATGAATTGTTGGAGACAAATAGTTGTAGAAAGTATCACCGGGCATCTCTCCAGACTTGTTACCCTCAGACTATAACTTGTTTTGTTGGTGAACATCCGTGTCAGGTCAGAGGTTCCAATAAATTCAAGATATTAAAACATTCGTTAACAGTATCATCGAATTTGGAACCGGAATTTTTCTTTCATGTTGTTGACTGTATGATGAGGATATGAATTTAAGAGAAATATTTGACGAAAAATTCTTTGAACGTCTGCACCACCTTTATGACTAACCGGCGAACTTTCCTGTCACACCTCTTCACCTTCTCCGTCTGGAATTTTCCTCGTGCATTTACAGTTTCATGGGCATCAATCGGTTAGCCTTTTGCCCCCGTCTGTCGACTCTTTTTTTTCACTATGTGCCCTGCCGATCTCAATATCCTTCATCCTGGTCTTCGTCCGGGTCCAATGTCAATTTTTTTTTTATCGCCAAGAGTTATTCCAAACATTGCTCCGTTCATCACTCTCTGTACAGTTCTGAGTTAATTTTCAAATGGTTCCCAGGTTTTGTACCCTTATGTCATAGCTAATATAATGCATAGGTTTTAAACTCTACATTTTGAGCACATTGGCAAGTTGCTTTTCAGTATGGCGAAACTGCCAAGATCTCCAAAACATCTTGAGTGACTTGAAGAAAGGAAGGTAAAAAATAGGGTTTCAGATGAACAGAACGAAGACAAAAGTAATGTTCCATAAAACATCAAAAAAGAGCATAATAATAGAAAGCAAGGTTACCTAGGTCAGACGATAAAACGAGATAAAAACCACGGAAATCAAATGACTGCGCTTAACGATTGGTTGGAAAGCATTTGGAGTAGGTTGAGAAACAAACACACTCACGCATATAGTTGACTCCCGTTACTACAGTATCATCGGAGACTGCGTCTATAACGAATTTGCCGTTTTAACGAGTGGATTAAAAATATGACAAGTAAATTAAAAAACATGGCAAGTAAATTATTTGATTTTCAATTTTCCCTGGAAAAGGTACAATCTGGGACGATAGAACACATATGCAAATTGATAGTTCCGTTAGAATACATGCGTCAGTAAATAGTTCCATTTGAGTGTTAGAAAATAATTCCGTTAGAACGCATGTCGTTATAGTGGGAGTTTACAGCTGAAGCTTTCCTTCACTAAATTTGGCTTGACTATAATAATCGAATAAAAATAGAGCTGGAGTAGCGACCCTTTTTGAGAGCGCGCGGCCACGCTGGCGAGAAATTTCTCAGAAGTCCCTTCACATGCCCTTTGGAAATTTTCAGCTGCTGGTTACCGTTTTTATTATACTTACATTTCACAAAATATTTCATGGAGAAAGAGAACAAAATGCTTGAAAGCATTCCAAAAAGAAGCTGTTTAGACAATCAATAACTGAGATGATTGCTGATGATTTGAAGGTTACCGAATTTTTCAAGAATAAAATCACCAACAAAAGATTGTATCTCCCGCGTGCTGATGAAATAATCCCGCGAGCTTCATTGAGCACACGTGCCATAGGCTCGCCGCTCCTGTAGTAGTGTGTTCTGTGAGGAACGAACTGGGCGTTTATAATTCAACAATGGAGCAGATGAAAACATTGTATAAAAGAGAAATCATAGATGAATACAGAGAAAAGAGATAAGGATGAACTTATATATATATATATATATATATATATATTCAGAGAGTGAATTAGATATCTATACGCAAGCATATTTCTGTGAACGACATTCAAATACACTCGCACATAAACACACAGACAGGCCCACAAACGTACCAATACATGTTGGGCGCCTACCACAGAGTTAGGATACGCAAAGTAGTATCACAAAGCTTTGATAGTGTTATGAGCATGATCCTCACTATGCAGCCTTCTATCATGGCTCCTTGCACAACATAATCTTTCCACTTTTCCTAATTTTGCCTGGTGTATTATGCTGAGGTTATGAGTATAGCCCTGTGTCAGTTCAGATTTACTTTAAATGCTCCTTGTATGTGGACAAAGAAAACAAAAATATGTGTATCCCGAGTTGGAATATAGATGCATGTTTATACAGTGGAGGAATGAAGGGGTTTTATGGCATTTCACATTTTAAACTGTCACTCGCTTGTTGTTTTAAAAGTAAACATCTGGCAGAAACACATAAGCATGGTCATTTACAAACCGGTTACATGACATTTTTTCTACACATGCACGCGTGCACACACACACTCACAAACACACATACACGTGTACGCTTGTGTGCATAAGTGCATCAGTACTACTTCGTATACGAATAAATAGATAGATAGATATGAATAGACTGCAATAGATAAATAGATTTCCTTGTAAGTATTGTTTCAGAGATTTCACCTGAGCTAGAGGTTACCCCACCAGAATCTGTCTCAAGTAACTGTATGTACGTACGCATGTATGTGCATATACACATATAGATATATAAGTGTGTGTGTGTGTGTGTGACTATGTGTAATTAGGTGAATCCAAATGTATCGGTGCATTTATGAATATATAAGAGATTTTAGAAGAAATCTTTCCTCTTGCTAGCATCAGATTTGTTGTCACTTGTATGAGGTGGTATTTTATGTTGTTTTACGATTGATTTTGCTAGCGGTGGTGCAAATTGGAAATTGCCTAGACGTTGGATAATCGTATCGCTGACCGAAATGTGGGAAGGTTCAATCCACCTGCGTATTTTGGAGACGTGCTCGTGTTTGATTATTTACCGACGATTTTTTCACATAACCTATGTATATATATATATATATATATATATTACTATAGAGACGACTTATGCTCCTTTATTTCTTTGATGCATGTGGATAAAAAACAAGCATATATATAAATATATGTGTGTGTGTGTGTGTGTGTTTGTGAGTAGCTTAGTAGGTCTTTTTTTAATCTATATTTCCGACCAGTATCGGTTTTTAGGCTATCTTTAGGGGAGAGAAGTCGGCAATTTGTTATATTAGATTGGACAGTTCATTTCAATAGAATATGATAATTGCAGAGGCGTTATTTCGGGAAACATATTTCATCCGGGATCGGAACTTACCGAAACTCGAACATCCAACCATGTGAATAAATAAACAAATGAGCGCCGTACGGGCCTCGAACCCGCGTCCACCAGCGATTCTTAATGTGATTTTGCACTTTTGACTGAGCTACTCGGTTAACTCCGGTGCTGGACGAAATACGTTTCCAAATGAAATGTTTCTATGATTATCACATTCTGTCGGACGTGAAGTGCCCACGCTAATTATATACTAACAGTCAGCAAAATGGCAACACACACACATATATATATATATATATATACAAATGTTTATGCTTACGACTGCAGAGTAGAATGATGGGCTTATATAGATATACTTATGTATGTATATATATACTATTTGGGAATGTATATATAAGCCGACTAAATACCTATGAATGCGTTATATTATTCAAAATTTTATTTGAAATGACTCCGTGTCATTACATAGATAATGAGCCACTCGGCCTAGACAGCATAAATAGAAATAAACAATTTTTCCGCAGCAGTCCCTTTTTTTCTTTCATTGTTTTCTTCTATTTACACTGTCTAGGCTGAGTGACTAATTCCCCGTGTAACAACATGAGGGCATTTTCGAACAGAGTTCCAAATTATATATATATATATATATATATATATATATATATATATATATATATACACTAGCGTTTATGCTCTTAATTGCAATGTAATTGCTTGTACGTTTTGTGTCACGTTACCTTTTAATGCAAAGGATAGGGAACGATTGAAGCGTAACACGTTGGATTGAGGGAAACGAACTCTTTTTAAACCGTACGATTGTTTGTTTTGCATGTATTAATATATATGAATGATTGAAGAGATGACAAGGGATGTAATTAGCCAGCGTTTTCACATCATACCTGAGATATGAAAGTTCTTCTTCAACATATTGACACACATACAAACATCTGTGAACCTTGTTGGTCTCTATCTATTTTCATAAGCACACTTTACTGAACGTTACTCAATATCTATAATTTGCTACAGAATTTATGTATATACACACACGTGTGTGTGTGTATGTGTGCGTGTGTGTGCATAAATAGATATATAATGTTTATTTCGGTCGGCAATTCTTCTCCTGAGCATATTTCGTTAAAAACGACTAACTAATTTTGTCGAGTAAACTTTTCTATTTAGTTCTTTTTGTCTGCGGATTAACTGCTCGTTTTTTTTTTGTTTTTGTTTTTTTGGTCACAGGAATGTAGAAAGTTTTTAATGTTCATCTTTTTCCTGACACTTTTCGACTGCCCTCAGTCATTTTTAAGGAGTATTTTCAATATTGAATTATTGTATTATTAAAAATACTCCTGGCACTTTTTCACCAGAAATGGGTAAGAAATTAAGACCCCGGCATTATCTCCCCAACTCCTCCCCTAACCTTGTTATTCGACAAATTTTATCATTTTTTCCCGTTTAAGGTTTGACAACGAGAGAAAATAGTCTCTCAAAACATATGACGAAAATCCAGTTTCCAAACTATCGTGTTTCCACATTGTTTATCAAATTCACTATTATTATTATTATTATTATTATTATTATTATTATTATTATTATTATTATTATTATTATTATTATTATTATCATTATCATTATTATTATTATTATTTGGAATCTCACTCCAGTTGCCTGGTGGTAACCGCTGGAGTTTGAGTGACAGCAAGTCTCCTCAAGTCTCCAGCCCTCCTCTCCTAGTACTCATAGGTCGCAGTAATTCAACGATTTACAATTTCGCACCAGTTGCCCAGTGGTTATCGCTGAAGGCTGAGTGACAATAAGTCTCCTCAGGTCTTCAGCTAACGTCTCCTCTCTCTTTCGCATATCATGACAGAGCTACAATTCGTTGCAGTACTTATATCTCTAGCACCTTCCTCAGTATCCGTGCAGTTCCCAGTAGTGCTGTGGTCTGTACGGTCTCTATCCTCCCCCTAATCCCGATCTCCTCCAGTCTCTCCCTCAGCGTTTTGGGGACAGTTCCTAGTATTATTATTATTATTATTATTGTTATTATTATTATTATTATTATTATTACTACAACTACTACTATCATTATCATTATCATTAAGAAATGAATATATGATCTCACAGAATGGTTATAAACTGCTTTTGTAATTTCTCGAAACTCTCATTTAGAATTTCATCATTTCGAATAAGAGTTTCAATATAATTTAAGACAATTTATAATCATTGTTATAATCAATGATGGATCATATATCTATTTCTTAATATCGTATCTGTCGCGTTCAAATAAACAAATAGAGCAGATATAGAGCGTAAATAAACAAAAATGAGAATTTGAAGGTCGAGGCAGTTATTTTGGCCTCTGCATTACCGGCGGCTATTCAATTCAACGGTAAGAGCAATGCCAACTTGAAGCGGCTACTCTATCGTTCGCTGGCTCGATTCCTGTAGCAGCCCCATTTTCCTTAGTTTATTCTATCTATATTGTCCAGGCCAAGAGATGCATTCACCTTAACGGGAGATCGTTTCGATATAATGTAATGCAATTTATAATCATATATATATATATATATACATATATATATATATATGTGTGTGTGTGTGTGTGTGTGTGTAACGCTTAATCGGCGTTATTGCCTATTTGGCGAAATATTTATTTTGTTGTAAAATAGTTTGATTTCTCTTTGATTAAATAAACTTTTCATTGCAAAAAATAGTTGTTTTTGTCTTTGTTTTGATTAAATGAACTTTCGATCAAATAAAAACTACGTATCTATGTCTAATTAAAAAGGTTAGAACTATGTAACAATTAAGTATATGTACATATGTGTATATATATATATATATATATATATATATATATATATATATATATATATACATACATATATATATATATATATATATATATATATATATATATATATATATATATATATATATATATATATATGAAGAGAAAGCTAAAATGAGCAAGTAGATTTTTCCCGCCATGTAGTTATATATAAAGACGGATTAATGTGTGTGTTCATACCTTTATAATATTTTTCTATCTTTCTAAGATATTAATATTAAGATATAATATTTTTTTACTCTTTCTTTTTTTCTAAGTATTTTTCTTTTTTTCAAATCCATGCGTCAACAAATTAAAAAGATATTCCTTGAAGGGATAATATTCTTTTCAACTATTAAAACCTAATACTTAATGGGTGGCACCTCTACCCGAGCGAATATTGTTGGGAGGGATTTCCACGGGAATAAGACCATAGACGGCAGGGCCTATGTGCAGAATAACTCACTGGTAGGAGCAATGGAGTTCTAAGGTGAAGTCAACTTGATTCTTCATAGTAATAGGAAGGAATAAATGGAAGGAGCAACAATATACATATTTACTCTCAATAGTCTTTTTCTTTTTTTAGGTAACTAACGTCACCATCAATCTGTGACAATCAAAGATAGAAGACAAAGAAAATAATCTGTTAATGAGTGTCACAATCCAAGTAGTCTGTACAGTGGCGGGCCTATGATTGGTATCACCCGGGGCGTTGACCCATGGTGTCACTCAAGAACTTACTCTCTTCCCAGTATATCTAGAATTTCAGTATCTTTGTACTAATACTATTGATTATTCATCATAATTCTCTAATATAATTGAATGTGATTGCATAAGCCTACATTTATTAACAATTCTATTCATCTTCAATTTTTCGGTTCTGACTTCGTGAATTGATCTGAATAAAATAAGTATGGGTACCATGAAAATAATTTTTGTTTTAAATTTTATCACTTCTTCCATGTCGTATTAACATCACATTTTCATTGTAATTAATTGAGAACTTTTTGTGATATGATGTGGATAGTCATGAACCTATATAGTGATGTATAGAAAAA
Source organism: Thysanoteuthis rhombus (assembly GCA_963457665.1). Classification (NCBI taxonomy): domain Eukaryota; kingdom Metazoa; phylum Mollusca; class Cephalopoda; order Oegopsida; family Thysanoteuthidae; genus Thysanoteuthis; species Thysanoteuthis major. The sequence continues at coordinate 56,399,222 of OY735216.1, read as the reverse complement.
AACAGGAATAACTCTCAAACAAAGTAAAATCGCTGGATCCGCCCCAAAATTCAATCAAGCTATACCTACCTGGTTGTCTAACATGCCACAAAATTTCCTTAAAACTCAAAGGGATATTTTGGAGATATCATGTGGTCGAATAGATAATTCATTAGAAAAAAAAGAATTACCAAGAAACTCTATAGAAAAAATCTTCAGACAGTTCTCAAGATGTCACCCACTCTGATGGTGTCACACATGGCGGGCTGGCCCCCGGGTTCCCTGCATTTATTTTTTTGTTCTGTATTCATTCTCACTTCGATCTTTTGAAACGGTTCTACTCGATAACGGATCAAATAAGAAGGAAAAAAAAGGTATTGAAGTCTTTAAAAAGCGCATACCACTAGCAACACTGTACACTAATTAAAAACTGAATGAAAGTTAGTTCATATATAGCTGCAATGAAAGTAATAACTGTGTTTCGATTTTGCTATATTTTGGACTTAATATATTAAAAACTTCCGTAGTCCAAGCTTTCTATAAAATTTCATTTAAATTCACAGCGAACTTTTGGAAATATTGTGTAAAATAGCAAACAGACAATAGTGAATACATAACCCCCTTCGGTACGGGTAAACCCCATCAAATGTATAATAAGAAAGAGAGGAATAAACGTTAATTAACGGAAGTAATTTAACCGGAGTTGTCTATGTCAAGGGTATCGTTAATATATTTATCATATGCATAAATGCATAGGCGTGAATATGTGTATGTTAGTTTCCAATCTATGATATTTACATATGCATGAAAACACATGTATACACATTTGTTTGTACTATTTGTAAGTCCACAATTTAATGATTAAAAAAGCATTTATTTTACACAACAAGCATTTATTTATCAACATAATCTCATCCTTTGTCATTGTAGTCACGCCAGTGGTGAATATCAACCACAGATTAAACTTTAAATTTCAGAAGAAAATACGCCTCATCATTTGTGGTGCGTGATTATTTATACACCCCCATATATCCACATACACGTAAGCAAGTATGCATACGCACACACGCACACACATATAGAGCAAGATTAGTAATTGTTGCATGTATATATGTGTATATATACATGCATAACTACACACACAGACTCGCACACAAAAATATATACATATATGTTTATATAATTTTGTTTATACATATATATTTTCAATATATCCATAAATATATATACGTATGCATGTATACATAAATAATTATATTTAAGTATATACATATATATATGATTATATTTATGTAAGAATACATAAATACCCATCATCATTTTTATGTATGTACATATATATATATATATATGTATATATATATATGTATATATATATATATATATATATATATATATATATATATATATATATATATATATATATATATATATATATATATATATTCATGATTATATATACATGGACATGGATTAATGAATGAAAAATATAACAATACAAATTCATACTTCTACTTTCCTTGGATTTATGTTGATGTTAGTGGATATGTTTATATGGACATACACGCGCGCACACACACACACTAGTATTTATCTTATGCGGGAATGTATAGAACATATCCACATACATTTTGCCGATGAAAATTATACGAAATTATATATACATATGCGTAATCATAAATACATTCATATATATATATATATGTGTGTGTGTGCGTGCGCACGCATGTGTACATGTGTGTGTGTGTGTTTTTTTAAACAATTAAACAATTATTGATATGGATATTTTATTACTTACAATACATTTATAATTGTCGCGTATTTTATTTTCATCTGATCTCATACTTTTTTTTCAAATTGCAAAAACGGCGTTTCCTTGACGTCATCACACACGCACACGCACATGTAAATATATATATATGCGTGTGTGTATGTGTGTAAGTGTGTGTGTTAACTGCTTGTTTTACATGAGAAAATAATGTGTACTGATTACGAAAGCACAGCGGTGTTTCCCCCAACCTTTTCCTGTCTTAGCATTTACCATCAAAGAATGTATGGAAAACCTATCAACTCGTTAATGTGTATCAATTATTCCGTCAGCACGCTATTTCCCTATCTTCATACGTGTGCAATCTATTTTTAATGCTTCCGCAAGATTATGCATGATACTCATCATAAATATATAGCAACAACTGTCGGACTTGCCGTCATCAGCGCAATTTTTTATTTGCTCAGTCCGATATACGAGTAGGTACAAGTTGCCTGCATCGAGAATGAGATCGGCGAGCCCAGTTCAAACTCTGGCGTTCACTTCGCTCTGATGCCTTCGAAGAAGGCATGAATCCATTTCTTCCCATATTCAATACATCATGAGTTAGTGTGACAGGGTAAGACCCATCGCCCCCTATCTTTCTTTTATGCAGAGAAATACTACCTACAAAAACGCACCGTAAGAGGTTGATGGAAAATATATTTGTAGATGTCTACATCTTTTGGCCTAATACGATCGCTATAAATACTCGCCAGTTTTATCGGTTAAAAAAAACCATGGATCTTGTCTTTATACATGATGAAGCCAAAGTTGCGAAGGGATTTAAAACAACCATAATTTTTTCTATTTCAGCATTTTTTGTTTCTTCTCTTCTCAGATATTTAAAGGGGGCCATGGGAATTCAATTTGGAAAAGTACACAACTGAGCCACGAACAAAAATGATTGAATTTTACTTTGAATACCTTTAAGGTAAACCCAGAGCGTATATCGTTATTTGAACGCGTGGATGTCGTCATTTGAGTCCATGATTCACCGTTTATTTGCACGTTTTATATGAATTAGGCTTCATTAATAATCGCACACGAACAGTGAGACTACGTTCAGTTCGAATGCTGAAAATCGGATTCGTGTATGAGTAAATATCCTTCGAAATGTTATGCAGAATGTTATTAAAAGAATAATAATTCGAGAAATTGGAAATAGCGGACATTTGAAAGGAAAAGTTTTCTATAGAAAGGTTAATTAATTTCCCTTTGTTTATAAATCAAATTTGTTAAAACCAATTTTTAAAAATCAATCAAACTAGAAAGGTGTGAATGTTTCAAACCCTTTCGCAACTTCTACACCATCCTGTAGATATTTGTTGTACAAACTCGACTTTTTGTGCACAAGGCATTATCTTTTTATGGTAACCAACTCACTAAGATGACCTGTTGGGGCCTAACCAACTATTTCCACCCACAAAATTTGATATTGTGAAAGAAGGATATAAAAAATATTTAAATACAATCAATATATGATTACAACATAGAAATTATGGTTGATTCGAGCCATAATTTGTTGTTTTCTCGTGACGTACTCAGAAAATAAAAGCTATTTTCAACACCAATATGAAAAAAGATTTCAACTAGAAATAAAAGATAAGCTGACTTAAGTGGAACAAATGCCACGAAGCAAAAATAATTTACAAAAAGTGTAAAAGACTAAGGGGATAGCAATGGAGACAATTTTATTTTCAATGAGATTAGAATTTGATATTCAAATTGTCAAAATGAAATAAGATTCATAATTTGTGATATCAGAGAGAATAGCTCAATGAACGAGATCAAATGGACAATAAGCGCCAAAAAGTTCGGATCATGTTGATTGATGATTCGATTTATTCGTAAATTTTTACGTTCGTGACAATCTAAAGGAAAGAGATATATGATTATGGATTGTCAATACGGAACTCCCTTGATCCACTAATTTTGTTCAGCTTTCAATTGTGAATTTAGTGTGATAACTTCCACTGTTCGAGCCGGGAAACATGGAATGGCTTTTTTTAGTTCATGCCTCTCTCCTCCCAGGCTTCTTTTTCCTTTTCTCTCCCAATGCACATTATAGTTCAAGTGCTCAACATGAATTCGCTCTCTTCAGAAACAGGAAAGGAGTCTCAGACTATCTGTGCTTCGATACGCAAAAACGATTCTTCTGAAACAAATGTTCCCACACGGAAGTGAATATTTTTGGTTTTCTCTTCAGAAAAGGAATTAATGTTTTCTATTGTTGATTCCAACGTTCGATTATTGCCACATGAAAAATTACACCAAAGACGCAATTTCCTCAACGTTATTACGCCACTTCATCGGCGTCTTCCCATGATATATAAAATAAATTGACCGATGTCAACAAGGTGAATTCGAGGACAATATACAACGTTTCGATGGGTATTTTTGGTTATTTAGAGTGGTTATTCTGAATATGGATCATACGCCCCACAAAAGGGGCAATTTGAATATAATTAAGGGTCGATTTGGAATTTGGATTTGAAGAGTAGAAAGCGTCCCATGGCACAAAAGTAGATCGTGCTAAGGCTTAACAGACTAATTCCTAATTATACAATACTATTAATTCCTAACTGCACAATACTATCAATTGATAATTTTCTATAGATTCTATAGTGACTAATTCTTAGCTCATTAATTTTGTAAGGTATAAAAAACATGACGTAATTGCTTTATTGTTATCAAATTACACACAATAAAGAAATTACAAAAAATAAAAGTACCCTAAAGTTCATATATCAGTATTTCTTTTGCAAAGACTTCACCTCATCATAAATAATTGAATTATGTGTTCATAGTCAAAAGGGTTTCAACATTTTTTGTGCTGTCGATGTTGTGCATGGAAATAAAGTCAAGAACCCTTGATTCGGAGTTTACTGACATTATTCGATACATAATAAAGTCTTGAATGTTCGCTCGTATTTTGGGTCAGTCTTTATATCGCCAATGGTAAAATAACGACATAAATACCTTAGAAAATAAGACTGGCTTCTGCAGAGGCAAACTCCACTCTTATCTCTTTGCTAATTAAAGATTACTGAAACTTCTGTATCGAATATATAATAAATAAAAAATAGTAAAAATATATTTTTATGCATAAATGTATTCATCGGAATGAGGTAACCCTGATAAAATAAGATGAATTTTTGTTTTTGTCCAGGTCTAGTAAACTTTTCTCTGCCAGTAAGCCAACCTACTCACAATCATTTGATCGTGTGTTCGAATCACGGAAGGGAATGTGAATTTTGCCGGTTATATCGGTTTACACCTATAATTTACGTGTGTTTTGATTTTGCTACAAGACTCCAACTATTGAGTTTTGACTTTATTTTTGTATATATCAACAATGATGGATGATAATAAACTGACAAAAAACAAAACAGTGACGTCATGCACGAATAACGGACACAGCAGCATATGCATTCCCACTTTTAAAGCCCAACTCAGATCGACTTGTTTTGCTAAAATTCGGAATTCCCATTAACTGGAATTACTAATAAAGGAGTTGAGATGGGACACTTAGTTATGAAATGATATTGTGTGGAGAATTTCTGTTTTATTTACCCTTTAGATTTTAATGAAGCATGGATGTTTGACCCTAGCGCAGCCAAGATCGTTGTTCTTGTTCTCATTACAGTAGACAAATAATGTCAACTCCAGATTTTGAGTTAGACAATATTCATTACCATGATTTTATTCGCTAAGATAACTAAAAAGACGAAGGGATAAACATGTGACAAAAGTATTCTGGCATTCGGCAGGCAGTCTAAGAGAAGTTATTTTTAGAAGACGATTCTATTTCTAATATTATTAAATGATTTGTTTTGAATAGTTGTTAATGTCAATAGGGAATATGTTTCATCAGTTAATACTGTTAACACTTTCGTTTATTCTAGAAGACCTGTTCTTTGTTGTAAAAGCAATTGATGTTGATTACAGGAATTAACAGATTATTGGTTCTACCTGTTTTGTTATTTCCCTCTTGGCGTTGTAGTTCTTCCTCTGGGATTTTCATCGGTTACAATGAACTCTTATTCCCAAATAATCATCGATTTTTGTTTTATATTGCGAGGATTTTAAAAGAAAAAGAAACGGCTCTTAGGAAATCGTTTGTTGGAAAAGGTGTTGAAAGATCAAAACTCGAGATATTACTGAGGTTTATTTTAGAATTCATTTGTCCTGTAAGTAGGCTCCATTCCGAGTTATTTGCCCTTGTTCAGTTGTCATCGATCTGAATCTATAAGAGTAAACAGCAAAGTGACCAAACGTGAGTCAGAGAGACAAACAGTCATAGAGAGAGGTGAGGTAGGAAAGAGGGGATAGCGTAAAAAACATTATCATGCTCAGATTTGACAGTTAATATTTATTAATGAGTTATTTGAATTTACTCAATAACTTATACTCATTCACAATTTCTCAAGTTAAATAGGAAACCAAAAAGAAATAACCGCAGAATCACTTCACGATGCCTCGTACTCCATAAGCATGGGAATTTTCAGATGGGAGCGTATCGTTGGTCAAAATGAAGTTGGAAAGAGCCAGCGTCTAACAGTAGCGAAGCTGGAATTCCACTTTCAAATCTTATCCACAAAACATCTCAATTCACAAAAAAATTAAATGAAACCCGTGCTTCTCTTCCCAATTGGATCGACTTTGTGCGATGAAATTAGAAAAATGCAAACATCTCCGTTTGCAAAGAGACAGATGTGACAGTGTGTCTAAATCAGCAGAAAGCCAGTCTTACGGTTTCTCCAACACATGATCTTTTGTAACTGAGCAGCCCACCAAAAAAACGCAATCACTCCCACCAGGCAACATTAAGCAAAGAAAACAGAGGGCAAATGAGATAGTCGACAAAATCTTAGAGATTTAGCACACTGTTATCTTTTCAGTCGAATCTTCATCTGTTCAATTTAGAAACAGTAAATGAGAATGTGTCTGGAGACTATGTAGACAAGAATCTTTTAACTGCCAATGTCAAATATGTTTAGTGGTGGGAGTAATTTGTTGCGCTAATAGTTTGGTGTGTGCGTTGAATATGAGTCTAGAAAAAAAAATTTCGATGCAGCGGGGGAGATTTTTCTCAATATTCACTGATATCAAATAATTATATAAAACAGCATTTGGCGTTTGTTACTTTATTGAAACCCTAATTTGACTCATTCCAAAAATCTATTTTTCTCTCTTACATCGGATGACGTCGATTGTTTTTATTGAATTAAAAGTACATATTTACTTATTTTGTCTGGAAATAGAAAGGGGAATCAATGTAGGAAAGATGGCTCCGATTGTAATATTAGATATTGCATAGGTGACGACATCCATTATAGTAAGAAAAAGTGACACATTGGAATACGTCATATTTGGTATAGGTAACCATCGCCGATCATTCTTTCAACACACACAGGATCTCCATACCGTCCAGCAGAAGACTCAATATGGCAGATCCAAGAAAATTTAAAACGAAATTGTCTCCTGGCAAAAATCTCATAGAACACATCTGGACCATTTTTGAGTTGAGTGTTAAGGAGAAAGACAAAGAAGAGTTCTCAAAAAGAAGATTTGCTTTGTATGCAGTCTGGTGAAATATCCCCGAAGGGATGATAGCAAATCAGATATTATCCATTTGATGCATAGAAAAATAAAACTTGAAAATCTATGCATGACAGGTCAACTTCAATTTTAATCTGAATTATAAAATATTCGTGAATTGTTTTGATTGTCAAGTACAGGCACTTGTTTGAAAATAGAGATGTCTATTTACTTTTTGATATCCCCCTTATAAAGTATTGTGTGTGAGTGTGTGTGAAATTCTCATATACTCCATATGTATCAAATATTTATGTAAGTCGGCCTCTAAGCTACACTTCGAAATATCGCAATAGATGTACTCAAAGATGTGTCAATTACTAGGTTGAGTGAAAACATACACACACACACACACACACACACACACACACACATATATATATATATATATATATATATATAGATAGATAGATAGATAGATAGATATAGATAGATATAGATATAGGTATAAGTTGATAGATAGATAGTTTAGGAAACTTTAGAGCTTTAAACACTAAATATTAATGAACTTTTCAATTGATTTTTGTGTCACTTCAGTCAGCCATTTCAAAATATCTGTTGATGCAATTTATGCAATCTTCCAAAGAGTTTTTCCCCGTTTCACATAAATTTTGTTATTATGGTAAAATGTATGAATTGTCTCTTGTTGGGATCATCATTTGTTTACCATGTAACTGCTTCAGGGGTTTTAAAAACAAAACAATTGTGTTAACACGGCACCTCAGCAGTGTTGATCAAACACCTCTCTTTCAAACTCTCTTTCTTGTTTTATGTATATATATATATATATATATATATATATATATATATATATATATATATATATATATATATATGTATGTATATATATATATATATATATATATATATATATATATATATTAATGGAGAAGTTAGGTCTGACTGCACAGACGCTGCATTTTTTTTAAATGATTTTTATTTTTCTTGTGAACTTTGTTTTCAAATTATCTTTTTAGATTATCCTGGGTTCCTTCGATATATTGCACCCCCCAAGAACCCTGGCAGCCCCCTCCACCTCTGCTGCTGTTGCTGGGTCTGCTGGTATCAGACGCTGCCGCTGCACCCATGCACGTATAGTACAAGTGGCGAGTTTGAAACAGGCCGCGAGCCTTCTGTAAGTAGATTCTTCCATGATAGTTACGTACACATGTTCTATAATATGTGCAAGGGCGCGTGTGACGTCTAGGAAACAATCATGAAAGATATCGCCCATTGTTTCTTGTCGAGTTGAAATGAATTTGCACATGTTTTGCTGGCATGCATCACGCAAAACACTCTCACACACACACACACATACACATAAAGATAAATCCGACCATACGAACATACTTTTATCTGCACAAAATTATTAGTCTATGAAAACATACATATGCAAGTGATTATTAACCCATCAAATCCGGCAGGTGGCGTGGAGTACTAGTTGTTGTTGTTGTTGTTGTTGTTGTTGTTGTTGTTATTATTATTATTATTATTATTATTATTATTATTATTATTATTATTATTATTATTATTATCGTTGTCGTTGTTGTTGTTGTTGTTGTAATAACTGCAATTTTAGACCTTTGCGGTCAATGGGTTAACGTCTCCTCATTGATAGAGAAAGAGAAAGAAGTTAAGTAGGGAAACGCTACTCTCTGAGAAAAAGGAGTTGAATGGAGAAAAGCTACTCTCTGAGTATCATGAAAGATGTGATACTGATAAGATGTATACCACATTATTAATACTATTACAAATAATACTAATAATAATAATGATGATAATAATAATAATAATAAAAATAATAATAATAATAATAATAATGATGATGATGATGATAATGATAATAATAATAATAATACGTCCACTTAGTCACTCAATAGAAGCCGTAATGTGACTAACGTCTTTTAGCAGCATGCTGTGTTGGGAGTGATCAATTAAGAAGATCGAAAAAAGGTGGTTGATGAATGAGCTACCTCTTTCACCTTTTGTTGCGAAAAAAGTTTGAAATAAAATTTTTAAAAAAGCTATATGAACATAGTCGGGCACAAACTAGGGACCAATCTAGCATAAAATTGTGTTGGAAATTAAAATCCACCTTAAGAACTATGTAGGACGGGGGTTAAAAAAAACAAATAAGAAAGAAACATTTTTTGTGGACAGAAGAAGTAAGTGCTTTGATTTTCAGCCCTCTAGTTTCATTGATGCTGCCTGTATGCATGATATATACATAAATAAATAAATATATAATGCATACAGGCTGAAACTATATATATATATATATATATATATATATATATATATATATATATATATATATATATATATATATATATATATATATATATATATATATATATATATTTGTGTGTGTGTGTGTAGTGAATTTAATAAACAATATGGAAATATGAAAGTTTGGAAACAGGATTTCTGTTACATGTTTCGAGAGACTATTTTCTCTCGTTGTCAAACCTCAAATAAGAAAGAAGAAAAAGATTGTTTTGATTTTTTTAAAGTAGGATATGATATTACAAAATTCATTCAAAACAGTCTTGTTTTTCTTCTTTCTTCTAAAATATTAACAAGCGGGGCTTTATCAATCATTCATTTCTAATAATAATAATAATAATAATAATAATAATAATAATGATAATAATAATAATGATAATTATGAACCGATCAATATACTGTTGTTCCTTGTGGGGTTCGGGATGGGGTGCTATAAAACGAGACATGCAAGGACTTTGTACTTCTGAGTTGAAATTCAATAGAGAAAACTTGAAATTCCTGGCGTATTTAAACAGAGGACTGGTGTGAAAAGATTAAAGTGTTGAAAGAACGTGATAGAAAACATGACGAAAAAACATATCCAAGTAAACGCTTGAATACCAGAATCACGTTGTTGGGCAAATGTATTGCTACGTTGGATTTATCAACTTCTTGACCTCTGTACTTTAGCCTAATTTTTTCATTTGTTTATGTACTTTGCAACCGTTCAAGAGCTCATGGAAGTTAGAAATGTATTTCCAAAAACTGATGCATGTATGCTATCGTAGAATGGCTGGTTATTCGTCAGTATACTAAGTTTTATTTGTCTCAAGCCCAACGAATATTTTAATATTTACTTTATAAGAAACATTCAAAACCATTGAAAAAAACATGGCCACGAAAGGTGGCAGAGGATTCTATCTTTCTTTTTTATATAGGCGTATGTTTTTGTTTTTTGGGTGTTCCAGCGCTCCTAGCCATACCGTTTTGTCTCGTTACAGACTTTAAAATTGGCAGCTGTACTCGACTAGACACATTCTCAAAAAATGGTGTTTTTATTTGTTAAAAAAGTTCTTTTTTTTTTACTTTTTTGCGGGGGGGGGGATATTCTTACGGTTTTATTGATAACTTTTTGATTCTCCAGAATTTTAACGATACGGTTATTCAATTATTAACTGTGATGGTGAGTTATTATTAATTTTAGGCTAAAATTTTATTTGAAAAAATTAAGATGAAGGATTATAATAGTTAGAAATTAATAATAATGGTTTGCAATATTTTAGGAAATAAAAATAATCAGCATAAGTCTTAGTGCAGTAGGGGCAGACTCCAATTCTCTTCTGACTGGAGATGATTACATAAATTTTGTTTTGTACTTGATAAACAAATAAAATATAAACATGTACACATCTTATTTAGTAGACTAAAACGCCCGAGCACAAAGGTATAAATTTCCGTTAATATTTGATATTTTAAGACTGTAAAATATCAAATCACGGTAGGGGAACGTGAGTTTTACATATAAGGTTACCCCTCTCTTATTTAATGAAGATTGTTGTTGTTGTCATTATGGTAGGAAAACAAAGTCAAACAAGACTTCGTTCCGGAGATGGACAAAAGATAACCGCTTTACTGATATTTCTAGAACAGAAAAAAAAAACGTGGTCAGCATTGTAAGTTTAAGGGTTAGATTTGATTTTGAAGCCCTGGAGTTTTCGTAGCACAGGGGGACAGAGCAGCTGTGTGTTTGCCTGGGTTCCCACGGCAAGAATGGCATGAGTTCAAAGCTCACCGGGAGCTAATCCTTTATTTTTGTTCCGTGCTTTACAGATCAACTCACTGTCGTGGCGTCTTGTGATAAAAGTAAAACAAAAGAATAGTCAAAAATTTAAGATAATCGTGTTAAGAATTAAACCCTTCAAAACAGATTTAGAGAGCTGAAATTCTAGTATGTTATGGCTTGGACATAGAGTTTTCGAAAAGGTCGAAAAACCAGCGCTCGTATGTCCTTGCGACAATAGTTGTAGGGACTGGAGAGAATTTTTGAGAAGTTCCTACCCACACGTTCGCGTGTGTGGTATCCCCGCGTCAAACCGACCTTATGTCTCATCCTCTCCTCGTTGGGATTTAATTAAATAGCAGCATACTGATATCAGATGATGATCAAGGTGTACATAAATAATTAGATGAACAAATGAATTTAAACATTGTTTCACATCCGATGAACAGTTTATTTAAAGCTCTATGCGTAAGCTACAACACATTAAAATTTCAGCTCTCTAGGTCTGTTTTTAAAGGTTTTAGGGTAAAAAAAAAAATAAAACGAAATGAAGCTAAATTCCTATGATAAAAATTAGCGGTTATCTTTGCTTCTGCTAAACTTTTAGGGGTTTATCAGTTTAGTGTTTTTTTTTGTTTGCTGTGCCCATCACTGTTTAAAACTGCTTTTTGTAAGAACGGGCCTTTGAAATGTTCATATCTAGAGCCTCAGATACAATTACTATCTCATTCAGTTTCAAAGGTGACAATGTTGTCTCATGCCGGCAAAAATTAGTCTACACAAGATCTTTCAAAATCACACACGACAGAGAACAAAATTATCTCCAGTAGCCAGCAAAGATGGCTTAGGGATCTATCCCTTCTAGTATGTGCCACGACGTTTTGTCAACAAAACGTGTTCTAAAAAATTGCTTTTTTGATTTTCGGTTAAAAAAAACACTTTTTTAACCTCTTTCGATTTTATTGTGATAGGTTTGTTAATAAGCTCAAGATTTTCAAGATAGAAGAATTTTTTCGCTCTATTTCAGATGTTTTCCCGTGAAAAACGCCATAAATGTCATAAATTGAATTTATTCTGACCATATTTATCCTGCGATTGAATTTTTTTTTACTTGACTTCAAATTTTTATGACACGTTCGTCCAAATGATTGACTGTGATGGTGAGCTTTTCCTTTTTTTTAATGCTCAAATCATCTGGATATAATTATTTTCCTCTGACCATCGGAATCAACATAATCCAAATTCTATTATTCATCAGTTTTAAAACTAATTTTCCTATTATAATAATCGGCTACGTTTTATACCCTGGATTTAAACGTTACGATCTTAGAGGTATATTTCTATACTTGTAAAATTTAAGAAATCCAGCTGCTACAAATATCAAGATGCCTCTTTTTACATACTTTCTTATTCTATATCTACATGCTTATTACCTACGCATAACGGTAACGCGTAACTCACTGGATGTCTTCCAACGTTCGTTTTTTTTTTTTTCACGAAATCTACTTCTATCGTTGTACCGATCATCGTGACCCAGTGGTAGAGTGCTCGTGTACGGTTCGGTGGCCTGGAGTTCAATCCACCACCGAGTCACACCAGAAACTTGAAAAATGTTACCCAATTCCACTCTGCTAAGCATTCAAGCACAAAAAGTAGGTCTAAGGGAACTCAACCCAGAGCAAAGGGGTCTACGGCCTAATACGCTGGTTCTCGTAGGATTACGAAAGCTAGGAATGGTCGAGCCTGGTCAGTACCAAGCTGGGCAACCAAAGCTTCGACTAAGCTTTTGCAGAACGGAAGTGGGTCTTACTAACAACTGCCTGTGATTCCCCACCCTCCGCGACACTCTCGGAGAGAGTATAAGTGGAAACAATGCAACGTACGTAAACGATTCTTAAATAAGATTCTTTTTGTTTTGTCTCACATATTGCGTGAAATTCGGGAACCGGAAAATATCATTTGGGTCATTTTTTTTCTGTCTAGTTGAAATAAAAAAAGATTAAAACGGTAAGTTTTAATACGCTTTTAATGAAAACGTTTCTGTATGATAGTGACTGAGAAGAAACGAAAACGAGGCCAGCGTTTTTGTCTCATCTGGAAAGTCGATGAGCAAAATCACTTACGGCAAGTCACGTGATGTCGTTACTTGAATAATTTGGTGTCAGCAAATGATTTATCACCAGGAACTAATTTGAGTGTCGGAATAAGAAATTCAGGGTTAGAGTGGTGAGGTCGATAGCACCTTTATATGTATATGTGGTATCTATGTTTATCATATGTTCGTATGTGTAGTAAAATCTTTATGTGAGTCTAAGTGGATTTTATGCATACATATGTTAGTATAATCTCAAAATCTAAATACACGGTTGAGTACACATATTTATACAGACATAACACACGTTTTCTCAATCTATCATTTTCCATATATATATATATATATATATATATATATGTGTATATACGTTAGTGTATACTTATCTATCTATACATAAATGTGTGCATGCAGAAAAATAGTATATACATACGCACATGCACGCACATATATATATATATATGTGTGTGTGTGTGTATGTATATGTTCTTAATCATGTATATATATATATATATATATATGTATTTTAGAGTGTATATGTAAGTATAATTGAGTACATCTATAAACATACATATGTTTACACAATATATGTATATATATATATATATACATATATATATATAATTTACTACTTGTGTGTACAAATACACACGTATGTTTGTGTACACATATTTATAGATATGAGGACAACTATTCATAGGTGAAAGCATACATATATGCGGACACGTATATATATATATATATATATATATATATATATATATATATATATATATATATATATATATATATGTGTGTGTGTATATATATATATATATATATATATATATATATATAAGAAAGAAATTAGTATATATAAGAAAGAAAAAAGAAAGAAAGAAAGATATTTTGTGATCACGAAAGAATGTTAGAATTGTGAGTTCTTTTGATGTGTGGCTGTGAAAAATGCAGGTAATTGGATGTATACCTACTACCTACGTTTCTATGTTGTTGTAGGTCTTCTCTCATTTTGTATACATGAACTGATTAATATTGATTGTAAGATAACAACTTTGATCGATCTTAAAAACGAACGCACAATAGATTAATAGCAACACACAGACGCTCATAAATACACATACACACACACATATATATATATATGTATGTATATATGTATATATATATATATATATATATATATATATATATATATATATATATATGGAGAGAAAGAGAGGGAGAGAAAGAGATCATACTAAGATGAACATGTGTGTACGTAGCGGAGGATGTTGGCAGATATTATAAACGTGTGTGATTGTTTGTACTTATATACGTGTTTTTCATATGCATATGTGCGTATATGTGCACCTGTGTATGCGTTTGCGTACATATGAGCGCAAATGCGTGTGTGTGTACGTGTGTGTGCATGTGTGTGCATTCAGGTGTGCCTGGGAATGTGCCATTTCCGGGGCCTGCACCCATCGCTTTTGTGATGTATGTGCCTTCGCATACCGCCAACCGAAGACGACCAACTTGAAGGGAAACGTAGTCTTAAGACTTTACAAGAGGAAGAAAAAAAATGGAAGAAGAAGAAGAAGAAGGAGAAGAAGAAGAAGAAGAGGATATCTCAAGGAAAATGTCACCATCACAAATATTCTTCATTACACTGTGGCATTTTAATTACAAGTTAATGCTTCTTTGTTTTGCTTCTGGTAGTCAGAAATTAAATAAACATTCACACATCTCCACATACACATTGACGTAGACAAATATCTAGCAAATCTATCTACCCACAGGCACCCACACATATTCATATATAAATGTGTATATATATGTATGAATATCATCATCTTTATCATAATCAGCCATCGTAAGTCCACTGCTGGACAAAGACGTTTCCCAGCTCCCTGTCTTTTGTCCATGTTGACCGAGATTGTGCAAAAATTTACTCATTCGTGCCGACTAAAACATATGTGTAGTGAATGCATCAACACACACACATACTTACATATATATGAATAAGAATAACAAGGATATGTATATACATATATATATATCCTTGTAATTTTTTAATCTAATGTGTTAAATATTGAGCACTGCGAGTATATATATTATGAACTATATATATACATATATATATATATATATATATATAGAGAGAGAGAGAGAGAGAGAGGGGGGAGAGATAAATAGAGAGATAGATAAATAGTGGCGACTGCCATCATAAATCCACTGCTGGAAGAAGATTATCTCTTTTCCATATCGCCCGTGATTGTGCTAACCTCTGCCATATCTTACTGATAAACCCGTCAATCTCATCCCTCCATCTTATGCTTTGTTCTACAGCATTTACTGTCGGTAGTTCACCAGTCAGTCAGCTTTTTGTCCCATCTGTTGCATACTTCCTTCTTTCTCTGTATCCAAACTATTCCCATTTGTTCGTGTCATATAAATGATGACGGCTTGGCTTCGCGAACGAAGATCCGGAAGAATTTCCCCAATCTTTTCCCGGTCGTAAGTTGACAGGACCAGTACGTATATTGCCCAAATATCAAGCCTTCAGCAACTAATCATAGAAAAAAATCTCTTTCACACAACGCATATTTATTTGCCGAAAAAGAACGAATATCATGCAAAGAAAATTTCAGATCAGCATTTAACTGACAATTACATGTAAGGTTGTGGACTCATTCACTTGTATGTATGTATGTATGTATGTATGTATATATGTGTGCGTTTGTGTGTAGATGGCTGTAGGATTATATACACTTTCCATTACTATACTTACAAAAATACATAAAATGAGACGTACATACATAGAGGAAACCAGCTCTAGTGAGTACATTTTTTCGCTTAAATGACAGTAACTTCCTAGGAAACTAATTCATTAAAATGTGAACATGTCCAAAGGTAGCCATGGAAGAGATACTTCTCTTGAATGGGTTAAGTCTAAAACATCTTTTGGGTTCGTTATGTCATCATTTAAACATTCGGAAAAAATCTTCATCAGCCTACCCCTACGACGGGGATAGTTAGTGCAATTTAATTGGGCAAGTTAGTTCTTTTGCTAATGGGTACAGACGTGATGAATATCTTTGATATAATTTGTTCAACCAGACAGAAGTATTATCAGTAGTAGATGCATTAGTGTAAAAAGGAAGATTTTAAGATTCTAATGATGACAAAGATTCATCAGAGCTACTAGTTTACTTTTGTTTCAGGTCCCTTCTCTATTCTTTTCTTTTCCTCTGGTCTTGTTTGAAACTTGTTTCGTTATTTTGCAGTTTTTCTTTGCCTTTCCCTTGCCTCAATTGCATACAATTAAGCGTAATAACTAGCCCAGCTTACAATGTACCAACCAGTCCTTAACACGAGGTTTTCTTTACATTCTAATCCCAAGAAAAGTTCAAACGGAAGCTGCTTGAAAATGCTGTATACATACTGAGTTTATACCTCATAAAGATAGACCACAGTATCATCAACCTCACAATAAAGCATGAACTAGGCACTCGTTTGTCAAAGTGAAAAAGTTACTCGCCAGGGTATAAGAAACGCTTTCCATGAAAAACTTTTCCTGGTTGCCACACGCATGACTCAAATGCAGTGGGGAAAATAGCAAACATCAAATGGTGAAAGCAAAGATCAACGCAATTGATTCAACTTACCCTTGTTCCAAACTAGCCCCAGTTTCCCCTACTCTCAGTCCCTCTCCTTCTCTCTCTCCCCCCCCTCTCTCTCTCTTTCTATATATATATATATAATGCTCTTCCATAGGAATAGAGCACCCTGGTGGATGAGGGATTTCAGTGTAAATAAATATATCACTAAAATTCAGCCTTCCTGACTGTCCAGTTCAGAGGTAGGATATCGGCCTGCAGATCTGAAATGAAGGTTTCAATTCTGCATCGCGGCACTGGGATAATGGAAAGTGTATAGCCACACTGAAGAGATATAATACATCGAAACAGCTGTCAGTGGATGACATAATAATAATAATAATAATATATATATATATATATATATATATATATATATATATATATATATATATATGTATATATATATATATATATATATATATATATATATATATATATATATATATATATATATATATGGTAATAATGATTTACAATATGGAAATGAAAAGAATATGAGAAAATAGTTGTCACACCTTGAAATTTTATCACAAAAATAAGAACCTGATGCATTTCGTTTATATTCGAACTTCTTCAGAAGCTGAGTGCAGAGAAAATGATATTACATTTCAAAAACGAAAAAAAATTAGGTTTGTTGAAGGTCCCACGAGATATTCTGGATGTCGACCGAAAAAGACATCTGTCTCAAGTCCAACCTCACAGGACGGGGGCGATCTGTAGTTATTAGCTGTTGGTTTATCTACTTACTGTTTATATCGAGTCTCAAATAGGTGTCCTCTAAAGATCATATTACTTGGACTGTTTGTTGATATTCGTTATGAGTTTGTGTGTGTGTGAGCGTGTATAAGTATGTGTATGTGGCTCATACACACCATTTCAAACAAACGTCTCATCCACTTAAACGAGGTCTGTCATCTTTCAATAAAACTTCAAATGAAATTGAAAAGACGTAAGCAGTTTTTTTTTCCACAATATTAATAACTTTGAAGTCTCAATGTAAGTGGGAGAAAGTGAAGAAACTGCTCAATAGGTAGACATTTTTTCCAAATACATTAGGTCCTTATATATATATATATATATATATATATATATATATATATATATATATATATATATATATATATAGTCTGGAAAGCTTTACAGCTTTAAACAGTTAGCATAAAAAAGTGTCACTTCAATCACTTCTTTTGCAATATCTGTCAATGCAATTTATGCAATTCTCTTCAGTGTTTTTTCCTGCTTCACATATACTCATTTCTTATGGTACAATGCCTAGATTGTCTCTTGTTGGGATCATCAGTTTTCATCTTGTAACCGTTTCAGGGATTTTTAAAAAAAAAACAGTTGTATTAACACGGCATCAAAGCAGTATTGATTTGACACCACCCTCCTTTTTATTATATAGTTTATGTTATACCAGTGGTTTATCATTTTATATAAAGTTTTATGTGCAATACACATTGATATCATTTTATACTATATTATCATCATCATCTTATATATATCATTTATTTTTTTGGCATTACATTGTGAATAGAAACCCTTAAAATCCTTTATAAAGATTTCCCTCAAAACTTTTTATTTTGAAGTCAATTGAGAAAGCCTGCAAAATTGATTGGGCTGCGCATTTGTTTAAGCACTTTTCTATAAACTCGCAGATACCTCTTCCTTATAAGGCACAGGCCCGGGAGCAACCATGCACTGGCCTGTGTAGCCCCTTCTAAAACCTTTAAAAATTGATTTTTTCCCAAATCTGAGAATACTTGTGCTCACTTTCGACGGATTTCATAGAGCCCATGTTACATTGACGTGTTTTGGTTAGGAGCTAGGGTTAAGGTTGGAGCTTGGGTTTTTTACTCGAGAGAAAAAACAAAACAAAAAAACATAAACAGTGTAAGAGAAACTAACATCTGCAAACGGATCAATTTAGTATAAACTTACATTGCAAATTGAACCTTCCTCTAAAAATCTATTTCTTTCTAGATATAGTAAGGATTGAATGTTGAAATTTCCAGCCCTCTTGTCCCATCGGTGCGGCCTGTAAGCATGATACATGCATTGGAAAGTCAGCTGGACCGACTTAAAAACTGAAGAAACCTGTGTTGACAGTTTTGGTTGACGGTTTCTAACATCCTCAATTTCTTCTTAGTTGAACAAATATTGATGTCTCCAAATTTTGTTTCTTCGTCATCACTTTCATACTTTAAATAAGATTTCAGGAATTCTAACTTTTAATTGCGGCTTCTAATCATCCTCAATATATATATATATATATATATATATATATATATATATATATATATATGTATATATATATATATACATATATATATATATATATATATATGTATATAGCTGCGTCGAAGGCGTTCTCTTCTTACT
Source organism: Thysanoteuthis rhombus (assembly GCA_963457665.1). Classification (NCBI taxonomy): domain Eukaryota; kingdom Metazoa; phylum Mollusca; class Cephalopoda; order Oegopsida; family Thysanoteuthidae; genus Thysanoteuthis; species Thysanoteuthis major. The sequence goes on along the minus strand of OY735216.1, from coordinate 56,379,675 downwards.
CATGGTCCCTGACACATTCTCATTCACTGCGAACGAGGCTCTGAATTACTTGATTTCGTTAATCAAACAGAAACCAATATTTCTGACGACGTGAAACGCCCGTAATTTCATTAGTGCAATCAACAACGTCATGATCGTTCATCGTCGGCACAACTATCCAATCCTAAACTGAGTTTATTAATCAATTTTGACCTCGCGTGGATGACTTCTCCCTATTTACAGCCCACTTTCCTCAAGCCCACCCGCCAACCCCCAACCGCTCAGGAAATGATTGGACTGAATAAGAGAGAATCACTGATGATAAAAATGAACGCTAGACTATAAGCGAACGGCGGATACTAATATCGTTGGGACGGGTGGGTGATTTTGGCAATTGAACAGACCTCACAATGCTACCACGGTGAAGGTCACGCCAAAAGTGATACATGATACTAGCAATTAGTTATACATATGATATCATGTTAAAAGATAAATATTGAGTGGGTATGGGCGTATACATACACACACGTGTATGTCTCTTATACGTGCATCTACAAGTCCATCTAATAAATGCTTGACTGAAATTTCATCGATGTGGATTATAATGTTTCAATTAACTCTGTATTTATTCTTAGGATAACACAATTTTTTGAAGGGTATAAGAATGAGCATGGACAATTACTGTTAAGTACAATTTGCCCCAAATATCAGTATATGTAATACAATGCAGACATAGTTTCGTATACGCAACTGTTAGACGTGACCATTGTAGATACTGAGTTGGAATACACACACATGATTTCTTCAACAAAACTAGCACATAATTTTTTTCAAACCTGGAGTTGACTTTTTCTACCGTAACAAGAACAACAACAAGAACAATCCGCACCAAATTTACTAAGTAATAATACAATCCCCTACTATGATTGGAAATTACAACCAAGTGATTAGTTGTCACGTCTCTTGCCGACTGAGGTAAAATTGGCTGGTCTTACATATCCACCATTATGATAGAAATACGTAAGGGCTTGTTTCTTTGCAATGAATAAATACAGTTATAAAATTAATATTTCTATAGATCTGATCTGTAGAAATCTGTCGGCTGGTGTCATACAGACTGAGCCTAAATTCTTCGATAGTTATGTAGATTCGTCATCAAGATACACGCGAGCTTATTCCATTTTAATGAATAAATACATTTATACCAAAAAATACATCTTCATGTTTTTTTAATCTAATCTATATACAATACAAAAGTTGCTGTAATCATCTTCAGTCGGAATAAAAGTTGGAAATTTGTTTATCAGTTTGTCTCTATTTACACCAAATGCTTTAGGTTAACGGAAATGAAAGAAATATAAAGACGAGTAATAATTCTCATTCATCTTGTATTTCCCTTTTTTTCTTTTCCTTCTCTTCTTCCTTTCTTTCTTTCTCACTTTATACCCTCTTTTTGATTCTATTTTCGTATGTAACAATAATGACAATGACTTCTCTTATTTCACATTCTCTTGTTTACCTCCGACGATGAAGTTGGGAGAAGGATAGGTATCCACTCGTGTCCGCCATGTCTGTCTGTTAGTCTGTCTGTCTGCTATCCCCTAAAGTTCCAAATGAATTTCAATGACATTCTGTGGAATGGCTGCTCATGAGAAACGGGAGAACAGATTAAATTCCGAGGCAAAGCCAGGAAAACATTTTTGATTGAGAGATATACTGTATTATTCAACGGGAAGAGAGGTTAAAAGCAGCAGATAAATCGAAGGGTTAGATTTAGATTTCAAGGGGAGTAACTCATTATCTATACATTCAAAATACTCTTCCTTTTTCTCATATGTATTTCATTTTCATTCAGTTTTTAGTTAGTGGAAGTGCCGGTGGTCTGTAAGTTGACAGCACTGAAAATGGACTTGATGATCCGAATTCAAACTGATGCGGACACCAATGCCCTTGGGAAAGGCATGGATCTGACTTCTTCGCCCAGCTACGAGTATAATAGCGTATGGGGAAATGAGTGACGACACTTCATGGGTTTGTACCCTCAGAGTCTATTTTCACACGTGGCAAAATAAAAAACCAAGACGAGAAACCTGTGATATACGAAGACTGGGTGGGAACGGTTGTTGTCGTCGTGGCCAGCGTAAGGGTACTTATAGTTAGTGAGCGGCGTTAGCAAAGGTATGTGCTATCTGAGTTCTTTGCAGTTCTCTTCTTTCATTCGTCATTTGAATATTTCCTCTTCGTTCGAACTTAAACTCCATCCCGAACCTTAACCCCGAGTGTCCAATTCGGGACCCGCTGCTCCGAAGAGAACAGACCGACCTCTCACCGGCAGTCAATCGACCGAGTTCTTCAAGGAGAGACAATTCAAGATGGCGCTTATTAGTGGCACGTAACTAAGCAATCAACCAATTATGGGGATGGGTATACACACACACACACACACAAATATATATATATATATATATATATATATATAACACAGGTAATCGGAAATAATTGACTGAGATGTTAACAAAAATTCTATTACATCTTTTATGTTCAAAGATGACAAACATTACAATATATATGTGTGTGTGTCTGTGCGTGTGTGTATGCGTGCACGTGTGTGTATGTACGTGTGCGTGTGTGTGTGATGTTCTTTTGTGTTTAAAGCTGACATCTTTAACTGTGTAAAAACTTGAGTAAAATTGACCCGACAGACAGATAGATAGATAGATAGATAGATAGATAGATAGATAGATTCAAAGTAGCCGAAACAAATGAAGAGAGATAGAGTGATTGATACGAGAAGATTGATAAAATAGAGAGAGAGAGATAGTATTACTGGGGGAGATAGATAAATAATTAAACAACGAGGGAAAGAGAGAAAGAGAGAGAGAGTATGTGCGTGTGTGTGTGTGTCACGTGACAGATAGAGGAGATTCATCAAGAGTGACTGTGTGGGGGAGTCGGTGCAGGACTGAGAAAACTGATTTTAGCCACTGACCAGTAGCGCAACTGACGGACTCGGTCGAAGTTTCTGCCTGACCTATTTTTTACCAGAGGTCACTTCTTGAGTTCTGCAGTGACCACTGACCGGTGGTGAGTGGCCAGAGAGTGAGTGTCTATCATTAGGCAAATAGCATGGAGCCTAACGAAGATGCCATTGCCGAGACTGACCGGCGTCGGGGTCTCTGGCTTGAGCCTACCGTCGGAGGTGATAATTGGTTCGCCGGGGTTGGCAGATCTGGTGGGGTAGGGTGGAGGGAGATGGCCGATCGGGGGCGACAGGAGAGAATGTGGAGTTATTCGTGAATTCGACATAGTCACGTGACAAGTGCAGTTAGGATAAGAACCCCCCTCTCTCTCTCTCTCTCTCTCTCTCTACCTTCATCCTGACCAACCCGGCATCGTGTTACCCCCATCCCCGATCCATGACTAAACGAGTCAGGCGTTGACGATTTGAAATTAGACTTGTCTGCAATGGTTCTATAAAATGGATAATACGTTCTATTTGTTATGTGACAGAGAAGAAAGATAGCACAGCCCGTTCCAGTGATGATGATAGCTGGGTCGGTTGGGCCAGGGGGTGAGGGAGGGGGCTCATTGGTAGTTCTGTGTGTGAGTCAAGGGTAGAGAGACAAGGGGATAGATAGGTAGGAAGTGAGATACATAGGTAAAGACACAGAGAGAGAGAGAGAGAGAGAGAGAGAGAGAGACTAAATGTGGTATCATTACTAATGTAGATATATGTATCGGACTTGAAGTCAGATATGCAACGAGATATACTAGTTGTAATTGCCTTCTCTCTTTGCTTCAGTGTGTGTGCGTATGCATGTTTGTGTGTGTGAGAGAGACAGAGAGAGTCAGACAGACTGACAGACAGACAGACAGACATACTGAAGTGATTCCAGAAAACATGTAGACAAGCAATATTCAGTAAGAAATTACTTCGTTGATATCATGATATTAATTACAACGAGAAGTGTAATCGTGCTGATTTTTATTGAGTATTTAATGGTGAATACGAAAATATATATATATATATATATATATATATATATATATATATATATATATATATATATATATATATATATAGATAGATAGATAGATAGATAGATAGATCATGATAAAACTCTATATGAAATAACAAACCACATGTAGTATGACATAGCTATATATTAGAATCAGATGGGGTTTGATCAACACTTCTGTGGAGCTATGTTGATATAACTGTTTTGATTTTTGAATCCCCAAAATGGTTAAATGGTAAACAACAGATAATCCCAAAATTGGAAAATTAACACATAGTACCATAATATCAAATTCTGAGTAAATCATTTTTTTAAAAACACTTGAGAGAAATTACATAAACTACGTTAACAGATGTTGGAAATAATTGACATGAGATGACTAATTTAGAGGGATTTTTTTAGATATATATTATGGTTTGAAGCTGTGAAGCTTTCTAGACTATATATATATATATATATATATATATATATATATATATATATATATATATATATATATATATATATATACATATGTGCGTGTGTGCGTGTGTATGTGTGAGTATATATATATATATATGTATATATATATATATATATGTATATATATGTATATATATATATATATATATATATATATATATATATATAAATTCAGTTATAAGGAAAATACCTGCATTTAAATTAGATTTTGTTGAAACATCTTAGTATAATAAGTCTTATTTAAATACAACTATTTTCCATAATATCAACTTAATACAAATTGTTGGCTAAATCGTATCAATCACATACACATATGCACACACACACGCACACACACACACACACATATGTATGTATATATATATATATATATATATATATATATATATATATATATATATATATATATATATATATGGGGGGTAAGACAGATAGATAGATGAATAGATGAATAGATAGATAGATAGATAGATAGATTTGAACAGACTGAGATAGATATTCCTCTATTAGTATAGCTTTCTGCTATCTATTAATCGATCTATGTAACATATCATCAATATCAATAACTATCATAACTGTTATACATACAGATCCTTGACTAAACGAGTCGGGCTTAGTTTAGACTCGTACATTGGAGGGAGTCTCGGCCATCAATGAGGAAAGCCTGTCTGCCTCGATAAACAGCATTCAAAACCCTAGCTCCAACCAGGTTCAAATTTATTTATCTAATCTAACCCACCTCACTGTAAGATCTACACAAATCATTACTTTTACTTGAGGAGTTGTGAGAGGTTGTTGTTCGTTTTTTTGTCCGTCTATCTGTCCCTCATTCTGTCTGTCTGTCTGTTAGTGCACACAATATCTCTAAAAGTTCTGAATACATTTCAAAGAAATTTTGCCGAAGCTGCGGAAGGAGCGATTCCATTTTGAGGCATATCCAGGATTTTCTTTTCTTTTCTTGCACAGTACCTATATGTCTGCATCACACGATATATCCAAAAATTATCAATTAATTCATTTTGTGGGATGGTGAGCAATAAACTATGAGAAAAGCGACGGATCCTGGAATCTACCTTCCCTGCATCGTAACTACTGGTGAACTGATTTCTATTCAGTTTTTTTTAGGGACAATGGCGTTGGCAGAGGTATGCGCTCTCCATTTGCTTAGTTTACCCAAGTGTTCACTAACTGCAGACATTGATCGAAGCCCGTTGGCTAAGTTGAGTACAAACACAAACCGCACATGTTTAATCCTTTCCCAAATGTTGACCCTCACCGAAACTAGGAACACTGACCCACCCGGCATTACTGACGGCTTGTCTCCTTTGTTTTTCGTCGTTACGATTGAAGTGGATTCTCCAACTGCAGGCAGTCAACTTGAAGGTCAAAGATTATTGGTTACGGCACCCGAGATACAGAAATAGTAGGCTCATCTGTGGCGGGGAGAGCCTGCTTTCCAAAAGGCTGCCAGCGTGCAGACCCCTCATACTGCTTTTCTAACTTCCTGCCAGAACCTAATGACAATTGGAACAGATAGGTTCACTGTTGGATTTTTGGTCCTGTAAGTCGTCAGGGAGCAGGGGTTATGGCAGAAGTTAAAGTTGCCCTTTGATGAGTTTTCAAAAATGTAAAAATCGATTAGGTTCGCTTCAAGAAACAAAATTGATTTTAGTTGAATGACGTGGTTGGAAAAGTGAAAGCTGTTTGGGTGAAGACAAGAGGACGTTGTGTTGTATTTTAAGCTCATGGTCTAGATAAGTGGATGACTTTTCTATATTTAGTAACGGAGCACAAACCTAAGTGTAGGTCCTCAACCTGGGGTTCACAAACTCTTCAGTGGCACGTTTTCCGTTTCATCGCTGATGTACAAAGCTTAATTGAAAAAAGGTAACATCAGCCAGCACATTAAATGTTTTTAATTTGTAATATCCGTACCTCTCATTAATGAATCACCGTAGCTTGTGCGTACGCCAGAACAAATTATCTCTAAAAAATTATGTACAATTATCTAAAACCTTGGATATTTTATCTCAAATTATTTTGAAGATAACAGCACATAGTTGGTCCCCAAATGACCATAGGGACTGGAAAATCACTATTTAAGAAGCAGAGACCAGGAGCACCCGGACACGGGCACACACACACACACACACATACACACACACACACACATACACACACACACACATACACCTGAACAATCAAAGGGAGAAGAGTCTGTAGCTTTCTTTGATGGGGGCATGGCAATTCGATATCTTAATTCAGACCTTTTGTTATTTCGTTATTTATACTTTTTAATTTTGATTTTGCTGATTCTAACTTTTGGGGATTAAATATTTCTAGCCGCGATATTAAGGAGAGCAAAAATATTTTGTCATCTCGAAGGGGTACAAGCCTTGAGAAAAGTCAAGAACCGCTTTAGTTACCATTAAGTATTTTCCCTTAAACGTTTCGTCATTATGATCCTCAAAATATGTACTGGGTAGAGTTCCCGGCGTTGCCCAGGAAAGAACTCTCATAATATGACAACACATTAAAACCAAAGGACATTCTGTAGATAAGTGGTTCCCAACCCTTTTCCAACCAAAGCCCCCATCCCTTGATCAAAGTTTTCAGCGTCACCTGTCACGTACCGAAGCAACGAAGTATGAAGAGAATAATCCAGAAATCCATGAATCTAAGATTGCAATGCGATGCAACTCATTTTCCTGTGTTCGTTTTTTTGTATTTAACGGCACACTAAAACGGCACACTAAAACGGCACACTAAAACGGCACATTAGTGTAGGAATTGCATCATGTGTGCCAAGTGAAATTTCCAAAGTTATTAAGGGAATTATTTATCATTCCCCTCTCATATCCTGCCAAACTGTTATCAATGTATTCCGTTCGGGCGATTCCATTATGAAAAAAAGGTCAGTCAGGGACCTGACAATTTAAACAAACATCCGAAAGCTCATTTACACACACTTTCAAAGGAAATAAAATCCCCGCCCCGGATTTTGAAATTTCCTCCTACCAACTGGTTGAGAATCTCTGCAATAGAGATTTCATAAAATGAAAGGGAAACGGGTGCTTCACCACTAAAATTCTGAACCACTGAATAAGAAACAATTTTCGAAAGGAACTGTTCACACTTTCAATCAATAAGACCTTAGTATCCTATGCGAAAGTGTCATTTTTTTGGAGAAAAGGTTGTTTTTATGGGTGTTGGTTCTATATACGATGTAACAATAAAGCTGAGCCTTGCTACCCGCGCATTGTGCGAAAGTACGGTATGGAAGTACTCCCACCCCACTTCCGTTGTGGACCAAAATATTTTTCAGGAATGAGGAGGATTTGTTATTTGCAATTGTATTGTTGAGTTTAGTGCGTTTGAAAAATGATTGCGAACGTTCGCTCTATGGATTGAAAGTAATGGTCCGGTGAAGCATTATAGTTATAGCGTTAATAGAACACGCAACCCAACCCCAAAATTGAATTTATTTTCTCAAGTTGACACGCTGCCGAAGGAAAAAGAAGTTTGATAGAAAATCTTGCTTCTAATTGCTTGGTCCTTAAAGTTAAATCAGAACCATTGAGCAAGAAGAACCATTTTTCTGCATTCAAAATAACAGGGCATGTACTTAGTTAACAGGGTATGTTTAGTGGTCCTGAATGCTAGATGTTTTCATGAAAAAAATTAAGTTGTTAAATGAAAAAAGCGAGTTTTTTTCAAAAAATTTCAAAGAATTCGTTTAGAATTAATTAAGGAGATCCAAGAAGGGAAGAAACTAATGACACAAACCAATGCAAATGTGTGTATATATATATATATATATATATATATATATATATATATATATATATATATATATATATATATATATATATATATATATATATATATATAAAATCTCATAGATAAATTTATTTAGCATAAGAGTATAACTAATATTAAGTAATATTAATGATATACATCAATATGATATGATTTCTAGACAAAAGTCTAAGTGTGTAAAACTTGAAAACATAGAGACATTTGTCTTGAACAGTCTTCCAATATTGACGTCTTACTCAAATACTCACGGATTAACCACTTATCACTAGCCATATATTAATCATACACTAATACAATGTTATAATTAATTAATGAAGAAACAATAATGATAATAATTATAATAATGATAATAGTAATAATGATAATAATGATAATAATCATTATTATTATTATCATCATTATCATCATTATCATTATTATCATTATTATTTAATTTTGTATACATTTTTATACTGAAAATATTAAATATCAAATTGAAAGAAATTTTATATTTGCATCAACAAGTATCAAATTAGTGCTGGGATAATGATTTATCCTTATAGTAAACAATTTCGTTTCGCTTGTTCGTTTACTTAAATCATTAAATTATTTTAGATAGATATAAAAAGGACACTGATGAAATAACTGGTTTCGTTTTATACATAAGTTTTGGAATTTGAAACATACTGACAAAGGTAGGTAACTCTGCTACACCACAAATAACTTGACTCAGATAACTTATATTTAAAGTATCAAGATTGATACGGGGATAGTGACTTAGTGTTATAGTAACTATTGAATTCCGTTTTAATGACATCAATACAATAGGTCATTTTCGCTAATTTAGTTTCGTTTCCTCGTGAGATATTGGTTTCTGAAATAACTATCCAAGGCGATTTGTCTCATGAAATATACTTTTTGCGTCACTTCAGTCACATATTTCCTAATATCTGTCAATGCGATTTACGTAATTATCTTAAGTGTCCCCCCCCTTTCTCTTATACTGTGTTATTATGTTACAATTGTACCTATATTATGGTACAATGTATGAATTGTCTCTTGTTGGAATCATCAGTCGTTTACCGTGTAACTCTTTCGGGGATTTTAAGAACTAAACAGTTATATCAACAGGGCATCCAGCAGTGTTGATCAAACACCACCTCATATTTTTTATACAGTTTATGTCATATAAGTAGTTTGTCATTTTATATTATGTTTTATGTGTATTATATATTGATATCATTTTATACTACATATCATTAATTTTTTGAAACAGGGCTCACTTACGTGAGTTACCCTAAAAACGTTTACAGCGATAAGGGATCAGTAAGTATAACAACAGACATGACTCACTGTTCGTGTCAATTCAATTGTATGTTCACCCATGTGAATATTAAATCTGTTGTGTCGGTTTTAATTTCAGACTGCATGCAAACCAATTTATCATATCTTCTTTAAGAATGCAAATTACATAGAAAAAACTTCTTTGAGTCGTTTCTCAACCAACATATTCAACCAAAGAATTTGACAATTTTTTCCACTATATCTATATAAGTATGCATGCATACGATCAAAGAATGGATCTCGCCCGAGTGTCCTTAGTTTAGATGGTAAGAGCAGAGTCGCTTTTATATATAGATATTTTTGTTCATTTTCAAATGAATCTCAAATAATATAAATAAAAGAATCCATAAATATTCTTTCGGATGATATATCTATTGCTTAATTATATAATTGTCGGCGTTAGAAACAAAACAGTGCAGAAAAAGACAATAATAATGAACAAAAGTGAGAAGAGTAGGTATAAAGCGCGCACCCCCCCCTACACACACGCACACACAGATATATATATATATATATATATATATGTAGTAGAATGTGGATTTGCTACATAAACTAGCTCATCTTTCTGCCCTATTTGGGCCTCCGCCTGATGAGGCCCGAAGAGGGAACAAACATGAGCTAGTTTGTGCAGCGAATCCACATTCTACTATTCATTTCCAGCTCTACTCTAAAACAACTCAACTTCAGGAGTAAAAAGTTGTATTTATCGAGCATTCTATGAAATAAATCCATTACATTTCAGAAGTGGCTTTATATTATTGATATATCATTATATCATGTTATACTGCTAGCCTGATTTGTACCACATATACTGTATACACACACACACACACACATATATATATATATGTATATATATATATATATATATATATATATATATATATATATATATATATATATATATATATATATATATATATTGTATGTGTGTGTGTGTGTGTGTGTGTGTGTGTGTGTGTGTGTGTGTAATTTTGCTATCAGATTTGCAACAAAGTACATCGAACCGATACTAATCGCCGCCACGGACGACTATTGCACATTAAATAAACTATTTTCCGCCAAGACTTTTATGGCTCTGAAGTAAATTGCCTTGTTATTTTGTCGACGAAATTCTATTTGAAGCTAAAGATTTTAAGCTTTCTCGACGTTTGAGAAAGTTGGAAGGCCTGGGATCACGGCATCACTCAGAACAGTGACAGCTTAGGACAAGTCACAGCTTTGACACTCCTTATTTCCTCCAACATATTTAGTCCCCACCCACCTGAATATACCCTTTTCGCCCCCCAACCCCCAAACCCTTTCCAGATAGATGGCAGTGGACTTTTAAGCATATGTCCAGTTGCTTGTATATTCAAAGGTGATATCTTTTCGGCTGGCGTTATATTCACTGTCCATCTCATTGCGATGAAAATTGACCGAGATGTTGTGTGTTGTGGTGATTAGTGGTCGGTCGTGGGCGACTAACTGGTGAGGAGTTAATGCGGCTGGTCATCTGTTATAAACTGGCCGGTGGTCCGGGCGAGTTGAGTGATAATTGTGCAAGCAATATTAAACATCATCATCTGACAAATGCAGTTTCGCTTTCACTAATTGATTTCAAGCAGAATAATCCAACGCGCCGTTATGTCTCTTTCACAGAAATGGACGGAGAAACACACACACACACACACACACACGCACATATGCGCACGTGCGTACACACGAGCGAGAGTATTCACACAGGGGTGTAAATATGTATATACAGAAATACCTTGAATAGTGCGGGGTCGATTAGTGCGTGGTTTGATGTAGTGCGGTTGAGGTATTACCGTACAAATTAATGTAACCAAGTGCAAGCTGGGGGGAAAAAACATATTAAATTGTAATGAGTCCTCGAACGGTGTGGTTTTGAACCAATTAACCGCGCCAATCAAGAAGAGAAACCTGTGATATGTGCACTCTGGTTGGGTGGGGGACGGCTGTTGCTGTGGCCAGCGTAAGGACACATTACTTATCGATCCTCTTGGTTCTTTCGAAGCCGGAGTCCTAGTCCGAAACTGCATTAAGGGGCTAAAGGGCACCGACTGCAATGCTATTTACCGATAGATTGGTGATTTAGTGGATTTATGCCTTTCCCAAGAGCAATGACGCAAAGTGATTGCGAACTGCCCAGCCAGATCTTGAACACGATCCTCTGATTCTACTTTCTGCACTGTTAACCTCATCCTCGTGTGAGAAATTAAACAATGATAAATACGACTTTTCGTCGTCGTGATATTTGTGTTCATCCGTAATCAGAGATAATTTCTCAGCAATCGGGAGATGGTTACTTTCATATTTCTCCCAATTTCTATTGAACGACTTTTGTAATCTCCACTGAACGATCTTGAGGTATTGACTGTGTTCCCACCATTTGCATGTGACACAAGATCAGTATGACACACCAGAAGATACTGCAAGAAAGACTGTGTACCGTGTCCTTGGATATTCGGAGAACGTGCCTCCCATCAAACACCGCTTAAACGTAATATTCTTGGGTGAAAGGCCAGACGGGATACAGGCATAATTTTGCTATTGCTGGTGAGGCACTATTTTTTGTTTACCATCGTAACACACCAAAAAAAAAAAAAAAAAAAAAAGACCATGGTTCTCACGAATAGCGATGAATCAGAGAAAAGAGTAAGTTTGACTCATGCCTTTGCTGGGGACATTAGTGTGAAAACAACGTAAGAAAATATGACTGGAATTCAAACTCAAATCACTGATTTTAAGGAACTTACATCAACCAAGAGACTGACAAAGACTTCTTCTTCTATATTAGGTACGTGGATGATATTCTCTTTGTATATACGGGAGTTGGAGCCAAAATAAGAAATGCTTTAGACAAAAACACTTCACACGAATTTTTTTCAAATTTGAATGTTAAAAATCCACTTACCATCACAGTCTTCCTCGACACCTGCATGTACCTAGATAACAATAGAAACCACCAGACCACCCTCTGCACTAAGCCTACAGACACCTACAAATACCTTCATTCTAAATCAGCCCACCCCAAACACCTGAAAAAAAACCCGACTATTTTCTCAAGCACTAAGAATTAGGAGAATTTGCCGTACAGATAGTGAACTTAACAAGCATAGCTATATCTAGCTATAACACTTCATTAAACGTAGATGTTCACAAGAAGATATAAATAACCAGATGAAAAAGGCTACTACAATACCCAGAGGAAAGAGCGCCACACCCTATAACAGAATCAACCCCGATCGCACACCACTCATAACCACCTTCCACAAGACACTCCCACTTCTTCACATATAATTAATAAAAGATTGAATATACCTTCACTTAAAACAGAGTTCCGAATTCTCCCAATCCAGCGTCATAAGAAATAGTCTATGCAGCAACCACTGTAAACTCTCTAAAATCTTCACCAGCTGTACCACTAACAAGACTTTCTACCTATAGAATTACTATAATTCCAACTACTGAAGCAAAAATGTCATTTACCTCCAAGAATTACCAAATGCAAACAGCAATATATAAGTAAATCAGAGCGGCAACATAAGACTCATTAACCATAGGCTTAGTATTAAATCATCCAATCATCCCAACCTAGAACAACACTTCCGTACACTGGCCACAATTTAACTACTGACGCTGGAGTTATTATCATCGATCTTTTTCAAATACACCTCCCGACACGACAAAAATTCTAGAACTACAAGATATTGACTTGAAACTCTCTCTTCTAACGGACTCAACACTAAACTCAACGACTCTAACCTCACTGAACTCTAATCGTATAATCCTCACATTCTTAATTACTCTATGCTTACCAATTCACTATCTCTATACCTACATCTAATACTATACTTCCAAACCAGTCCATAAATATATACCAGAACACCCATACACTATAACACCCCTCAATATACATATACCCCCATTCTCCACAATAGTCCTACCTATATAATCTCGACCCTGCCCACATATAGTAAACGTTACAAATTTATCTCACCCTATCTCTCTTATGTTCATCAGGCATTGAGAAAGTCACCTAGACCTCTAACAATTGACACTTATGTATGGTCCATTTTACTTGTACCACTCAAAACTATCTGACATTTTAGAACATCTTAGAATCATATATATATATATATATATATATATATATATATATATATATATATATATATATATATATATATATATATATATAATTCAAGTAGTTGAACTTTACTTAGGAGTGCAAAGTTTCCAGAGACATGAACAAACTTCTGAAGCCACTGGGCAGTTTCAAACGCTCATTTATTCTAGATAAAAATTTAATGGGAGAATAACATTTGTTATATCAAATGGAATCTGATTATTTCTTTGCATGGTTCCAGTAAAATGAAATGCAAGATGGATACCCATCATAGAAAGCGAACTGACTGACAAGAGTGTCTAAATGGTTGCAGATTATTAAAAACCAATTTGATGGCTACGGCAGATTTATCAATGGTAAAAAAATCCCATGTCTACACAGGATTCGGCCAAACTATCTGAATGCGCTTTTCATAGTATCTCTCGAGTAAGCTCAGATAAACTGAAGCCAACAACTCTTGACTATGGAAGAGTAAGAGGAGACATAATAGTCGTTTATAATATCATAAATGGAAAGTATGACAAGAGGGTTGGTCGAAAATATACGAAGAACAGAACAACCAGAAATTGTACCAACGAAGAGCCCGGCCAGGTATACGAAAATATAGTTTCAATGTCTGCATAGGGTGGATATGGAATAGTCTACCAAATGAAGTAGTGTTTTCCAAAAATACGAATTCTTTCAAGATCAGACTTGATAAGTATTGGAATAAGAAGGAGATTCCATTCATATGAGTTCACTATAAAAATTTGGATGTCATGTGAAAATCTTAAATAACGTAGGAGTCTGGAGAAGAGGATTTACCATAAAACCTGTTCCAGAAAGGGTCACTAAGCTAAGCTAAGATAATGACGTGCAATTTTTTGTAGACTGCTTAAGTTCATTGTAATTATTCACTTAAAACAGAAAGCCCGATTTATAACCATTCCGTTCTATAGATATTAAACAATTTTCCCTCTACTTGTGAATGAAATGAGTAAAAAAAATTCCTTCTCTTAAGGTATCTAAATATGGAATAAAAGTCACTTCCAGATAAGATATTCATCATTTTGTTACAATACTATAAAATGAATCAATTATATTAGCTTACTACAATGATGTACCATATATATTTGAAGAAAATGGATTTACAATCTGACAGAAATAATTATAAATGCATGATATTATTTTGAAGCTCTATTTGAAATGATCTCCCATCATTACACGACGAATGTATCATTTGGACTAGGCTGCGTGAATACAATAAAGAATTAAAGAAAAAGGGGCTGCTACTCAATGGTGAGAGTAACGCTACGTTTACACGGCTACCCTTTCGGTCATAGGTTCGATTCCTGCAGCAGCATCTAGCTTTAATTCTTTTTTTTATTTACCCTGTCAAGGCCAAGTGATACATTCGCCGTGTGATATAAATGGAATTCAAAGTAATATCACGTATTTATAATCATATGCATTAGTGTAAAACTTTCTTTTTTTTTTATTACTGAGAATTGTTTTTCTTCATTAACGTTATAGACTGAAAAAAAAAAGTTTTTGACAATTGACAGACTTTAGATCTGAATTCTTCCCAAGCAACGGAGTCAGAAACGTAAATAGAGCAAAATATGACAACTCACAAATTGACTTTTTGCTTTAAAAAAATCCAACATAGATATTATCACGCCGTTTCTGATTAACACATGAATCTGTATTTTTCAGAATAACATCTCTTTTCAAAGAGATAACGTTTTTTTATTGCAGCAAGCCGCATTTTATTACATAGTGTGGTTTTTTTTTCACCGCTTTCTTTGTGCGTACGTTGTATATAGATAGAAACACACACGTACACTCACATAAATGCACAAATATACGTTTGTTTGTGCGCATGCGTGTGTGTATGTATCTATTTCGCATGTGAGCTTTTTGTAAATGATATATATGTTAAGAAATGGACATATTTGTTCCAACAGAAAGAATTATAAATTGCGTTATATCAAATAGGAACTTATTTGAGATGATCTCCCGTCGTTACACGGTTAATGTATCACTCGCCCTAGATACCGTACATAGAATAAACAATTAAAATCCCATTTCCTTTAATTGTTTATTCTATGTACTTTGTCTGGGGACATCTCATATAAGTTCCTTTATAATATAACACAATTCACAATATGTCCATTATCTTGAACACATACCGTCACGTTGAAAGGGACGAATAGACCAAGGATAAAAGAGATGAGAATTTGGTTTGAAAGCGGTTATTTGGGCTTCTGCATTACTGGCAGCTGTTTAGCTCAATGGTAAGGGCATCGGACGTTGAAGTGGGTACCCTATCGGTGGAAGTTTCGTTTCCTGCAGTTGCCCCATTTTCTTTGATTCTTCATTCCATGTACCCTGCCCAGAGCGAATGATACATAACCGTGTAATGACAGGAGATCATCTCAAATAAGTTTTTACACACTATAACGCAACTTATAATTTATATTCATATTCATATATATATATTATTGTGTCATCCACAGACAGCTGTTTCAATGTATTACATCTCTTCAATGTAGACCTTCCATTAACCCATCCAGTACCGCGAGGCAGAATTGAAACCTTCACTTCAGACCTGCAGGCTGATATCCCACCTCTGAACTACGGACAGTTAGTAAGGCTGAATTTAAGCGATATATTTGTTTACACAAAAATCCCTCATGCACCAGAGTGCTCTATTCCTATGTGTTTGTGTGTGGATCATACAATATTATGTACTTTTGTAAAGATGTATAAATTCACAGTTCTCGATGTCTACTCTGCTTATTCTCTCTCTCTATATATATATATTTATACTAGTGCATGTGCATCTCTCTCTCTCTCTCTCTCTACAGATATATATATATATATATGTACATATTTATATATACATCTATATTTCTCTGTCTGTCTCTCTCTCTCTCTATATATATATATATATATATATATGTTTCTGTGGATGTGTAAATGATAAATAGTGCATATGCGCCTTTTATGGATGCGAATGATTCTTGGTGCCAACGAGCTTGCTGGTGAATGTGTCAATATTTGCAACTTTATAAGTCAGTGTAGGTTTGTCTGTATGCAAATATCTGAAGATAAGACCCCTTTGCCTGAACGAAGGTCGGTATCTGTGTGGATGCCTCACCGTTACTAAACGTTCCCGAAACAATCATCTGCATTTGACGGATGATCCCTTCTCTTCAGTATTGGATTTCCCGGAATGGGTGGCTATTTCAAATCATCTCTCCTTAACCCTCCATGCCCTCATTTAGTCAGTCAGATCTGACTACCGACAACTGTAAACTATTTCAGAAATCCTACAAAAATAATCCAGCTACAAATTTCCTCATGTCAACATGATTAACCATCGATTCCCCTGTTTCAATAAGAGAAAGAAAAAATGTCTTCTAACTCTATTATACGCTGCGTGTATTTGCATGTATATTTTTTGTCTGTAGCACCCCAGCGAAAATAGTAAAACGTGCGATGAATACGTACATCAATATGCCGACATAAAGATTTCGTTCATTGAATAACGGAATGTTTTTGTTCAATTCATTTCAATTTTAAAATTAGTTTAGTAAGGACAAAATATCAATTATATGTCTGACACGAAGAGTGAGTCATGTCTGTTGTTATACTTACTGATCCCTCATCGTTAAATACGTTTTTAGGATAATCTTCGTTAGTGAGCCTTGTTTCAAAAAATGATCATGAAGTATAAAATTCTATCAATATACAGTATTCACAAAAACCTGATGTAAAATTACAAACTACATATATGGCAAAAGCTATATAATCAAGGGAGGTGATCAGCACTGCAGGGGTGCCATGTTAATACAACTGATTTGTTAATAAAATCTTCGAAACGGTTAAATGATCAACAGCTGATGATTCCAACAAGAGACAATTTATACATTGTACCATAATAACGATGTATATGTAAAATGAGGAAAACACTAAAGAAAATTGCATAAATTGTGTTGACAAATATTGGGGAATAGGTGACAGAAGTGACACAAAAAGTCTGTTGAAAAAAGTTTTTTTTTAATGTTCGGTGTTTAAAGCCGTGAAGCTTCCTAGACAATACGTATACTATTCTTGCAGACTCTTGCAGGTTTATAAAACACGTATCTACACCATTACCAGGTATTTTTTAATTGGTCATCATTTCGTTACTGACCAAGCCTTGCATGGAACTCTCACGTTCGCCGCAAAAAGTCTACCGCTTTGACGCTTATTTATATCCAGCGGACATCAGATGGGTCAGCCTTTGGCTCACCTTGGTTGGCGTTGAAGGAGGGTGCATGTCATCAGTTGCCAGACTCTGTTGACAGTTTTCAGAAGGAAGAAAGCAACGGTAGGTGAAAAGAGTTCGGGTTTTAATTTAGAATGCAGTAAGTATAAAATAGTGAGAAAAAATATTTCAAATACTATTTTATCCTCGTTGTCAAAATATGATGGCGATATTTAGATCATTTTGCAGTTGCATTGTACTCATACAATATCAACAAAAAACCAAACAAACATATGTGTATTAAATCATCATCATCATTATTATCATCAGTCTTTGATCGTCCGTTGTAAGGCTGAAACCTTCCCCAGGTTTCGTAGACGTCGCGGAGCCAATACTTTCTAAACTTGTCTAGTTCGTCTCTCCATCTTCTATTCTGCTGGCCTCGGTTACGCATGTGATCTCTGGGGATCCACACTGTGAGTCGTGCTGTCCATCGGTTGTCTACCATTCTTACAACATGGCCAGCCCATTGCCATTTGAGTTTGGATTCTATGGTGTCTTGGACTCCTGTTTTTCCTTGATATGATGTGCGGTCTTATTGTCTGTTCGTGTGGGGCTGAGCATGATTCTTTGATGTGCACGTTGTTTGAGGGTCAATCATTGTTACCCAAAAGTGGCTAGTTTACACTCCGTTGCCAGGTCTTGGTTATTCATGTGTTCTGACATTTATACGTCATTCATATGTGCATCTATGTATTCGGATGTCGGCAGACCTCAATCTTTCATAGTAGAATCTTGAAAATTTGCACATACACTCTCCTAAAATGAATAGAAGAAAAGGTTGGGTTTTTTTTGTTTTTCGCTAATTCCCTTCAAAAATAAGTTCTCAGTCTGGGGTTCAACCTGCAATGTTAATAGATATTATCAAATTTCATCTTTTTTAGTCATCCATATTTAGATGTCCCACGAAAGTTCGTTAAAGCAGGCTTTCATCATTTATTCGTAAAGAAAAGTGACTTAACCCTGTTGACCATTGATCTGATTTGACGTAATTATGAAAATATTAATTGATCATTTTAGTTATCAGTTTATGTTTTAATGACAAAAAAAACTGACCCCTATAAAGTAACCCCCTCACTTGGAGTACAGAAACTCTAAACGCAAACTAAAACTTGATCTAAGTACGTTTTAAAAATATGAAAAGTGCATCTGGTCTAAACTCCTGCGCACTTAAAGCGATAGATATAGTTTATTACAAAATACCAAGAGAGAATTGATTCCCTACTTAATATCCAGGGACATCTCACACTAAAACGTATTAATCAGGCAGTGATCAGTTTATTACTTTATAACAATGGAAAACTGATCCCCCATTTCAGTGATCCCCAATTCATTGACAGGAATCTTAAAAGCAGTGTATGGACATCGCGACTCACAACATGGATCCCCCGAGACCACATGCACAACCGAGGCCGGCAAAATGTTAGATGGAGAGACGAGCTAGACAAGTTCAGGATGTACTGGCTCCGTGACGCCCATGATAGGGAAGTGTGGCAAATCCTGGGGAAGGTCTATGTCCAACGAAGGACGTTAAAAGACTGATGATGATGATGATGATGATGATGATGAAAATCTGTTCTAAGTACGCATTTTTTTTCTCATATCCTTCTATTCAAACGTATTCGTGGTTTTGTTTGCAGCATTTAAAACGTATAACTCGTCAACACACTTGAATATAATCAAATATATATTCGTACTTCGCATAAATGAACTACCGTAGTCAGCGCGTATACCAGGACTCATTATCTAAAAAAATAGCAGAAATTATCTCGAAAAAATCTTCCATCTAAAATTATCAACAAAAAAAATACCGGCACAAAATTTTTTTGTTAGTCCCAAAATGACCATCGAGACACCAAAAAGCCTTTATTTTTTGGCATGTTGCCTAGTAGGATACTCATGCAGATTTTCAGGGTTGTAGTCAAAAATATTTCATGGGGTATCCAGAGACACATACATATACACGAACACTCAACGTGAGAGTAATCTGTAACCCACTTGGCTGGTTGGTTGGCCATTCCGAGGACTAAAGTGTTTTGTTAAAACGTAACAATTTTAGTGTTACAAAGCAAGAGGGACTGGTATTTATAGGATGAGATATGACTAATTCATTATTCCTTGGAAGGACTACTAAAACAGTCTAAAACGTTCTAATGAACGTAAGAATAATTTTATCTTTCATTCTGAAATCTATCATTCTGAAATAATTCAGGGTTCCGTATTAAAGATATAAGATATGTGTTGAAGTAATAGATATGAATGTATTAATCAAAGTGTCGGTTTGTCAAAAGATATCATTAGGATATCAACTCCCTTATATTAATGGACATTTTACTCTAAAATGTATCAATCATGGGGGGGGCTCATTTTATGACTTGATAGCAACGGAAAACCGATCACCCACTTCAATGATCCCTCACCATTCACAAATATCGTAAAAACAGCAGAAAACCTACTTCAAGTATGAATATTGTGACATCACATCACGTATGCATTCTTCTTCACAAGGAATGAAATTAGCAACGATAAAAATAATTGAATTTTGAAGTTCTTATTTTTATTATCGTGATAACGTCATTATTATCATAGACCCTGACATGCTTGTACACGTATTTATAAGCATAGAAACGCTCGAGATACCCACATCCCTATAAGAGGGTCTGTAGGTTGGTCGGTGGGCTGATCCGCCAGTCTCCAATATAATCGAAATCGATTTTTTGACGTAGGGTAGAAAGAATCTTTTCGGCCCTGCATTTTCACTGTGCTTTTACTCAGAGGAGAAAAAAAAAACAAAAAAAAACTAAATTAGGTAGTTTCCGCCCGTTACAACACGATCCGATCGGTCTGACATTTTTTATTTATGAAGTTAGTTTTTTCTTACCTGATATCACGTTGAATCTGAATCTTCTCAGCCTGTCACTGGTGAGTGATGTGAGTAAATGACTTATTGCATTGTAGTAATGGCAGGTGGAATGTGAACGTAACATTGGACTAATGTCTTTGTTTATACACACACACACACACACATATATATATATATATATATATATATACATATATATGTATGTATGTATGTATATAACTGTCTACTGTGCTTGAATATATGTATGACTGTCTCTTGACTGAGTATACATATACATAGTACATACATACATGCATATATATATATATATATATATATATATATATATATATATATATATACACAAACAATATATATACAAACGATAAACATATACACATGCGTATGTATGAATGTGAGTTGTGTGCATGTCTTTAGATATATACCATGATTTATTCTAAGGATTGCATATTTCCATTTGTGATTGTCTACGCACACTAAAAGGTTTTTATACGCAGACTTTTTAAGATAGGCCTTTAAGCATATGCAAATACAGATATATAGCGAGTAAAATCTGTGCAATGACGAACAGAAAGTACGTATGACTTGGCCAATGTTTTAACTATATGCATTCAAATCTGTATCGGGATAATGATTTTTGCGTAAATCTACATCTAGCGATTATTTCAAAACGATGGTGACGCAGAACATTCGAGACAGATGGAAATAAAGTGTGTCTCACTATTTTAGTATTCATATTTCGGAGCATTTCGTGTGTGCCCTTCTTCTCTGTGTCCGTAACTATACACCACCAACTTTGTGGTGGGGTGTCTTTACAGGTAATTATACGTATTTATATAATATATTGATGAAAAAAAATGTATAAATATACATATATAAATCAATCAGTCCGCTCTCAAAATAATTGTGACGTAGACACAGAAAATCTTTGAACGTTTATAACTGACTGTTATGAGTGAGTTTACGCATCTGTGTACGTGTGTGAGTGATTATGCGTGTAAGTTTACGCATATCTGGTGTACGTGAGTGCGTATGCGAATATGTGCAAAAATGTACTTTTGTTTGTTTGAACTGTCATTTTTGCTCTGGGACTTTTTTTTTTGCTGGAATTCTCATACGAGACAACAGTGATGACGAGAAGAAGCAGCCAAATATTGGATTTAGACATTTTTTCTATTTTTCTTCTCTGTTTCTTCAATCTCGAAAAAGAAATGTCAAGGGAGGGACGAATGCTAATGGTGCCCTTTACGGTCTCTCCCGTCACGCTTTTGTTGATTGTCTGTGAATATCTCTTTCTTCAATCAAACATTTCACCTCTTGTCAATCACATCAAGGAAAGTCATTTGTATTTGGGAGTGTGTGTGTGTGTGTGTGAGTGTGTGTGTGTCAGAGATGCGTCTTTCAAAGTACACAGTTGTCGGTATACTTGAATATAATTGCATGAAAATATGTATGCTATTTGTAATGCGTTTACATGTGTGTATAAACAAACAATTTATGGAATAGTGTCTCAACAGGTTATATATATATATATATATATATATATATATATATATATATATATATATATATATATATATATATGTGCAGTTTTACGTCACAGAGGTGTGACTCGGACCTGGGCCCCAATCTGCATAGGTTGTCACATTTTTGGGTCACCCCTCTGAAGGATCAGCAATCCTCTACTGCCTGCACAGCCATCTGCATAAGTCGGAGCATCTTCGATCTTGAGGCCATACTATCGTGATTAGTCTTCAAGAACTCTACAGCCAGCTCAGTTATATACAAAACACGGAGTGTTAACGCTATTATATATACTTGTGCGTGTGTGTGTGTGTGTGTGTGTGTGTGTGTGTCCATATGTGTGTGTGCGTGTGTCCATATGTGTGAGTATATTTACATAGACATCTCAGATCAATAGTTTCCGTCGGAATCCTCCTGGAATATATGCGCTATGTGTCTTTGTGTGTATTCATAATTATATATACGTGCAATCTTCATTGAAGTATATGGACTTCTTTTGGAAAACCTATTGAAAACTTAATTTCACACCTTTCTTTACCACGATATATTGTCGTACGTAGAAAGCGAAATGACCAAAAGTAGAAACTTACAAGAGAGGGGGGGGGCATGCCGACAAATGATTCTCTGTCTCTGTTTGCGTATGTGTTTGTCTGCGCACGCGCATACGTTCGTGCTTGAGCGCGTGTGCGTAAATCAAAGGATAGGACAGCAAACCGTGAGTTCAAAAGTCGAATAAAGCTTGTAGACTCATGAGCAGCATGGCCATATACTTACAATATTATTTATAAATATATAATTCCGTTCCGGTGATTAGTATAAGTTCTTTATTACTTGAAGGGAGGACCCTTCCCAAACCCCACAGAGGACCAGCGGAACACCTGTCCACGTCCAAATTCGGGCTACAACTTTTGTAAAAAGAAAAAAAAACCCAAAACACGAAACAATTGTGGCCGAACCCTAGTGATTTTGCCGCTAATTGATCACTCTACCTAATGTTTTGAGTTCGTGCGCATGCGTGCGTCTGTGTATGTGTTTGTTGCTGATTACGACAGCTTGTCTGTATCATCAAAGTTTATACATACATATGTGTCCGTGTATATGAGTGAATATATTTACGTAAACGCACGTGATAATAGATATGTTTAATGTTTTTGTAAGTAGAAAAAAAGAATGAGACGAGATGATACCATCTCACCCAAACTCTTCTGCCCAGAGATGATCTTCCAAAACCTAGACCAGGAACATAAAGGAACCAGAATAGACGGTGAATACGTAAGTAACCTCGGATTTCCTGACGAAATCTCCCATATTGCTGAGAACCCTCACGATCTCCAAATACTGCTAGACGAACTAAATGAAGTAAACAAGAATGTTGGCTTCCACATGAACATCAGCAAAACGAATGTCACGTGTAACAAACATGTTGACGACAAAGATACAACGATAAAGATCGAAAAAGTAGAGCTAGGGAAAGTGGACCACTACATCTACCTGGGACAACGGACTTCCTTGAAATCCTCAAAAGAAGAAAAAAAAGCAAGGCTGGCAAGCGTTCGATAGAGCAAGGTCGACTTTCAAGAACAAGAAAGGCCCACTAGTCGTAAAAAGAAGGGTGTATAACCGATACATCATCCCGATAGTCTCCTATGGAGCTGAAACAAAGAACCTAACCAAAAGATTGACCCACAAACTGAGAATAATAACAACATGCATATGTGATTCGAATAATTTTTTGTCTTACTAACTTCTGGAGGAGAAGTTCGATGTCTGAAATTCTAAGATGGAACATTGACAGTATGCTACGAATTATTCGGACTAGTATCCTCATCTTTATTGTCTCTATCACGATGTTTTAGTCGAGGGTGCATCAAGTGGGGGCACCCCATTAAGTCCAGGGTGTGAGAAAAATTGTTCAGTGCTAAATTATTTTTTATTAGCCCCGAAACGCTGAAAATTGCCAAAATACACCAAAATGATACTCAAAATCGTTAAAAAAAAAAAAAAACAAGAACAAAAAAAAAACAAAAAAAATTGCCAAAATGTTTAAACATCACGTTCACGGAAGCGGGGAGGACTGCAATTGATTTCCAGGAGGCCAATCCCACTGAAGCCCTTCGGTGACGAGTTCGTAAGAGGTGAACCAATACGCGTATACTTTTATTCAGATAGATAAATTTATTTAATATACATGGCAGTATACGAATATACTGGTCTTGTTTGAAGGTATGAACCCACGAATATTCACCTGAAGATTTTGTGTTCAAAATCGTTGGCTGAGACACTGAATTGTATGGCTGAGGAAAAATCTCACTGTTTCTACCACCGAGTAGGCATATGGCTGGCACATCACAGAAAAAAAAAAAAAAACACTCAGAGAGTATGTACCTCTGCTACTGCCATTGTCAGGGGAGGTAATTGTGCCTGGGTCCTTCTAAGATTCCATAGCCTATTGTCTACCCAAAAACAGAATAGCATCGAAATTTATAACGAGCGTTAAGAGATAAGCTCATGATAATCAGCGTGGCGGAACCGTAGTGTGAACAATTTTTTTCAGTGAATATGTGTATGACTGCAGTACAACTTAATCTCCAGTTTATAGTAAAAAAAAAAGGCAACAGACTCCAATGTACATGGGACGCACAAATAGAAAAAGAAAACTTTGAAATCATTTATTTCTTTAAAAAGAATTAAATGAGATCTTTATGCTTGGAGGTTCTTTTTCAGGAAATATAACACAATATGCAATATGCAATATTACGCTTGGTTCTTGGTTAATAAACTTCATTTTCCAAATGATTATGTCCAAAAAGCATAGAACGCGTGAGCGTCAAAAGTCACGTTCAAAAATCCCTCGAAGAAGAGATTTGCTCAGAATTAAACCTGTTAATGACATCACTGGCGTTTTCTACAGGAAAATATCTAAAATACAGTTTTTAAAAATCGAAAAACATCTACATTTTCGTGAATAATTCCAAACCCGTCACAATAAGGCTCCAAATGATTAGAAAAGCATTTTAGTGGAGTACTGATGCCAATTTTCAAGTTTATAAACAAAACTGCACGATGAAGAATGCTGGAAGACACATGCAAACCAATGGAATAAGTCCCCAAATAGGTGAAAAAAAAAGGATTTATACTTGAAAAAATTTAGCATTTTCAAAAAAGATCTACAGGAGTACTGATGCCAATTTCAAGTCAGTAGACAAAACGATATAGCCAGGAGCGCTGGAACAAAGAACAGGAATACACAAACAAACACGAAAAACAAGTGGAAATATTTTTTTTAAAAGGGGACGGATAGACGCTTTTGCCATCTTTGATGGCTACGATTGTTTAATGTCAATTTCTACCTTCAAACCATTTTGCTTTTGTGACTAGGAAAGTGATTGGACAAGAGGCAAATTAGTGCATTTTTAATAACCTGAAGTGAAAAAAAACAAAAAAAAAAAAAAAAGAAAAGAAAAACGAAAAAAAACGAAGAAGAAAAAAAAACATCTACGTATGAATATCACTGTCCTGGTCACAAAAGCAAAGCTTGAAGGGGAAAAATAACCGTTTTTTAAATATTTTACACGTAAAACTCACTGCATAAGAACAAAATTCATCTAATTATGTAAATGATTTTACCGTCAATAAATCAAAGTTAATGAACATTTGGCTGATATTTGAACGTATTCTTAAAGATGAAAAGTTGGATGAATTGAGAATAAAAGAAGCAGTTGAGGCCAGAGAAGGGTTCTGTGATTATTCAGCCGTGGGGCTCCAGTTTAACAGAACCTTTATTCCTAAAATGTCGCTCCCCAGGGAAAGAAAAACACGAAAGAAATTAAAACCCCATCCATTAAGTTAAACTTTTTTTTCTTCTTCCTCCTCTATCT
The DNA here is from genome assembly GCA_963457665.1 of Thysanoteuthis rhombus. Taxonomy (NCBI): domain Eukaryota; kingdom Metazoa; phylum Mollusca; class Cephalopoda; order Oegopsida; family Thysanoteuthidae; genus Thysanoteuthis; species Thysanoteuthis major. The sequence goes on along the minus strand of OY735216.1, from coordinate 56,353,379 downwards.
ATTTCTTGTTTTTCTTTACCTCCAACTCATCATCATCATCATCATTTATTATTATTATTATTATTATTATTATTATTATTATTATTATTATTATTATTATTATTATTATTATTACTATTATTATTATTAATGAAGCATGATATTGGAACTTTGGTTGAAATTGTTGCATGAAGTTCCCTTCGGGGTTATTAGGACCCACCTGAAGGGCCCTCTGGGGAAGTGGTGGATAAATCTTCCAGGAGTATGAGGACGCAAATTTTGGGAAAGCCAGAAAGAAATGGGAGTATATATATATATATATATATATATATATATATATATATATATATATATATATATATATATATATATATATATATATATATATGCGTGTGTGTGTGTGTGTACATATATATATATACATAGTATACGGACAAGTCTGACTGATGTAATATATATATATATATATATATACATATACTCCCATTTCTTTCTGGCCTTTCCAAAATTTACGTCTCCATAGATTTATCCATTTATGATAGTCAGACTTGTGTAATGCCATATATATATATATATATATATATATATATATAGAGAGAGAGAGAGAGAGAGAGAGAGAGAGAGAGAGAGAGCAAGCAAGCAAGTCTAACAGCCCGTTTGTTAAAGCATAGAAACCATTTTTTCCCGCGAAAATCCTTTAATGCTTTCAATCCATTATAGCCTGTAGAAGATCGATGCTTCAATATGTGATAAAAAGTAAAATATGTAATTACAATAAAAACTTTGGACGAATTCATTGGAGGAAGGGTTTTGCTGTTTAAGCTGAAAGTTCGTTATACCCGATATTTATATCTTATTCGGTAGATAAGGTGTAAGTTAGGTAGTTTGACGCATTTAACGAATATTGTTCAGAAAATCCAAAAGCAGTTCGGTTACCCCTCGTCCTATTTTCAATTTTGCCATGCATCGTTCGGTGAATAATGAATAAAATTTCTTAGATTTGTGGTCCAGCATTTTGTAGCATTTAGTTAAAGATCAAGTAGTTGTATATGTTCTTACGTCAACGAAACATGAACTTCCCGTTTCCAATTATAACCATTATTATAGTATTTTGATAGTTTTCTTCATGAATTTTCAGTTAAATTAATCTTTTTCTTATTAATTTCTATTATTATTCGGACTATCCTCATCTTGGTTGTTTATCATACAACGTTTCGGCCGTTGTACTCTACGGCCTTCATCAGGTATGGGGAAGTAACGAACCGAACCCTATAATTAACCGACGGGGGTATATTGACTGTACTCCCCTCTTAGCATAAGTAGTATTATTATTGTCTTGCAGTAATTTTGTCTGATTCTGTAAACACTACGCTATAAGTCCATGTGGACAACCGGCGCAAATTTTTAGGAGCCTTAAACCTCTGGTGACAGATTTTGGTATTTGATGTTACTGCTTTCTGTCTTTCATAATTAAAGGTTCCCATTTGGTATCCATTTCAATGCTAGGATTACTGAGGCAGTTTTTGCCAAGAATATGGGCCGACTCTTTCGGTTGACAATGAAGTTATATCATTGTTGTGTTTCAATTTTCTTCGACTTGGTAAACATAATTTATCTATCATTATATGATATACAAAACGATAGCTTACGTACGAAAAAATAGCTTATCATAATTCAAAATTTAATAATGATTATCGTCTTAAAAATAAATCTGAAGAGTTATAATCAGTTTAAATGGTTTAGTGAAATCAAATTGACATGATTACGTTAAGTGCGAATGACGTTAATTTCCGCCATTGTCGTCCTAAAGTCAACTCAATAAAATTACTGTTTTATTGGGATCGATCGCAACCCAGTTCAGTGTATGAGTCAGGGCTTTTATCTTGATGTGGATTACATGCAATGGAGAATTTGCATTAGATTAGGGTTTCTATCTGGCAGCTGATTATTTGCTTTAAATCAGCGCTTTTATTTTGCAACGATAACTATCAATTTTTATCACCTTTTATCGTTAAAGGGTTAGTAGAAGGAAACGTTTATAAAAACAACCCTGAGGTAAATTACGCATGAGTGTTGGTTTCAAAGATCCGAGGTTAAGGGTATCTCCCGTAATATTTATTGAATTTCCTTGTATTTTGAAGTTGTAGAAAATCAACTAAATGCTACTAAAAACATAAATTCAACTACTAACCTTAACCTTATCATATATTCAGCTAAGTAAAGTTTCCGAGAATGTTCGTTAGTCTTGAATGTGACTTATGTATCATCAGTAGCGATTTATGTAATCAACTTATTTCAATTTCTAGGTTAATTTTCGATTTTATTGGGTTTTATTTTATTTTTTGTTGTTGTCTTTGTGGGTTTTTTTTTTTGTCTAATTTTGCCCATCGACTCCAACTCAATGGCAGTGCATTTAAGGGATTTCACCCAAAGAGAGGAAATCACCCAGCAGGTATATTGTAAATAACAAAATTAGATTCATGTAATATCAGTTTAGCCAATGAGAATCTGACAGTGAATTAGTATAAAGACTAAAAAGGGAAAAGGGTAATGAGGCGGAGAATTGGTGCGTTTTCTTTTTAAAGGATGTGTGTGAGGTCTGGAATTGTGTCGCATAACAGACTGCGGTTCGCTTCTTCCAGGAAAAAAATATTTTATCAAAATGCTAAATTGGTGCATCATGGGAAGTAGCCCAATGGAGATTCAGCAATAATTAAAATGTTGCTATAAGCGACTCAAGGGAAATGAAGATGGCGGCAGAAAGAAGAAAGTCAAATTGGGTGAAACGAGAATTCTTGTTGAATAAGCTTTGAATGGTTAGGTTAGAGTCAGTATCTTCCATCGGAATTCCATTTCTGACTAACTAAATGAAGAAAGGACTTTAAAATTCATCCCGGGAAAAGAGAGAAACAAATTAAGGAGGGAAAAGGAACTTATCTTTCAGTTTAATTCTATTTTGACCTGCGACGAACGTCGACGGGTCTATGGTTGCCAAAAACCCTTTTTTTTTCTCAGACCAAATTTGAAAGGGCTCAAAGTGTTCACAAGATTGAAAGGGAAGCGATGGTGGGCGGAAGTCCTTTTTCCTTGTTTTACATATGGCTTCGTCGTATCAAACATGAGCAAAAAAATAACGAGTACTAGGAAGAAAGAGAGAAAGAAAAAGAAAATAGCGAGAGAGAAAAAAGGTTTTTAACCAATGCATACGCTTCACACACACACACACATATATATATTTATATATATACACAAACTCACACACACACACACACACACACACATATATATATATATATATATATATATATATATTTAACTTTTTCATTTTCCAATGAATTATATTGCATTTCGGGCAATATTTTTCGATTTATCATTAATGTAACAATTATTTGATTTTGATTCGGATGTTTTAAAGGTGAATGACATGAAAAAATAATTGGAAACACACACACACACACACACACACACACACACACACACACACATATATATATATATACATATAATACAACTTAAACAAATGCTGACAATTGTTGCCAAATGCTCGCAAAAAGTGAGTAAACATCGTCGCACATTTTGTACAGAATCTGTCCTTTCACTTGTTCCTACTTAGTTTGCATTCTTTTTTTTCTGTTTTTTCCTGAGATGAATTCCAACGCCATTTTATTTCTTTATTTTAGGAAGAATATGCTCCGAAACAAAGGGTCAGAAACCATCTTTGCCTGTGCAGGTTGGGTAGTATATTAATGAGTGAACAATAGATAAGATAAAAGCTTGAAATAATCGAATTATACATTCAAATTCATCTACTTACATTTTTCCATAATCTTCAAGAGGGAACTCAATTAATTTGTCAAATTTTGACATCTTATAGAAAAATCGATTTCCTTTCGAAAAGAAAAAAAGTATTTCAGGGGGATATCTTATGCTTTACACCGTACATATGCTATAACAGACAGTGAGACACTTGCAGTCACCGGCATCAGCTATTTTCTCTATCACAAAAAGTGTTTGTTTTATGTAAATATTGTTTATTGTACAGATATACAACGTAAAAATTGTATGCAAAATGTAAATGATTTGAATATTTTGTATGATAGAAAATAAATTGATGTATCATACATGAGATCATTTGCTAATGAGAACTTTAAGCTCGATTGTTTAAGAACTAAACTCTCCAAATTTAGGTGAGCTCTCGACCCTTTTTTATGAACTGATTTTCATGGAACAATTTTCGTAGAGAAATATGTGAACAGGACACTTCAAAATGTTGGGGTTTTTTTTAGTTTTTTTCCAAGATAGAATTCAAAAATTTTATGTTCATTTTTTTTCAAAAAGAAACTCCCCTTACCGCCATTTTTTGTGCTTTTCAAAGAACTCTTTCAAGAAAGATACTCTCCTTATGTCTGAATGATATATTTAAATTTCAAATCGCTTTTCTTTTTACTTAAGTTCTAAACACGCTCACTAAAAAATACCCAAAGATTATCCAAAATTTGAGGAGGAAAATAAAAAAAAAAGAATTGTGAACCAAAATTGTTAAAATTGGGTTTATGGTGATCAAGCATGATAAAAACAGCTGTGACAATTAAAGGAGACTGGGACAAAGGGATTTACTGAGTGTGGATTCCCCCCCCCCCCCAAAAAAAATCAACGAATAACAAATGCTAAAAGATAATCCATGCTCAACGAAGGATATCAATTAGAAATCAAAGCTCTCAATCAAGTTGACCAGTGTAGCATAGAGGTACGTTTTTCTATGTAATACGTAAATCTGGGAATTAATTAATTATCTAAACCGGTCTGGTTAGTCACCCAATACAAACCCTCACGTGACAAACATCTTTCGATAGCATGACATCTTGGGGTGATCAATTAAAAAATTGGAAAAGGGTCATCAATGAATGAGTTACTTCTCTCAGTTTTGTTAGACAAATGTCTGAATCTTCAAAAAAGCAAGCGTTGGTGCTGTCGTACATCAACTGAGGGGTCAGTTTAGCATAAACTGAGATTGCTAATTGAACTAAAATCCTGTTTGTCTTTCCACTATCTCGCTATTTTTGTTTTCTTTTTTTGTTCTGTTTTTTTCATGCATTTTCTTTGGCTTTACTATCCTCAGGTGTGTATAAGTTGTTTCCTGGGAGAATATAATTGGTTCTGCTGGGGCCAATGGTTGTAGGCAGTCAAGAAAGTATCCTTTGTCATCCGTAGCAAGGATCGTTATGTATATATATATATATATATATATATATATATATATATATATATATATATATATATATATATATATATATATATAATATATATATATATATATATATATATATATATGTGTGTGTGTGTGTGTGTGTGTGTGTGTGTGTGTGTGTGTGTTGATACATATTTTTCTCAAAACGTGAAAAATATATTTATACATTTTCATTCAAAACTTGTATTATATACTTTTACATCATTTCCATCACCATCGCCGCCATTTTCATTGTTAGCGTCATCATCAATATCAGATTTGTTATAATCAGCGTCTGCAGTATCGATATCTAATTGCCGTAATAATAAATAATACATAAATGAAGAATGACATTAGAAGACGCTTATTATTGCTGACCGAATAATGATCTTCGTAATCATTTTCAGGGACAGATTCGTGTTCACGTTAATGCATACATCAGTTTGATTAACTATTTTCACCTCTATTATTTTTACTACAACCGGTCACTTTCAAACATAGCAAAGTAGTGACACCATAAAGGAGTGACATAAAAAACTCACCGAGGGAGAGACATATGAAGGAATGACAAATGTATAAGTACAGAATCGAAGATTAAGGTAAGGTTGAAAGTTGTTTCGAATTTTCGAAATATGGACAAGAAAATTTTGAATATTCAATTTTACCTCCAAGTGTAAAAGAAGTTGGGGGAAGTTTAAACACAAATGCCCCAACCGAATGCACAACAGACAATCGACAATTTATTTATGGTTTGGGGTTGTCAGCGTATGTTTTAGAAACAATGAACTGATCATCATTTTATTTCATCTTTTTGAGATACTTTTAAAGCAGTAAAATTGATTAAGAAGCATTTTACATTGTGACTTCGTTACGACGATATTTGTGTCACTCTTTCGGAATTCATCCCCGATTTATCACTCCTTTGTTATGACACTCTTCAGTCATGTCAGTCCTTCGTTATTAACCAGCTACTTGGCTTGCTATTGGGACCTCCACCTTTTTTTTCTTTCTCGTTCTTGAATAGCAGCCCTGATTTGCATCAACATATTAGAAATTGTCAAACAAAACTGTCACAAAACTGCCAACGTAGGTTTCTTCAGTTTTAAAGTGAGTCTGGCTATCTTTCTACGTGTCACGCGTACAGGCCGCAACAATGGAGCTGAAGGACTGAAAAACATTTACTCCCTATTATGCCAATAAAAAACTTTCTTTTTTTTTTGCTTTTTCGACCTCCTTCAATTTTTTACGGGGGGGTATTTCCACTGTAAGTATATGCTAAATTGGTCCTCTAGATTTTGTTTGGCTGCATTCACGTTTTTTTGTTTTTTATTGTTTTTTTCATATTCGGAGGTTTTTTAGTGATTACTACCCCCAAAAAGTTGGAATGAAAGATTCATTCATTGGTTACCCCTTTTCCTTTTTTTATTTTAATTGATCACCCCAATACAACATGCTACCAGAATACTTTGGTCACGTGGCAGTTTCTATTAAATGACTAACCAGATCAGTCTTGTTTCATTTTTGGAACATGGAGCTGAAAGAACGAAGGGAAGAGCAAGTGTTCACTCTTGTCTGATTCATTTGTCAAAAGAACATCTGGAACCTTCTAACCCTTTAGAGAGTGACTTTTTTTTAACCTTCTTCATATTGTGATAAACATTATTACAAAAGTACTACAACAAAAAATGCCTCTCTGTCTTTCTCATTCAACTCATTTCAACTATCGGTCAACATTGGTTTTTCGAAGAGTAATGATATATTTGTATTAACCTCCTCTATTCATCAGTCAATCGGTCTTATACATTTATAAGTACACACACACACACACACACACACACATACACACACACACATATATAAATATATACATATATATGTGTGTGTGTGCGTGTGCATATATATATATATATATATATAGAGAGAGAGAGAGAGAGAGAGAGAGAGAGAGAAAGAGAGAGAGATGTATATATATATATGTATATATGCGACCGATAGAGTAACTGCTTCAAGGCAGCGTTGCTCACTATTGAGCTAAACTACCACCGGTAATGCAAAAGCCCAAATGAGAGTTTGGGATTGAAAACACACACACACACACACACACACACACACATATATATATATATATATTGTGTCATCCACCGACAGCTGTTTCGTTGTATTACAACTCTTAAGTATGGCTATAGACTATCCATTGTCCCATCCAGTACCACGAGGTAGGATCGAAACCTAAGCTTCAGACCTGGAGGCTGGTATATATATACTTATGCTGGATGCTATCCCTAAATTCGAACAGCATGAGCAAACAGATACATAGTGCGACTCTCTTTAACACATTCTCTCTTTCTCTCTCTTTCTCTCTATCTCTCTCTCTCTATATATATATATATAAATATATATATATATATATATATATATATATGTGTGTGTATGTGTGCGTGCACGTCTGTGAGCGTTAGAGAGAGAGGGAGAGAGTGTACAAATATACGCTTGTTTACATATACATTTTAATGTCAATCAATCTATTTATCAATGCCTATGATCAAGAGCATTTTCGATTGTTCCTGTCGAAAACACCGTCATCTGTCTTTAAATATATACATAAGCATATACGTGTGTGTGTATCAAGAAATGGACACATCTGGTCCGATGGTATGAATTATAAAGTGCATTACGCCATATAGAAACCCATTTGAGATAATCTCCCATCCTTATACGGTAAATATATCACTCGCCCTCGACAACGTAAATAGAATAAACAACTAAAGAAAATGAGGCTGCTGCAGGAAACGGAACCTGACACCAATAGGGTAGCCACTTCAATGTATCGATGCTATTACCATTGAGCTAAACAGCCACCGGTATATATATATATATATATATATATATATATATGTATATATATATATATATGTATATATATATATATATATATATATGTGTGTGTGTGTGTGTATGTGTGTGTGTGTGTGTTTATGTGTCTGTGGGTGTCTGTAGATGCCTACACGCCTGTTGTAAACAAAAAAAAAAGATTCCGTCATATCTTGGATGCAGCTGTTCTAGCGGACCACCAAGAGTAAATTGAGAAAAACAGGTTGAAGAGAGCAATACTAAAACCTTGCTTGAGAACGGAGATGGCAGTCGAACCTGAAAATGATTTGCAGTTTTTAGCTATGCATGTGTTGAGGTAGGCGAGTAAAGAGAGTTTGAAATACGTCACTTGATCCCCAGCCATGGCTACTGGATGATTCTGAGTTCACTTTGCACTGATGCCCTTCGGAAAGGCATGAATCTCAATCAAATTAATGGCCTTGTGGAAGGCATGAATTTCAATCAATGGTGAGTGATGCCACTTTGGATGGCTGTCGCTCCTATTCCTTAAATTGCAAACCACGAAGACCCAGCCGAGACAAAGAAACTTATGGTATGTGGTGCTCAAACAGAGACGACTGAAGCAGTAGACGGCGTAAGGGTACTACTTTATTTACTTTTGATTTAATTATGGAATTGAACGAATTTGTTCTCACACCTGTCATATCCGATGATTTTCACTGGCGATCAATTGACAGTCTCCTTATTACTCCAGCTGACTCTTCAGTTACCGAACTGAGAAAAATAACCAAGATATCCAACTCTCCTAACCCTGTGGTTCCCAAACTAATCTTGTCACAGAGCCTTATAAGATTTTCCAAAAATTGCAGAATCCATACCTATATTCCACCACCAGAAATCTTGTTGACTTTTCAATAACCCTGAGTGGATTTTGTATACGATAATTATCTTTGTTCTTCAAATTTTAGAAAACACTGAGATTCTAATAAGCTGCAAAGATTTTGAATGTCATTGCAGATTTCAACTTGTTAATCCAGTTCAGATACTTGAAAGAAGTCACCAAGACTCAGAATACAGCGAAAAGTATTTTTGTCAAATTTTTCATCGATAGACCCCTTATCTCACACAACCCGAGAATCCACTTCGAAAAACACTGTTCTTAGCTCTTTACAATGTAATTTGGGGACCAAAATGATTCTCAAAATGTCATTTTCGGGTTCAACAATGATATTGTGCATCTTTTTTCACAATTAGATTTTTGTTCCTGCTTGATAAGTGCTATTTGCTGATTGATTACGTCTGAAAATTACATAGGACATCAATCATTTTCATCATTTTTTGTTTTTTGTTTTGCGACCAGGACAATGATCATTTGAAATCTATATATTTTCAACTGGACAGCGGGCAAATTTGCACTTTTTTTGATCACACAAAGCACGAATAGAACTGACACATGGATTTCACAATCCTGAAAACAAAAGCGATTTTTGTGGAGAATGATAATCATTTTGTATAGTTTTTACGTATAAACAATTATAAAATATCACTTGTTACCCAGAAACAAAAACCATGTTTTACGGTTCCTCTAGTTCTCATGGAAAGACTCTATATTTCCTAAGCTTTTAACTCTCTTTTAATCCCATTCTGTGATCTGCTGAAACAGCAACATCCTTTATCTGACAAAACCCTTAGCGCACTATGTCTAAATCTGGTTCAGGACTGAATTGGGTGATCTGTTTCTACTTCACAGTCCCACAGAATTTTACTTTTTCCATTTGCTCAGCCCGATTCTCACAAATACTATCCCAGTCAAATCCCAGTCAATTGCACGATTCCAAATTGATCCCTCCCAGTCATGCTTACTCTTGTACACACTTTTCGGGCAATCTGCTCCATTTGCTACATATTAATAGTTGTATCTATTTCCAACTGTCTTGTCTATCTTCGCTTCAATACAGTGAGTACTAATACATCTGTTCTGGGCTGATATTAGTCAGGCTTCTTTTTCTCTCTTCGAGTGTCTTTGTCATTCCGTCCGTTATCTATTGTAATCTCCATTGAATAGATCTTCTTTCTGTTTTTTCTGTTTGTATTTTATTTATTGTTTTGCTTCCTCCAACATTTGTTCTCTTGTCATTTCAGCTCATTCTTCTGGCTTCTGCTTTCATTATTCTGCCTCGTGTAGTTTTCAAGCTCTTGATAATCAAGTCGACACAACCCTCGATGCCCGATGCTTCCCTTCCTTTTCACAAAAAGTTTTTCAACGTCATCGCTGGGGGTATAAGGATTTGTGCATAGACATCTATTCCCCGTGCTTTGATCCAAATTTCTCAACTCTTCTCTCATCAAGTCTGGAAAGGCGTACTTATCTAACTATGGATACTTCTCATGGATGTTTCATGCCTTCGATTCGGCTGTTGGTCTCGAACAATCGAGCCTCTAAAACCTCCCTTGATTACTGGAGATATTCTTTTCTTCCGTTGTCTTTTATTCTGTTCTCTCTAATCGAACCTCTCCATCAATACCCCACGATATTTACTGTGCTATTCCCTCAGAGTATCATTATGATTTCTTTGTAGGGTCGTCGAATCTTTTTTGTTGCTCCTCGTTTTACATTGTGCATTTTTAGAGCTCGAATTCGTGTCTGAAAATGTCTGGTTTGTGAATAGAAACCGGCACGTGACCAAAGTATTTGGCAGCATACCATGTTCAGGATGACCAATTAAAAGAGTGGAGATTGGAGTGATCAAAAAATCAGCTGCATCTCCATCCTTCTTTGGGTGGCCATTTCTATTACTACCCCCTAAATTTATTCAAGGTTTCTGATTCATTTTTATTCTTTGCAAGTATTGTTAAGTACTCCATGTATATCAGGAGGCTGAGGAATGTTGTAATCTTTCAATACAATCCCACAAGATACACATAAGACGTATCTATGAACTACAATTGGGCGAGAGAGAGTCTTTCTGAAAAATACCTCTTCTTGTGCTTAACTCGGAAATTAGTATAATTCTCCAGTGAGAAACGATCAAACAAAACCGTCGACAGTCTACATAGGTTTCTTTCATTTTTAGTGATTCTGCCGACCTATTTACGCATCGCGTGTACTGGCTGCACCAACTGAGCTATATGGCTGAACATTTAGACATTTATTCCTTATTGTGTCTGGAAAAGTAAATTGTGGGGGATTGCCCACCCTCATGGAAAGATTTTACGTTTAGGGTTCAATTTATAATGTAAATTTTTTGCAAAATTTTTAATTCAGACTTTTTAGCGATCACTGCCCTACAAAACGCGAGAGAAGTGACTTATTCACTGAGCACCCATTTTCCCACTTTTTTCCAATTGATCACCCTAAACAAAACACTTGGTTTCATTGAGTGACCAACCAGACCTACTTATTAAGAATTTTGCCACACATTCTGAAAGATTAGACATTCTAACGTATATGGTTGTAATACTGAAGGGAAATAACCGACAATCTTTAAGCGTATTTTTTTTTAGCAGAATATCTTAATTTAACCCACCACCAGCCTCCATGTCATGGGTTTCGGCGTATTTTAACCTCTTAATGTTTTTCTTGTCTTAAAGCTATAATTTTAATGTAAGGCTCACTCAATGCTACACATGGCAACTGGAACTAACTCTCAAAACTAGTGAGCAACAACGAAAAGTAACTAATTAATAGAATATAAGATCTTGCTAAAAAAGAAAGATTGGAGTCTTTGAGTTCAACATCTTTGCTAGAGAAAAGAATGAGGGTTGATTAATTTGAAATAATAATTGGAATATCAAAATATGGTGCATTATTCCTTAATATCTCTCCTCAACCAAGACATCGATTGACAAGATATTTTTTCCAAATAAACAACTAAACAATTATATATTTTTTTATTTAATAGAGTAATGAAGTTTTTGATTAACCTACTAAATCATGTTAAAAATAGCAATAGTGTACAGTTTTTAAAAATAATTCAGATAAGTTTAAAAATCATGGAGAGAACATCAGCTTACAAGGACATTTTTGGAATCTATCTGTTGAGATTTTCAAAAGAATTGTGTTAAATTGTAGATTGTATTTGTGTACATTTGTATCTTATATTTGTTTTGAAGCTGATGCATAAATATTGTGTATAGTTAGAGATCCCCTAAGAGGGATGATAAAATAACAAATAGATAAATGAATATTCCTGATATCATTTTCTTCTGACTTTGCTATTGTATATACTTCCTTTTTTCGTCGTTTTTTTGTTTACATGAAATTCAAAAAGTTGGTACTTTAATTACTTTTAATTATCTGCACACGCTTTCATAATATATACATAGTTGGTTGCATACATATATATAGTTATATATGAATATATACATAAATATACAGATTTATACGTATACGAATTGTACATGAAATAAATCGTTTAGAACATGCATCCGTACGTGAATACTTAGTTGCTCGTCAATAATCAAATACAACTTTGCATATATATATATATATATATATATATATATATATATATATATATATATATATATACACACACACACATATATTTATGTGTGTGTGTGTGTGAGTGTATGTGTGTATGTATATATGTATGTATATATGTATGTATATATATATATATATGTATACATATATATATATATGTATGTATGTATATGAATGTATATGTATATGAGTATGTCTGTGTATGTGTGTGTGGGTTCTTTGTGGTGTTCTCGTTGTGGGAACATGTTTGACGATACGGCTGCACTTATCGAGACGTCTTGATGTTAGGGTAGACCAAAATATTGACACTCCACTGGAGACAGAGTGTCTGTGTCGAACGACAAAACGAAGAGAAGCGTTTAAATGCAGAGACATTGAAATATTCACTTGAGACTAACTTTAGACAGGTGCCTGCTTTCAGGACAGACAAATAGGCAATCAGGGTAGGCCCACATGGGTACTCGCTCTATTGCTCTATCTATCTTTCTATCTATCCTATAAACTGGCTTTTGCACACACACACACACACACACACACATATATATATATATATATATATATATATATACTTTATCATTTACAGTAAAAGATCAATAATTTTGCATACAAAAATACATATATGTGTGAGCGTGTGTATGTTCGCAAACATTGCAAACATATATGTTTGCGTGCACGTGTGTGTGTGTGTGCGTGTGTGTGCAGGTTTGGTTAAACGGCGATTTAATTTTTTCCGTAATTTTTTCTCGTTTTCAGATCTAGCGCTGTCGACTGATTCTGTAGTCGTCATCAAGATCACAACGTCACAAGTTTGGTTAGTTAAAATACACACACACAAACACACACAGATATGTATATATATATATATATGATTCAGTGCAATCGTCCTGACAGTCTTTAAATATGCTCCATCTCTGATACCCAGCATTCTTCACTCACAGATGACCTGACTTTCAAAAAAATTTAAAGATTTATAAAGAGAGAGAGAGAGAGAGAGACCGACTAAAGGAAACGACAGACGGACGGTTGTTGACGTGTGAGAGGCACGAAATGTTTACATTCACAGGGTACATGTTCTTGTAAATATTTTTTTGTTTTTTAATTAATAGCTCAATTTTCAGTGTTAAATATTGAGAACTGCGATTAAACATTTACAATAGATAAAATCTTTTTTCATTTGTTTTCTGTTTGTTTGTTACTAATTGATACATTATATGCATTATATATATATATATATATATATATATATATATATATATATATATATATATAAAATATATATATATATATATATGTGCGTGTGTGTGTATGTGTGTGTGTTTAAATCCTCGATACAGTTCCATGGCAAACAACCGATAATCCCAAAAAGAAAAAATTCACACATCGTACCATATCAAATTCTGCGTATAATTTGAAAACACTAAAGAAAATTACATAAACCACATTAACGAATATTGGAAAATAATTGATCGAAATGACACAAATTTTTGAGAAAAAAGTTTTGTTTTGTACATTAGGTGTTTTGTTTTGTTTTTGTTTTTCATTCAATGTCTCTGGTCGGCGAATGAATTGCCGCAAAACTGGATTCTGATTGTGAAAGAACTGTTCGACGAACATCTTGCTCGTTCGCTTCAGAATACTTCCGACCATCGCAGGAAATTATCAAAACAACAAGTGAAGCATGATTTTCAAAGCCCCCAAGTTGTGTCGCAGCATTAAACTTGGTGATTATTGGGGAAAGTTGTCATTTTTTAATTTTTTTCTGGATTGAGTCACTCAATTCGTTTTTCGACCTACCATTCTCATGCATTTTCTGTTGTGCAGCATCCAGCTTCATCTTTCAAAACGGTGCGGATCCTTTTCAAACAATACTCTGTATTTCGAAAAAGTCAAACACTGAAGTATTAGAACACGGATTTTTCCGAACTGATTTCCACCACAAACTACAGAAGCTTTCAGCTACAAGAGTTCCCTAAACAATGATAAAAATTCCCCTATAATCGATTATGCGCCTTGCGTGGCCCAACCCAAATTCTTTACTAAACAATCTCCAGACACAAAATCGTCTTCTGTTCGAAAATAGAAGAAACTATGATTCATCTGAAAAGATGGTCATCTACCAATGTTCTGTCCAATGTCTCAACTACCATCTTTCTGATAAATGTTGATCAGTAAAAAAAAAAGTGGCGTTCTCCTAGATCTTCCTTAATGACTCATGTGCGCATTTCTGTTTGGGGTGGACTTCAACTATGTCACCTAAGCCTTTTCATAATTAGGAGTGGGTTTTTTTTCCTGATTTATCACGCGAAGACAGCTTGCGATATCCTAGGTCGACCCCAACAAAATGGGATGTTTTCCTTTCCTTCTTTGACGAACTGCACAATCACTCTTTTTAACTGTTGAACGCACAATCATTCTAATTCTTTTATTCATCATGTACACAATACAGAAGTTACAGAGATCATTTTCAGTCGGAATGAAATTTAGAGAGGAGTTTGACTCTGCAGTAATCAGTCTTGTATCTCTTTATCTGTTTATCATGGTATAAATCGGGTTAAAAATAGACGATTTAAAAATCTGGTTGACGGTGCCAATGATATTACCCCATTCATGTATCCTTATTTCCATCGTTTCAATCTCAACCCTTTCCGGCAACGTGAGATGTATATCGCATTTGGTAAACTCAAAAGAGTTTCGAACAGAGGTTTTCAAGAATAGTTGGGCGTTGCTAGTATTATCAGCCTTGTTGTCATTTCTAGAACATGAGCTTCTGACATTTCTCTCCTGACAATTTCTCTTGCACTTCATTCAGGGCTGTACCGAACTTTCATAAGGTTGTCTGTTTAGCTTGAGGCTCGCGCACGAGCAAACCGGTTATATTTTTGTCAACGATCCAGCCTGGGGATCGAAACTTTAAACTAATAAGTCCTTAGGGAGCACCTCCACCTTGCACTCGAAGACGTAGGGTCAGGTTCATTCAGAATGCCTGAGGAGTCCTAGTAAAAGAGGTGCCGATGAAACTGGACTATTTTTATCATTCAGCCGTGTGCTTGAGAGACTCAACACTAAATTCGACCTTTTGTCACACTTCGTCCCCGTGGGGAAGTAAATAAATACCACCAAGGGATGGAACCACAAAACATAACTAAATGCATACCTTGTTATGCTTTTTGTAGTAAAATTTGGTTCTTGCGTAATCTTCCTGTTTATAACTCTCAAAACCATGTGACAATATATATATATATATATATATATATATATATATATATATATATATATATATATACAATTGTTGTGATACTTACTGATTCCTCATTGTTGAATACGTTTTGGTGGTAACCTATGTAAGTAAGCACTTTATCTCAAAAAATCAAATGATGTCTAGTATAGAAGAACATTCAAATACAATACACAATGATAATTCTCTATCAAAAAATGTACATGCGTTATGATAAGGTCATAAATATAAAAAAATAAAAGCTATATATTAAAGTAATAAATTAAGCGGAGGTGTTGTTTAATCACTACTGCTTGAGTGCCATGTTGATAAAACTGATTTGTTTTCAAGTCACAGAAAGCATTACATTGTATACAACTGATGTCCCAACATATACGCGCGTCACACGTATAGCCAGCCAGCCAGCCAGCAGGAATCTCTTAAAAACTGGATAAACCTACGTTGACAGTTTTGGTTGACGGTTTCGAATATTTTTTATTTATCTAAGTATCTTTCTATCGATATAGCAGTCTATAAATCAACCTATCATCAACACCTTTTATCAATCGATCTTTCTATATTTACCAGTTGATATTTCTAATAATACTTCTGGTCCACTTTTTGAACCATTCTATTAGAAAGTGTCAACCGAAACTGTCATCAAAACCATCCACACAGGTTTCTTCAGTTTTTTAGATGGGTCTGGCTGGCTGCCTAGCAAGCTGCTTGGCTGACTACCTAGGCAAGTCTCACGCGTACAGCCCGCAACAATGGAATCTGACGGCTGAAAATTTCAACATTTACACCTCATGTCAGGAAAAAAAGTTTTTCTAGATTTTTCTTTGAAAATTCTGCTTCAAGATAGTTTTTTTTTGGGGGGGGGGTTCTATTTGCAATGTAAATTCATGCGATATTGATCCCTTAGTTTGTGTCCGGCTTGTTTTTTGAAAATACAGGCTTTTTTTTTTTAGTGATTATTGGTCGACAAAAGGCGACAACGATAACTTATTCATTCATCACTTCTTTTCCCAATTTTTTTAATTGATCACCCTCAGCATGGCATGTCACCAAAATACGTTGGTCACGAGACAGTTTTCTTTTCATTTGCTCGTTTTTTTTTTCTCTAAATCAATAAGACGATCAACATGAACTGCTCTATAGATCCCTTGAAGCATCATCGAGCTTCGAAAAAATACCTCTACCCCAAATCACATATAAACTGAACAGCAAAGAATTAAAGTAAATTTAGTAGTATCACTTCTTCTGGGCTATTTCTCTGTGGAGACTGCATTTCACTGAAAGCGAAATAGATGTTATTAGGTAAATCTTAGATACAAAGTAGTAAACAAAATTGGTTTAAATGTTTAGAACTTTTGAAATACGTAACTACAAACGCAACCACACGCATATACACATACGTAAATACATATACATATGTGAGCATGAGTGTACATTATATGCGTGTAAATAATATATATACATATATATATGTGTGTGTGTGTGTGTACGTATGTGTGTGAATGTATTTGTGTGCCTTTGTAATTAATTTATTATAAAACTTGTAATTGCTCCAAACCCTTCGATGATGACTGCAATTGTGCTAACCTATGTTTTTTATGTGTGCGCAAACATAAATATATATATATATATATATATATATATATATATATATATATATATATATGTGTGTGTGTGTGTGTGTGTGCGTGTGTGTGTGTGTGTAAGCACACGCTCGTGCCTGCATATTTGTATGGGTAGGTGTGCGTGTATGTATTTGAATTAACCAGCAATTTTTTTAAATCAAAATTTATATCATGTTTTAAAGAATATTGCTTTATTTTTTATTGTCTTATCACATGTGCGACATTTACGTGGTACTATGTATACTAATGCCTCCGAGGGAATATGTTTTGCTTGATATTTTCCTTATTCTTTTTATTGTTTTTATGTAAATATCATCACGAGAACTTGTTGAATAATATTCAATGGAAACTTTTACAACGTTACAATCAAGAAAATACGATTTTTTAAATCATAATAATAATGAAAAATGTATGTTTCGAGATCTATCTATATTTTATAAGAATGGATTTTTATTTTAAAATCCCGGAGTTTAAAGAGAATTTCCATACCTTGAATTGTAGTTCATCTTTATTATAATAAAAAAAACTATAACTCATCGCCTTGCAGACAATTATCATAAGTATGAAAATAAAAAAAGAATTTGATATTTGTTGGAAAATCGCCAAAACAAGGGCTATTAAACAAGAGCTAAACCTTAATCTTACAACACTTTCATGATATTATGTTACTTTGAACGATCATTATCTTTAATCGTCATATGTGTATATATATATATATATATATACAAAGTAAAAATCAGGAATGCAATATAATGCAATACATATTATATGAAATATAATATGATACAATATCTGATATATGATGGGTTTATTTCAAAAAGTGCTCGATACATTCAGCACTAAACATTAAGTTGATTTAAAGTAGAGCTTAAAATATAATGGAGTAAAGGTTGGCTACACGAACACGTCTTAAAGCTGATAAATATAGAAAGATCGATTGATAAAAGATAGAAGTAAATGATCAGTCGATTGATAGATCGCTACATAAAAAGAACGTTACATACATCCATAAAATATATCCAAAACTGTCAAACAAAACTGATATATATATATATATATATATATATATATATGTGTGTGTGTGTGTGTGTGTGTGTGTATGTGTATGTGTGCTAACCCAGCGCGTTGCCATTAATCACAGAACTAAGATTATACACTAGAATTTTCAGATCAAAATTCAGCTAATAACCCATTGCTATAGCCCCGAATATGCGTGTGTGTGTGTATGTGTGTGTGTTTGTGTGTGTCTGTGTGTGTGTCTGTGTGTGTGTGTGTCTGTGTCTGTATCTGTGTGTGTGTTCATGCACGTGCGTTCATTCGTGTGCATGAATGTATGTAAGAGAATATTAGATACGCACAGACAGTCAACAGATAGTACTTTAATTTCAGCCTCTAATATCATAGATTTCAGCCTTTGACACCATAGATTAAATTCATTCCTCACCAATATCACATGTGAGCAGAAATGCCGAATAATGCATCCTTATTGCTTATCAATATCAAATGAGTCGATTAAAGAAAAAGTGGGTAAGTAGAAATATCTGTATGAACAAATCCTCAGAAATGTCTTGTATAGACATGAATTTATTAAATTCCAATCCCATTGTTAGTTTTCTACGTTGACTAAAGATTAATCGAAATAAAATAAATTTGCGTTTCTATAGATAGAATTTTAAAAGAATTTTGATTTTTTAAGTCGTAAAAATTGAATGTGTCCTGAATTGGATATGCTATGAAGATTCCATCTATGATTAAAATGCAAACAAAAGGAGTGGTAAAAATATGAAACTTAAAACCTTTAAATAATGTTATTAATATAAGATATTCATAAGAAAAGGGAGTCCAAGGATCATTTATAGTACATTATACATTGATATTCTATTAGAGATTTTAAAATGAACTTAAATAGATATTGTTCAAACACACATACACACACACACTCAAACACACACACAAACATACACACACACACACACACACACACATATATATATATATGTATATATATATATATATATATATATATATATATATATATATATATATATATCAAATCTAATATAAGTGAAATGTTCCATTTATAGTGCGAATTCGATCCTTTTTCACTCTGTAGATTTTGGAAAATGGGAGGTTACTTGACAATAAAATTCATTTGATATATTTTACTATATATATATATATATATATATATATATATATATATATATATTATAGTATAGTATAGTTAATACCAAGGTATTTCCTTCACATTTGGAATTATATATCTATCTATATCTATACGCATATCGAAAGAAGGAGAGAGAAATAGGGTGTAGTTTGTATGTATGTCATGAGTT
Organism: Thysanoteuthis rhombus; assembly: GCA_963457665.1. Classification (NCBI taxonomy): domain Eukaryota; kingdom Metazoa; phylum Mollusca; class Cephalopoda; order Oegopsida; family Thysanoteuthidae; genus Thysanoteuthis; species Thysanoteuthis major. Next base: position 56,333,662 of record OY735216.1, on the reverse strand, counting down.
GGTGTGTGTGTTTGTGTATCTTCTATATCAAAAAAGTTGGCATACAAACGTGTAAAAATACGTATGATATGTTAGCGTGTTCCAATTGTTTGTAAATATACGTATTAGGAAACCCGCTGAAATGAAAATTAATGTCATGTTTTGTAATATTTCTAACCAAAGGCGGACAACAAATATGTTTCTGAAAATATAATCCATGACTGATTGTGGAGATTCGACATCAAATGACGCACAGACAAAATATAATTAAAACAACTCAATCCCCACATCGAATTGGTTTGCGAATAAGCAGAGCATTACCACATCGTTTTGAACAGACCACCCAGATGGATGTAATAAATCTATGTTATAATAGTAAGAAGAAGAAGAAGAAGAAGAAGAAGAAGAAGAAGAAGAAGAAGAAGAAGAAGAAGAAGAAGAAGAAGAAGAAGAAGAAGAAGAAAAAGAAAAAGAGGCAAAGGGATGAAGAAGAGTGGAAAGAAAGACAATTGGGGATGATTAAAGGGGGAGTAGGGCAAGAAAAGTGGTGATGGGTGGGAGGAAAGAGTCGAAAGAAGAAGAGGAAGAATAAAAAAGACACGAAAACAAGAAGAAAAAGGAGAAAAAGAAGAAGAAGAAGAAGAAGAAGAAGAAGAAGAAGAAGAAGAAGAAGAAGAAGAGGTGGGGAATTAAAAAAGAGAGAAGGAGATGCAGGAGTAGCGGAGTTAGCGGAGTTTAAAAAGCATAAAAATAAACAATTGAAAATCTCTGAGAAATGAAGGAAGATGATGATGATGATGATGATGAGACATTTTGTTATAAGAATCGCCCTCTCTTGTCGAAAAACTTCCTTCACTACATCATTATTATCATCGCTAATAATCGCCGCCAATATTTCCCCTACATCATAGCTATATATCTATGCCACTTATCCCTAAAAGTCACATAAGTCACGGAAGAAAATGATTAAATTTTGGAACAGTTACGGGAATTTTCGTAATGACCTTCTCAGCATCGTAGCTATATCCACACAATATCTCTAAAAGATCTCAATGATATTTCCTTAGAAAAGCAGGCCATGGGATGATAAAAAGAATTGTTAGATTTTGCGATGGATTAAGTAATTTTAACAGTTACCTCCCCTGCATCCCCTCATCTATTTTTAAACTGATTTTAATTCTGTTTCAGTGACAATGGCTCTGGCAGAGGTATGCGCTCCCTGAGTGCTTTCTACTCACTATTATTGACTTTTAGCCATATTTTTCTCACTCATACGTGTGTATTGTTTTTGCGTATTTTAAAGAGTCTTTTACATACGTTTTAAGGCAATAGTTTTTTGTTTTTTCTTTTCCTGTGACTCCATTTCTGTTTGTGTGTAGTGAAACCGTTCGTCCGGCCCACAAGGTGGATCAGAATTGGTAAATAGCCATTCCCCGGTGACTCATGAGTCGGTGTGTTTTTGGTTATGTGTCTCGAAGCAAATAATCTTTCTTTGATATTAGGGCGATTGTGTACATTTTCATAAAACATCTCTGGAGCCTTGTGACTGCTCCTCAGTCAAAAAGATCACAGTGAACGGTGCGGACAAACGATATGCAATTATTTTATATGGAAGGCACACAGGCTTTTATGGGAACATAAATAAGAAGACCTCTGAAAGATTCGCCAAAGAAAAATAATAAAAAAATAAACATATTCACACGGGTATGTATGCAGACACTTCGAGGTACACGCATACACACACTCATACGTGCACATATACAATTTTTTTTTGTAGAATATGATACGCTAGAGAATACACAAATGTTAAGAAACACAATCAAGCGATAATGTGAAATGTGTTCATAAATGTTGGGGCTGCATGTGTGCGTGTGTTTGGTATAGGAATATACGGGTGAGAGTGCGTAAGTATGTGTACAAAATTTATGACATAAGTAGAATTAAGAAATAGCTCAAGATACACTCACACACACACACACACACAAACACACTCATTTATATATACATACATATATATATATATATATATATATATATATATATATATATATATACACGTGTGTGTGTGTGTGTGTGTGTGTGTCTGTGACAGTTGGTATGTCGCTGTATTATTGTTTATTGATTGTGACACGAAGGATAGATGAAAAACAAAAGAAATATTATCGGCATATCAGAGTTTTGTTTTTTGAGGTAAAATGCGACTCAAGCGTTAAAGAAAAAAAGATTTTAGCCGTTCATAGGGAAGATGATGGAGACCAGGGCGTGTTGGGTACAGGGGCAGGTTGAATCACTTGCTTTAATTTCTGTTTCCGCCACTTGACGGCAGCACTGTAAGCCTCAGTTTTGTGCAGAAAGATTTTGGCCATTTTTCTTCTAGGCTTCTGTCATACATATAGTTGGCAGGAAACTTTTTGCATGAAAAAACGTTTTTTCACCCTGATAAGTAACCTTTTCTCTTTTGTGAACGAATGCCTATCTTATAGTGGATTGTGCAGTTGAGAATAGAGCAGTCTATGTTTATGAAAAGTGGCAATAATATATATTGTATATACTGCATTTCAAGCAGCTTCTGTCCGAAATCGTTCTGGGAATAGAATGTAGAGAAAACCATGTGTTTGGAACTGGTTGATACATTGTAAGTTGGGCTACTTGGTACGCTGTAATTGTATGCACTTGAGGCTGAGGGAGAACAAAAAGCAAGCAAAATAACAAAATAAACTTCAAACAAGTCATCGGTGTCGTCATTCTTTCCTTATTGTTCTTTTGTCTATCTTCCACCTGAATACAATACATTCTTGAGGTCCCTTCACTTATGTTTCCACTTGTCCAACCAGGGGGTCATTATATTGCTAAAATCTAACTTCCCTCTCGAGTAGACTCTTGTCTGGTGAAAATATACACATTTATATATTTCTCAGTTATAACACTACATTAATCACATCTGTCTGTATTAGTATGAGAACGAAATTGCCCAATTAGAATATACCAACGCTACCCACTCTTTTCCGAATGTTCAAATGATGATATAATAAACTAGGCAAATGTTTAAGATTTGAACGACCCACCCAAAGGAAGTTTCGTTCCCATTGTAACTTCAGATTATATTTGTGTTCTGATGAATTGATTTATTTGATTATTAATTAAGTCACAGCCATCTAAGTGGAAAATGTACCAACTGCACGATGTCATCCTATTTTTCTAATGCTCTGCATTCCTAATAAAATGAACCGTTGATATGCTCCAATTGATGACACTAAAGGTCCGCAGAGATTACTTCTCCAGCATCTAATAATTCATTGTAGACCATATATGTCTACTTCCGCCAGATGTATAGCAAATGAAGTCCTGGTTTTTCAGCGGGGATAGGATTTTTCATCGGATAATTATCACTTCTTTTTTGTGTTTGTTTAGTGAAGAACTCATTTCTTAACTGCCAGGTAAGAATTGATAGGAACCGGGCTTTCCACCATAAGCTTCTTTTAGATTTGCTTGAGATATAGTGTATAGTTGGACGTGATACGTTGTGGAGTTGGTTGGTTGTTTTTTTTCACCAGATCTATGTTGCTTTGACGGGGACTTGCTTCAACAGAAACCTTTAAGAGATTATCATTCATACTTGCTGGTCTTCTAAAATGGTTCTCATATCAAACAAATTATTGTAACTCTTTTAGAACTTTCACGACTATCACAGTCACCTGTGGAGTTACTGCACAAATCCTTTCATTGTCTGCGTCGTATTTCTGTCCAAATGAAATTCATGCAGCATTCAATAGTGGACGTAACCTTGATTAAATCATTAGTCCCCGTGCAGTTAAACGTCACCATACTCTATAAAGGTGTTAAACTAAATTCAGATCAGCTTGTTTATTATTATCAGATTCCAAAACTGGAGTTAAACAGAAGTAGCTATCAAACATGGCGAAGGATTTTGACCTTTTTCATATTTGCGTGTGCTTGTGTTTATTTTTTCTGTTTGTTTATGTGTTTGTTCGTATTCCAGCAATTCTATCCATACCGTCTTGTCTAAAGGCCAGGAAAATGGCATCAGTACTCCACTAAACTTCTTCTAAAAATGATTCTTTTATTCGGGAGGGATTGACCCCTTGCAACCTCATTTTGGCCGGTTTATTGATAACATTCGGATTCTTTAGAATCTAGATGTTTAAAAACATCTAAATTCTGTAGAATCCGAATGTTTATAAACATTTTTTCTCTATTTTAGATGTTTCTTGTGGGGAACACCAGTGATGTCATAACTGGAATTTATTTTGACCATCTTTATTCTCCGATGTTTTTTTTTTTTCACATGACTTCAAATTTTCACGTTACGGTTCTTCAATTATTGACTGCGATGACGTGTTGACTCCGTTTTTCTACCATAGCAACAACGAGAACATCAAGAGAAATCCTCACCAAAATTAAATTCTAAAATGAACCCCTGCCCTATCGTGAACTCACAACCGACTGAGTGCCAGGAGGCTGTCTTACTGACGAAACCAAATTGGCAAAACTTAAATATTACCGATAACTTATACTAATATTCACGGACGTTCGAATGAATAAATACATTTATACAAAA
>OY735216.1:56289104-56326604 GCA_963457665.1 Thysanoteuthis rhombus | reverse complement strand
GCAATTTAGACTAAAATAAACATATCGCTTAAATTCGGCTTTACTGACCGTCCAGCTCGCAGGGATATCGGTTTCCAGGTCTGAAGTGAAGGTTTCAATCCTACCTCGTGCTACTGGATGGGATAACAGATAGTCTATAGCCACACTGAAGAGTTGTAATGCAACGAAACAACTAATAAATAATATAATATAATATAATATAATATAATATATATATATATATATATATATATATATATATAATATAATATATATATATATATATATATATATATATATATATATATATATATATATTATTGTTTCATCCACAGACAGCTGTGTATATATGTATGCCTGTACTTCGAATCAAGAGAAAAGCTGCTGATCCATTTGAATATGATTCGAATATGAACCGGATAGTTCCATTCATGCGTGGTTACATCGAGAAATACGTCCATTCAGGCGTCGTTGGATGATGATTAACAAAGTTGCCTAACTGACCATCTCTACTGTGTAATGAGTTTGATCCTCACTGGCAAACAGTAGTGCACTCACAGACACACACACACACATATATATATATATATGAAATTTCGAAGCAAATATGCAAAATCATATTAATTTTATACGAATATGAACATGCAGATAAGAGTTCATCTATTCAGATTACATATGTATGAAGGCTCAGGATATATATATATATATATATATATATATATATATATATATATATATATATATATATATATATATATATATACTAATACATGAATAACATAAGAACATGCACATGTATGGATATATATATATATATATATATATATATATATATATATATATCTTATATAAATGTGTGTGCATATGTGTGTGCATGAGTACATAAGTGCACTACCACACATATGAATACTCACATACGCACATATATATTACTTTCTAGGTATCAGCGTTAGGAAAGATTACTTTTCTAAAATGAATTAATCTTGTAAATCGAGCTTCCGTATAAGCTTGCTAACTTGATACTGATGCAAGTTCCTTGAATGTCTTTACAATTGCTTTTAGCTGGTTATTCTCATCGTACTTCTTTATACGAATATACACAGAAACATGTTTATATCATTTTCATGCACTAGTAACTTCTATTGCTAATCGGTTTGGCGCGTGCCAATATATCAAAGAATGTATGAAATCAACATAGTGGTATAATATATATATATGCTTGCGTATACATGTATATCGGTGATTCTGCAGTATATACCCTATCATACTGAAACTATCATGCATATACACGTGCATATATGCAACCAATTCATTTATCGGTTAATTAATCAGTAAACAAAGTCTCCGTATTCTTTTACGCTTATTTATGTATATATACAAAGATCCTATAAACCCAGAGTACTAAATATGTATCTGTGTACGTATACATGAATATGGACGTACATATCGCTTTTACATAAGTATATCTATAATTATTTGAAAGCGTTATATACGTCCATATTTAACTATATCTATATTTAGACATAAAACACATACATACTCATATATATATATATATATATATATATATATATATATATATATATATATATATATATATATATATATATGTATATATATATATATATATATATATATATATATATATATATATATTTCCACTGGCTGATGAGTAATACCGAAACAATACATATATTTTTAAAACATGTAACATCATATGTTGAATATACCTACACGGAAAGACGTATTTACATATGCACAGAACTCCCAATGTATCCATGTAGATATGTAAATGTATATACATAGAAATTTATGCACTTTGAAGAAGATGGCTACTCACGCAACCAGCACCAACACCAACACGCCTACCAACATAAATATAAGAACCCCAAGTAATTGAGAAACAGTTCTTCCGATTTCCTTTCCTTTCTCTAATGCAATCCAAGCCATTATTTTAACCATGTTCTCTTCCTCATTAATATTTGCTACGAAGAACAACGTTTCCTTCATTTCCCGCCAAAAACCGTTACTTGTGTAAGAAGAGCCATGATAATCATGACAATAAAATCCTATTTGTCAGACCATACATATCCCAGGCGCCATTTTGCCGTCCGTGGATCCTAATATTTTGGTTTGACAGCAAAAGAATCACGAAGCTTAATCATAATAAATAAATAAATAAAAACGTCGAAGACAATATTATATCACTTCCGAAGACGCATGCGCTGGAGGAACGAAAATATGGGATTGCTCTAATTAGTCCTCATTTATTTCCAAATCCAATTTTCGTGAGTAAATAAATAAACTGCGATGTTTTTATTCATCGAAAAATGTACTCCTGCTTTCGACGTCATAGTATTCGAGCATTAAGCAAGAATTACACAAAAAGTCTAAAGTTCAGATTGGATCGTTAAAAATTGCGTAACGAAATTTATTCTCTGTTCTTGTATACTATCTCGAAGAAACCCTACCTTTTATTAATTTTGATTGCCATTTATCTTCAACTTGATTTTTTTTAAAGCTTTTCCTATCACAACTGGTTTGGGATGAAGAGTTTTCGTCAATTGAATTCCACGTGAGATGCATAATCTGGTAAATCTCCGTTTCACACTTCCATTTCAAATACTCGAATTCAGGTTTACCGTCTCGACAGTATTATGCAGATGTTAGCTCTCTTCCTTCGGAAAGCAATTGGGTTGGGTGACCTTCAAAACTTTTTGTAGCTGAAGAAAAGACAAGCACCTGCTACAAGATTGAGAAGACTGATTTTAAGGAAGACTTATCAACGCACAATAAATGGCAAATGTGAATTGAGTACTTAGTGCCTATACATTTGAAAAAGAAAAGTATATTGTCAAACACTCAGATTTGACTTTATTATCGCAATTAGTCAGACCTAGAATTTAAGATGTGTGAATTTCAGACACGAATAACACAGAGAGTGGATAAAAAGAGTGATACGTGACGTCATGTGTCAATTTACGTTTCCAAGTTTTTGTAAACATAGAATTTCTGTCCTGAAAAATAATTCTTTAATTCATATTATAACAAGTATACATATTTCATCTATAGTTATTTTCGATGAAAATTACCTTGCTGCTAAAGATGTCATTAAAACAATCAACATAATGATAGAATCATTGAAAATATGATAGCAAAAGGATTTTTTTTTAAGGCAGTAGATATCTGTCTGTGATTTTAAGGTACTTTTCAGATTTTTAATGATGCAAAGGAGTTTGACCCTAGCGCAGCCAAGATTGTTCAAGTACACTGTTCGTAATGCAGAGTAATTGGATTATTTATCATATCTGACAGACAAGGAATGTACCTACTCATATCTTATACTATAAGCAACGAGACTTTATTTCTGTTTCTATATCTGTAACACTGGACTTCTCCACAAATGTTACAGTTTTGATGAAACTAGTCCTTATTCGAAACCATGGACTCTTAAACTGAAACGGGTTCTGTAGTTTCTTTTCAAAAAAATCATCTGATAAAAATTCAAATATTTTTCACGGAATCAAGTTACAAAATTTTTAATGTTTCTCATCTAATTGCAACCGACAAGGATACGAGGTCGCTATTATCGAATGCAGTCGAGGTAAAACTGCCTCAAATCTCAGAAACTATTAAGAATAGAAAGATACATTTTACCAAACGATAAGATGAATTTTGAAGATTCATTTAGATTTCAAAAATCGACAACCATTACCGGTATTACGTAGAATAAAAATTTGACATTAGATTGAGGATACAGAGACGACTCTGAATCCAATTCAGTATTAATACATGAAAATTAGATTCCAATAAATATAGACAAACTAATTACAAAAGATCGACGTAATATATAGTGAACAAAACTTACCCGAGCAAATACGCTGCACACATTTTCATTTTCAATTGTTGAAAACACAAGAACAAAAATACACTAGTTGTACCAGGGTCCAGGGTAAATTCGGCACTGCGAAAAAAAAAAAAAAAAAAACCTCTGTGGTGCCCCACCCCTTTTTCGCCTAAAGCCCTAAGCACGTGCTTATTTTGCTCAATGGTTAATCCAGATCTGGTTGTAGGTTCTCAGAAATCTTCCAACAATTTCAATGAAAACAAAACCTTCATCAATTCATGTGAGTTAATCATCGTCACTCCCAGAAACTCTACAGTTCACAAAGCATTTTGTATGAATTTCTTTTGTATCGTAAAACTAAAAAAATTATTAAGATATAAATTGCGCCCAAGTCAGGAACGAATGTGTTTCTAATCTTTGTTAAGAGTCTATCATCGTCATCGTCAGTCTTTTAGCGTCCTTCGTTGGACATATATCTTTCCCAAGATTCACCAGATATTTCTGTCATGGGTCTCACTGAGCCAGTACTATTTGGACTTATATAGTTCGTCACGCCATCATATATTTTGTCTGCCCCGGATTCGCATGTGATTTCTGGGGATCCACATTCTAAGTCGTGACGTCCAGCGGTTGTCTGACATTCTCGCAACATGACCAGCCCTTTGCCAATTAAGTTTGATATGTGTTCTATGATATCTCGAACTCCTGCCTTTTATCTTATGTATTTTGATGTCTTGTAATCTCCCCATGTCATGTTCAGCATGATTCTCTCTTGTGCACGTTGCATGGTTCTCAGTTCAAGGGTCAGTCTTATGGTTTAATACCATGTTTCAGTTCCGTTGGTGACTATCCGGAGGATGTATTGGTTTTATATATACATTGGTTCATATATTTTACTTATCTGGTTATATTTTGTCCTAGTCCTGGCCTTCTCAGATTGCCCTTTAGAGCTAAAAAGAAGTTCAGTATACCATCACCTCTTTTATTGACAAGAATATATAGCTAGAAAGACCGGAATTCAATTGGTGGTAGATTGGGTGTATAAACTAAGGGTCACTATATTAAAGGACCCTATGGGAAAGGCGTTTGGTTCTGTTTTGATCTTTCTTTTAGGGGTGGGGGATTTTTTAAATGTGAATATCTGCAAATTATTTTTAAATACAGAGTACCGAGTCGACATATACATAGAGGACAGAGCTAAAAATTCAAGTTGACCCAAAACAGCAATTTCTGCATTAAAAAAATTCATGTTAGCATGTATATTTTAGCAAGGTTCATATTTTTGCTCATTTCTCTGATTCCCTTTTGTTTAGCTCCAATAAATTTCCTGATCTTCTCTGCTCACCTTTTAGAGTTGAAAAAAAAAAGCTCAGTGAATCCCATACTTGTGAACGCCGATGACGTAATGCCGTCTATGGTTATACTGCTGTAGAAAACCCTTCCAGAAGTCTTCGCGAAGCAAAGCCATTCATTCATACAGAAGAAGAAAATTAGATAAGAGTCCATGATAGGTGAGAAAATGTTTGCATCTAATTAGCATTATACTCACTCAGACAGATACGCTCGAAGGGACAGAATATCAACCTTATTTTGATAAAACCAGAATATCAATGATGCGTCCACGTACCACTGAAACGGAAACCGCGGGTAGGGAGGGCTACTGGAAGGTAAACCGCGGATAATTTTAATCTATAAACTCATGCTTGTAAACGCTGCTGATATAATTTTTTATGTGGTTCTCCAGCGTTCTTCTATTACGTCACTGTTATCATGATTAGTTAAAACGAATTGTAGAGAAGTGTGAAAGCATTAAAAAAATGAAAGGTACATACAGGCTACAGATATAGAAACATGTGTATATTCCTGCACTTACACACTATCTTTTATACAAACAGTCGCTGTAGAAGATTTATATATACATCTGTGTTTATACGAAAGACACAAACCATGACAAAGTAGTTCAAGCCTTGAAACGAACCTCATTTTCCAACCTGAGCTAAGCTTAGTAAATATCAACATATGCATCCCCCGTGCACACACATACACACACACACACACACACACACACACTCACACACAGAGTGTTGGATAAACAATTAGGCTGATTAGGGGTTCGGAAGGGAGGTGGCTTTGGAGCAAAAGAAATTGTCTAATTTAGTGTAGATGTGAGTATTTTGGATGAGATTTCGTACTTTCACACACACACACACACACATATATATATACATATATATATATATATATATATATATATATATATATATATATATATCATGACAATAAGGCTGACCTGTGAATTAACTGCAAGTCCAGCCTTATTATCGAAATATACGAGCAAAGGGCGGAGACCTCCATAGCTACCTCAGGCATCAGTCATGACATGGACACTCCTGTCAAACCCACGACCTAGTGGCCTTGTTCATATTCGTGCTACCTCGATGGGGCATAGGATACAAACCCTTGGTATAAACGGTGGTGTCAGCCCTGGGCAGGTCACACTTCACCTTAAAACTTCATTGCTTGGGCTGGAAGATAATTGTGCACACAGGCCCCGTCGTCTATGGTCTTACTGGTGTGGAAAACACTTCCCAAAATCTTTCCGAAGCTGAGCCATTCATTCATACATATAGTACAGTATACACAGTGCAATGGTACGAGTTATTTAACGTGACTCAGTCCTTTTATTCTATTCAGCTTGGGGCATGGGGGTTAGATCAGGGGGGGGGTGCCTTACTAACGCTCAGCCTAAGGGGCCCGGTGTGGAGAGGGTAGATAATCCAAAACAGCACAGAGAAATGCACACACCAAAGCGAATACAGAATAACCAAACCTCTTCTAAAGAGTGAGTACTCGTATAATCATATCAAATATTCTATTGTTATTCTATTAGATAAAGCGAGCGAGTCCGTGGTAATAAAAATTTGACAGATCATCAAATATTCCGGCCATATTTAATCTTTAGCTCTCTTTCCTAAAGCTAGACTTAGCGTGAAATAGCCGATGTCTGATGCAGTCAGTCTCCTCTCTCCTGTAGTGCATGTCAGACAAAGAAGTTTGAACTCACTGACCACGCCCATCCCTGAGAGACTGGAACCATGTCTCGAACAAAGGATGTCCAATTTAAATAGTTAATTAATTGAATTATTAATTCCTGCAAATCGATAAGCGGGCGGATAACGTTTTGTGGTCGACGATAAACGGAATATTTAACAATAAGTTGGACATCCTACTATCAAGGGAAATAAACTTGAAAGACAAGAGACGAATAAGTTGGAAACGAGAAAATAAAGATAGGTAAGTAAGAATCGGTTTCTTGAAGAAAGTAAAAAGGAAAAAAAAAATGGTAGTAGTTGAGCCAGAAAGTTGAGCAACAACTGCAGTAGCCATCGGTTATGTATGGGAGTGAGATTGTTATCAATATTTTACCCAAGAGAGAATAGATAACTAAATTGTTAATCAAGATGAAGGTTGGATTAGAGTCTGATTCTAAGCGGTGGACCAATTCACAGACGCACTGGTAATACACAAGTAAATAAATAAATAGACATGAACAAAAATAAATATATGCATCGACAGATAAATTTTGAGTTTCGCCCTCTTTGCAAAGTCACAACTGTGTCGCTCGCTGTTATCAGCTATTAGGTTGGTGCAAAAACAACTGCGGTTTTTGTTATTTTGAATTCGGATGCTTGCTTTCAGTATAAACTTTTATTTAACAACGTTCATGTAATATATCACTTTAAAGCGTTGATTTCGCTCTGTTTATTTAAGCTGAACATTTTCTTTTCACTATCCATTCTGATTCGTTTGAGGCTGTCAAATCAAAAATGGAGGGAAAAAAAGCAGTTTCAAGCAATTTTGTTGTATGAGTTCAAAATGGGACGTGAAGCAGTGGTAACAGTTCGCAATATCAATCAAGTATTTGGACATAGGACTGTCAACGAACTCACAGCTCAACACTGGTTCCAAAATTTTCGAAACGGAGACGAGAGCCTTGATGATGTGGACGTCCGTCTGTGATTGAGAACATTGAGACGTTGACCATTCAACAGTCCGACATTTGCACCAAAATTGGATAGTAAAAATGCTCGGAATGTCACGAATAATACTGCCAAAAATTGAGCAAACCATCCAGTTGTCCGACCGACAACCACTCTTTCAAGCATTTCGACCATTTCCTACGGGGGAAAATCTTGAACAACCAGACAACAACACAAAATACCGTCAAAGAATTCATTTGTGCCAGAACTCCAGAATTTCAAGCCTGTAGAATAAATGAGCTTGTTACTAGTTGGCAAAAACGTGTAGATTCCGAAGGTTCTTATTTCGATGAATATCATTAATTACAAGCTGGGATATACTGCTTAAAATTTGACGTTGAAATTATTTTCGCGCAAATCTAATACTTGTTGGATAAACTTGCAAACGATTTCATCTCAAGGGGAAGCCAATTCAACGATGGATATTTCAATACTTGGGTTTAAGTATTTTACAAGTTAACCTATGCTCAGGCAATCTTATTAATGGGCGCGGCCTGTCAACCGAATAATTCAGGAAAACGTTGAATGCACCCTAAATATTTAAAGGCTTAATTTTAAAATCTTTTTTTTTCTATTATAGGTAGTTTACTCACTTAAAATAGAACTCTGTATAAAGTACCAATTCTCTATGAAGAACTTCCGTCATTGAGCGTTAAACTATCGACAATGTTGGAGAGAACACTTTAGTATTTAGTGCATTGATGTTGTCATTAAACAATTATTGATTGTCTCTCGAAACCGGGAACTAAATGTCGATTGGTATGTTGTCGGAGTCTCTGCGTAATAAACGACCACTATCAAATGTGTATGGAAACATGATAATTAAAATATCTACAAACTTTCCCAGGGTGAATCTTGTAAGAACACGTGTCTGCTTTAAATAAATACGTGTGGGCATTCGAATACTTTTTCCATACCCATTAGTCCAGGAGGAGGGGGGGAGCAATGTCGTCTACCCTCAACATCTGATTGCTGTCTGCTCCACCTTTTTCCCTTCTGTTCCCTCCCCTCGTCTTTTGACTTGAATTCTCGTTGATATCCAAAAGAATGTCTCTATTACGCAAATGCCAATAAATCAACCGCAGCCACCTGGTGGTGGTTGATGTGAACTACAGAGTGTCACTCGAGTACATATTATGGCGTCGGCCCTCTTTTATTTGCCGATGAAGTTCAGGCAGGCCACAAACCAACAAACGTTCCTGTGTAGATGGATAGATATGTGTATGTTAATGTATACATCCTTATGTGTATCAAGTGCGTACATAGATTATTGAATATATTCGGTATACACACGTTATACTTTGTTTAAAACGCATCTACATGTATTATCAGAGAATATCTCTGTCCGTGCCTAAGTATATACGTACATAATTCGGTATTGCTATATAAGCTTTCGTTGAGTTTAGTATCATTTTAAACATGATTATTAATTTTTGTTTTGGATGTTTTAACGGAAAGTAACTAGTTGTCATGATATAATTCAACATTTGTCACCAGGAAGACTTTTTCAAAATGTGGACCTAATTCTTTCGGATTAGAAACGTCTGGCATCAGAATTATGGGCAAAAATAGCGTTTTAATTTCATTATAGTTTATTTCATATATTGCATAAAATGTAGATTGTCCTGATTAAAACGAAATAAAGTGAAAAAGATCATTGCGTCAGAAAATAAAGCGGGAAATAGCACCTGATATTCAGTATAATCTATTATGAAAAAATATTAGATAATTCTATACAGCAGATTCGATATTTTTTCAAAAGATATATATATATATATATATATATATATATATATATATATATATATATATATGTGTGTGTGTGTGTGTGTGCGTATTGATATATATATATATATATATATATATATATATATATATATATATATATATATATAAGTGATTTATAATCATCATATATATTTATATATACATGATATATGTTGTGAACAAAAATTATAAACAAGTTTGGGTGAATAGGTATTTATTCATGGACGGTTCGTGGTAGGGAAAGATTTCTCTCATTATATATATACATATAGATATTTTTTCTCGTTATATATATATATATATATATATATATATATATATATATATATATATGTGCATTTACATATAGTAGAAAGTATAGTGGAAAGTATAGTAGAAAGTACAGCGATTTTAAAAAGTGTTTCCGCGCAAAAGACAATGAAGCACTTTTTCAAATTGGATAGTTTTTATCTATCTATCTATCTATCTATCTATCTATCTATCTATCTATCTATCTATCTATCTATCACTCTTTCTCTTTCTCTCTTCCTCTTTCTCTTTAAATATATATAATGAGAGAGAGAAAGAGAACTAAAAAAAACAATTCGAATTTGAAAAAATGCTCCCATCTACATGGAAAAAACCCCAACCGTCTGTGGACCGAGCCAACTCATTCTTCATGTTCGGTGTTGTATTGTCAAAACATCTCATCATCTTGAACTGTCAGCAACCCCTACAGTCGAGGCGTGGCTCCCTCCGATCAACCATCAATGGACATACAAGACTTTACTGTTATTTCACTGGAATAGCAGAAAGCAATTTTCTTGTTTTTATTTATCGTCAATACCCACATCTTCGGCTCCATCTTGTTGTGGTAGAATTGCAGCTTTCAAAATCATGCGGCAGGCCATACCCTTAAATGAAAATTGAGTTTTATTCACGACAATCAGCCTACTTGTCCGATCTGCCACGAGAACAGAATGTGACACAGAGTCGGTTTGAAATGAGGATACCTCATACGGGAACATGTGAGTAGGCTCTAGCCAAAACATTTCTCTTCAGTCCTCACAACTACTGTCGCCGGAATCTTGAAACACAGGTGTTTAGGTCTCAGGAGCAGCAGCACCACACCCCATGAGGTGAAACCCCAATTGGCCATGGCAGAACATCTGCGCCTGTCTGGTTTTAAATGGACCTCTGAACAACACTATGATCTAAATGAACACTTAATTATATGGAAACAGTTTCATTTATATCAAAGGGACAGAGTCAACTGATTTGCATGAATTTTGTTTCTAACCCTCAGAATAAATTTTAAGATTAATATTTCTTATTTCTTCATTTGCATTTTAGCCTACTTAGAGTCGTTTTAGACTGTTTTAGAGTTTTCGCACTGAAGATGGTGGATGATCAGTTTTCTAAGCAGGATTGGCTGGAGCCATAGTCAGTGTAAGGTTTTTGTTTTTGTCTTTTTTAAAATTCGATGTACCCAAAAGTTGTGCCTTTGTCCAAAAGTCTCTAGTGCCAAATTTCCGCTCGATCCGACAATCTATACGGCACGATGGGGTATCATTTTTCTAAGCAGGAACAGCTTGATCTGTAGCTAGCATAAGGGAGCTTTCGTAGTCTGATGTATTAAAAAGTTGTGCATTGATCAAAAAGTATCCAGTAAAATAGTGTGGACTCCCTAACCAAATGGAGTCTGTGCTTAGATCCTTGCTTCGCTCCGATAATTAATCCATGGGAGACTCCTGTTCTAGATGCTGGCGAGTATAGTGATCCAGGGCGGAGGGATCTGTTGAATTGAAAAAAAAAGTGCAATAAAGTCTGCATCTTCAACTAATTCGACTATATAATAACATCGGCATTTTTACAACTACAGACCAAGCGTTTTCATAAGTATGACAGGATGACACCATTTCTGTTCACCCGAAATGGATGCTGTTTGTTTGAATTTTGAGTCTACTCTCCCAAAGCTGGTATAGATATATATTAGGAATCGTAAAACATAGGTTTCTCAGTTTTAAGCTGGGTTGGCTAGCTGTCAAGCTGCTATATAGGTATCACGCGTATGGGCCACATCGATGGAGCTAGAGGGCAGAAAATTTAAAAATTCACTCCTTATGTCTAAAATGAAACGTAATATGGCGTATGGATATCCTGCAAATGTTTTTAGAACATTACTTAAAGTTAATTTGCATTTTTTTTTTCTTCTAACAAATGATAACATAATTAGGATAGTTAATATTGGTTAGTGCCATTCTATTGTGGGATTTCTCATTAGAGAAAAGTTATTTCCTGGAATTCCCTGTTGCTGGTAATACACGTGTAAACAGCATGCGCATTTTGCATTAGTGTTTGTTTTGGCTTCAGCCTTATACCGTTAGCCCACTTCTTGTTTAGCTGCCTTGTCTACTCTTTCAAACTGAGCAATGCCTCCATTCTATTTAAATCGATTCTATTTTTCTCGCAAATCATTCTTAAGTGATTCGAAATGTTCCCAATTGATGGTAACATCTCTGGCCGAAAATGTTTGGATCATTTTCTTCCAAAGCCTTCAGATCTTTAGAATTGATTTATGGTTTTGACCGGACTCGCTCCTGGTTTTGTAAACCAGAAATCTTACTCACGCTTTTTGAGAACCAGAAGCTCACAATTCTTCCAATGACATCATGGATGTGTCAAGGGCAACATCTCTTCAGGCTGGTTTGGAATCAGAGTAGCCCAAAATGTTTTATATGTTAGCCTATAGAATTGACGTTTCGATGTTGAACAGGGTGACATATATGCTATATGCTAAACGGGTAGGCAACCTACAGTACTCCAGGAAAAATCCAGTCCATAAATATGTTTTAACGAGCCTGTAGAATATTGTTTTTGTCTTTGTTTTCATGTTTTAAAAGTTCTTTGTGTCTTTTCAAACGCTTCAAAAGATCTTTTGATTGAAATACGTTGCAATCAAATTTAGTTCTTTTAATTGGCATACTTGGTTAAGAACAAATGAGTATTTAGTTGGCATTATTCCTTGATTTGAGGTAAAACAAAGCAAGATGTATGTAAAGGGACATTTAACATTGATTTTTAGAATGAAAGAAAAGTATACAAATTGTATATGAAAGCACAAATCAAATAATCATATTTACACAATATCCAATCCTTTAAACATTAGCGTTTGCAGAGATGTAATGAGCACCCTAACAATTTTCTAACTCATTTACATTTGTTGATAGCACAACATATTCTGATCATCTAAATTCCTGTATTCAAAATCTTTTTATTACATTCATCTGGTCCACCGTCTACTAATTAATCCTGGATAGACACAAAGGTTGCTGGCCCCTGCACAAGGGTTCTACGGTCACACATACTTTACAATTCATGGATACTTTAATGATACTTCGATGAAAAATCAATTGTGATACTTACAGACGATAAACAAAATCCAAAAATCTAAATTTCAAAAAGTTTGGAACCAATTTGTGACACTATTGGTCAGCTATCGAAATCAGGGTTGGATAAGTGTATATAAAAACTACACCCAGGCTAGGACCCAAGTCACTGCGGGACCAAAAAATAAATAGAAATATAGAAATTCATTACTTTTCCCTAAGGAAAATATCCATCATAAATATAATGAAACCACTTAATACACTTGGCACATGAAAAAAAAAACTATGGATAAAATAATCCGTTTTTTATTTTACCATTTGTTAATAGTTGTTATTTATGTCT
Source organism: Thysanoteuthis rhombus (assembly GCA_963457665.1). Classification (NCBI taxonomy): domain Eukaryota; kingdom Metazoa; phylum Mollusca; class Cephalopoda; order Oegopsida; family Thysanoteuthidae; genus Thysanoteuthis; species Thysanoteuthis major. Next base: position 56,313,260 of record OY735216.1, on the reverse strand, counting down.
TTATGATTTATTGCCCATGTCCTATATTTTTATATTGTCATAAATTTAAAAAAATATTTCAATTCTCCTCTTTCTTCTGCATTCAAAATAAATTTATCAATAAGCTACTTATACTATGCTCACGATTTATTTAAAATTTACAATTTAAACCCCATTTAAATTTTAATATAGAGGGCCACAAAACTATGGGTGATGTAGGGCCCCTTGTGATCTTAATTTAGCAATAGTTATAACTCTCGAGTTGCATTTCTTTAGTTAGGACACCTAAAAATGTTTAAGCAATAGAGTCAAGCAGAAAAGTACGAAAGAGAGAAAAGGGGTATTTTCCCAATGGATATTGTCTTCTAGGTGAGACTTCCGAAATTAACAATAATACTGTCCTTTCATCGTCTGAATACTTATATAATACGCCAAATGTATGTTGATAATTTTTGTCTGTAAAATTTTTCGTTGTGAATGACTGTCAAATAAAGGACAGCATAATGATTTTGATGCTTTTAAGGTTCAATCCAATTGCAAAATTATTTGAATTCAGCCGTCATTTTTGACGGCTGGTGAATAGATAAACCACAAAACTTTAAAATCAGTCACTCGATAGGAACTGTTACGTGAGTAACGTCTTTTTACAGCACACTGTGTTAGGGGTGATCAAGTAGAACTTTGGAAAAGGGGGTGATCAATGAACTAGATACTCCTTAGTGATCAATTTAGCATAAACACACATAGCATTCCCCCCTCCACACACACACACACACATGAACTATTTTGGAGGTAGGGGAACTTGAAAACAACGAACAATCAAAAAACTTTTCTCTGGACATGATAAGTATAGAATGTTCAAATCTTTTTCCCTCTAGCTCTATTAGCTTGTGTGCATGATATAAACATAGCAAGCCAGCCAGTCAACCAGACCAATTTAAAAACAGAAAAAACCCTATGTTGGTAGTTTTGGTGGACAGCTTTCAATATATGAAGGGTTTGGTATCGAGCTGTTAAATGACAAAGATTCAAATTGGGATTTCCGTCAGTTGTGTCCCCACTAAAAGTTGAACCACTGTAGCCACTAAAGGCTGTGTTGGGTTCTACCTTTTTTTATATGTGGTTGTGTTTGTGTGTCTGAAAATTCTTGGTCATATCTTTTTATCTACCGACTTGAAAATGGGCATCAGTATTCCTCTGGAGCCCTTCTAATAATGTTCGAGGGTTTGTTCGTTTTGTTTTTTTTGGGGGGAGGGTTGTTCTTTTATCTGATGGGGAATTTATCTTGACGTGTTTGTGCGCTTATTCACTTTGTCTACAGACTTGGAATCGGCATCAGTATTCCACTATATTCATTCTAAAAAAAAAAAATTTCTGATTTTAAATAAAAAAAAAAGCGTTTTTTGAATTTTTTTTTTTCGGTTGGGCATGACATATTTTATTCAATGTTTATCATATAGATGTTGTTGTTTTCTTACTCTATTGTAGATGTTTTCCGGTGAAAAACAACAGTGATGTCATATATGGAATTTATTCTGACCATATTTATTCTTCCATGTAACTTTTTTTTTTTGTACATGACAACGCTACGGTTTGTTGAATCATTGACTGTGATGACGAGTTTTACCATAATGTTTCCAACGAATGCATATTGTGTGTGTTAGCATTGCCAATTCAGCCACTTCACCACAACTGAAGCCGTCATTGGCGAAATCTCAATCTTTGCATTTAACGTTATTGCCAATATATTCGCCATTAACGCCATGTAAAACCTTTCCCGTTCTTCCAAGACCCCATCATCCGTCAAAGCCTTCTTTCTTTATTGCTACGTCTTAGAGATATGATAACATTGATGATCGTGGCATTACCCGGATGGATATAGACGGAAATGACCACAGGGAAAATGGAGGAAACCGCAGAACAAAGAAAAATACAAGGAACGGAAAAATAACAGCCATACAAAGAAGGAAAATTAAAACAATCCGAGAAAGAAAAAAAAAAAAAGAAAGAAGACAATAACTACTAAAATTGTTGAGGTTGTTCGGGGTGTCGTACGGCAGTCGTAAAGCAAAATCCTTTTCTGACATAGTTTATTATGAATGAAATATTTACGATCGCCGGTCACATCGTGTTCGGCGAAAGTAACAGGGAATTTCAACATTAATACTGCTGTTGCTCTTCTTTTTTAGTTACTTCTAGTCGTCAGTTGAGCTATTAAGAAGGAAATATATAAACACGTGGAGTGGGGATAGACTGGGGGGTCAGAATGATGGTGATGAGTCGAAACGAGGAGGAAGGAGCGAGATGGAATATGATGAGTGTGGGGGTGCAGGGGGTGTGGGGGTAATGAAAAAGAAGAGGAAGGGGATCGTTAAGATTTAATAGAGAAGGAGGATTTAGGTTGTTTAGTCATTTCAGAAAGGGATAAAAGAAAGGAAGGAAAAAAGAAAGGAAGGAAGGAAGAAAGAAAGGAAGGAAGGAAGAGAGAAAAAGATAAGAAAGTGAGAGAAAGAAGAAAGAAAGACATGATGAAGGAAAAGAAAGAAAGGAAGGAAGGAGGAAAGAAAGAATGAAAGGAAGAAAGAGAGAGAGGGGGAAAAAGAATAAACAGAGTATAAGGAAGAAAAGAAGGAAAGGGAGGAGGAAAAAAGAAGGAAATAAAGAAAGACAGAGAGAAACAAAGAAAGACAGAGATAAACAAAGAAAGAAGGAAAGAAAAACGAAGTTAAAAGGAAAGACAGAAGGAGAGTAAGGAGGAAAGAAAGAAAGAAAGAAAGAAATAAAGAAAGAAAGAAAGAAAGAAAGAAAGAAGGAAGGAAGGAGGACATTTTTTAAAAAAGGAAAGAAAGAAAGAAAGAAAGAAAGAAAGAAAGGAAGGAAGGAAGGAGGAATTTTTTTTAAAAAGGAAAGAAAGAAATACAATGTGAGCCAAAATGTCTGAAAGAAATAAAGTTTGCGATGAAAGAAGGTAGGGAATATAATACTCAAAAATATTATTTTGAATTGACTAAGATACAGAGTCAGAAAGCAAAAGTGAATGATGACTGATTAAAATAAAAACATCGAAATGGGAGGGAAGTGAAAAATGAAATTTATTAATATAAACGAAAAGAACAAATTGAAAAATGAAAAGACGATGAATGATCGTAAAAATGGAGAAAAGACAACCTCAAGAGAAACAGAAAAAATGGGTTGAAAAAGTAAAATAAAAGTAACTATTTTGATTGAAAACACGCACCCATATACACTGCATTTATTTATGAATGTGTGTGTGTGTGTGTGTGACCATGCATATGTGTATTTGTGCCCGTGCGAAATCGTGTTTGTATGTATGCATGTGTGTGTGTGTGTGTGAGTGAGTGCACATACGTTTATCTCTGAAAAAGAATGAGTATACGCGATGTTGTCCATTAGTGTGGATTTGTGGTGGTCTCTGTCATTGTCATATCTTTTATGCGTTTGGTATTTTTTATTGTTATTGAAAAAGGCAGTGTAATTTGTAGCAAGCCGTAAATAAAACATTTCTGAATGATAAGGTATGGGCCCCATTCCGGCGACTAGTGACGTCACGCCGGCGATAAATCATTTCGGTCACGTGGGATGCTGGTACGGCCGTATGAAACGGCGAGTAAGAATGTGTAATGCTTTCGCGAGATGACGAGACCAGCTGTTGACTTGGCCCCATGGTAAGAGCAATGGGAGGAGGTTCTTTACCTTTAAAAAAATCCCGTAAGATGTCTCTCTCTCTGTATTTGATAGTGTACTTGTTTTGTCTCCAAGTATGTGCGTGTATTGGATCGAAATGACTGGCAATAGAATTTGATGGAACGGACGCCTAATATGACTCTTCTTTCAAACATATATGAGCGTGCATATATATATATATATATATATATATATATATATATATATATATATACCTCACCAATATCTTTTGCTTCAGCCATCATGTCCGTGGCAGATTGTACCCCTTTTCGAGCCCCTTTCTTCGACATTGACTGTGCTAACCTCTGTCTTGGAGGCAAACCTTTCTATCTCATCTCTTCATCTTCAGGTCTTCTTCTTCTGCGTTGGCTGTAAGTCTTCCTTCTTGCTAGGTTCCTGTCCACCTCTATTTTTGTCACTCAATTACCTCTATGATGTCTCTCTCTCTCTCTCTCTCTCTCTCTCTCTCTATATATATATATATATATATATATATATATATATATATATATGCGTGTGTGCGTGCGTGCGTGCGTGCGTGCGAATCTAGATGAATGTTTGCGTGTATGTGTGTATGAGTATGTATGCATTACCGGTTGTCTCTAATATTGCTAGAATATATATATATGTGTGTGTGTGTGTGTGTTTATTTATCTATGCTTATGAATGCAACGTATTATTTTAAATTCTTTTTGAAATAACCTTCTGTTTCTGTTTCTGTGGAGGGTGAGTCAGGTTAAATAGAATAGACATTTGAAGAAAAATGGTACTGCTGCAGGAATCGAACCATCGACCGATTAGTTCGCCGCTTCATCGTAGCGTCGCTCTTCCCATTGAGCTAAACAGCCTGACGGAGAGGCGAATGGCTGCTTTATCCCCACACTTCTAATCTTATTTACCTCAATTGGAAGAGCGGAGCTACGTTGAAGCAGCTTTCTTATCGGACACAGATTCGATTCCTGCAGCCCCGTTTTTCTTTAATCATTTATACTATTTACGCTGCTTAGGCCAAGTCACTCATTCTCTGTATTATAACAGGAGGTCATATCAAATAGAGTTTTAAAAAACATGAAGCATTCTAATAAAATCTGTCGGATTATATGTCCATTTCTTAATCATATATGTCCATACGAACATATCTGTATGGGTTACATCAAAATATACTTATATGCACACATATGTATGTATTCCTTTGCATGCATATGTAAGTGTCTCTATGTGAGCATATGCAATATATTACTCAGTTTTTACATATATTTTACTTAGTGTGTACATATAGTTGTGTGCACACAAAATCGATGGAAAAACTATTAGTGAATGAGACGGACTCAGGTGTAAAAGTACATGGAGACTTTGTCTATGAATTGATTAATCCATGAATTAAGTAATTAATATGCTATACATGTTTCGGGAGGGGTTCCCATCTTCAGCAGCGTATGGTGTGTTTGTGTGAATCTTTCAGTGGGTAAAAAGTTTCCGTGGAAAATAAATATGACGTCTGGCGTTTTGCTTCGGAAGCAAAAATGGTAATCAAGGAAGAGGATTCCTTTTGGTTTATCATGATGAATGGGACTCTGTTCTGTCTGTCTGTCTGTCTCTCTCTCTCTCTCTCTCTCTCTATATATATATATATATATATATATATATATATATATATATATATATATATATTCCTACTGCGCAAATTAATGTGGTTATACTGCAGTCCTTTTCCGATGTTACTAAAAGACATATGCATGTATGCATATATATATATATATGTGTGTGTGTGTGTGTGTGTGTATGCGTGTGTACGTTCAGGTACGTGCATACGAAGGCGTGTGTATGCGCGTGTGTGTGTGCAGTATTTGAGAATGTATGCCTTGCGTATAAATGTCTTCAAAATCAGTAGATGATACGTGTGCGGTCATGAATGTGCGTATGTGTTCGTTTGTGGCTGACACATAAAAGTTATATTGGAAATGAATGTGTGTGTGTACAAATATATGTGTAACATTGTGTGACTGTACGTGTATATACGTAATATGTTTGAGGATTAAAAAAGGATCCAAGCTTTGAGACATGCCAAAAAGTTTACCTTCACTTTTGACCCTTCGAAGGTGAAAAAAGTTTACCTTCAATTTTGACCCACAAAATATTTTTTTTAAATGTTTATCTTCACTCTAAGGAGCGGAAAAGACGCTCTTTATTAACCCATTAAAGGGAGAAAATGTCTCCCAACTCTTTTGTCTCGTCTGGGAGAGGAAATTTTTTCAACACTTTTGACCCCTTAGAGGAAGAAAAAGTTTCCCTTCACTTTTGACACATTAAGGGAAGAGTTTCCATTTAATTTTAAATCATTTAATGGCGGGAAAAATCTCCCTTCATTTTTGAGGGAGGAATCTCCTGACACTTTTGACCGTTTACAAGTAGGAAAAGGTTCTTCTTCATTTTTGACCCCTCAAAAGGAGGGGGACTTCCTTGTTCAGCCTCGGGAATTGGTGCTTCAACCCTTTTTTTCGTAGCGTCAGATTTACCAGGCAAGACATTGCTTTTGATCACTACTGCATAATATTGCCATGTGTTTTTATGATTGTTTAATATATGATGATCGCGAAAACAATAATGAGAAAATAAATAGATGTATTGTAATGTATTGTCCTGACGAGACAAAGAAGGATATTAGAGAAAGCAGAGATTCCTTGGATCAAGAAAGAGCGAAGTACAGAAGGAAATAAAGTGGAAATTGCCAATGATTGGACATAAACTTCATCATTTTAAGACACACTCACAGGAAGGGATAATCAAATGTTGAGATGATTACTGCATGACGAAGCATGTGGATTTGTTGGCAAGAAGATGAAAGAAGGAAAAGAGAGGTTGGAAGGAGGAAAAACAAAGGGAGGGTGGGAAGAAGTTTGTAAAAAGAAGAAAGGAAAGACAGAACATTGAGCATAGATAGAGAGGGGGAAGGAAACAATAGAGAAGAAATAAAGAAAACCAGGGAGATGTTGGAAATAAATAGGGAAAGCCTTGTAAGTATCCGAAAAAGGAAGAATCATCAGGAGAAAAAAAGAGAGAGAAAGAAAGACGAGAAGAAAAAATGTCAAAAGCTAAAATACTAACTTTTAAAGGGAGCTTTTTGTATAAAGGAAGAAAGAAAGAAAGAAAGAAAGAAAGAAAGAAGGGAAAGGAAGGTAAGGAGGGAGGGTGAAAAGAACAGGTGACTCAAGTACACCAAAAAGAAAGAAAGAAATATAGATAGATAGACAGATAGAAAGAAAGAGGAAAATCAAGAGGAGAAAAAGGAGTAAAAGGGAAGAAGATGGGGGGAAGAAAAAGGAAGAGGATGAGATATAGGGTAAGACTAGTATCTCAGCGAACAAAGGAAGAGATATGGACAGTCAATCAGATAGAGAGAAGTATAGAGAAACAATCAGATAGAGAAAAATATGCACGGACAGTCAGTCAGATAGAGAGAAATATAGACAGCCGGAAAGACAGTCAGTCAGATAGAAATGTAGATCGTCAGTCAGTCAGATAGAGAGAAATATAAACTGACGGGAAGGTAGTCAGTCAGATGAAGAGAAATATAAACAGACAGGAAGACATAAAATATTGGCAGACAGTCTGTCAGACAGAGAGAAATATAAACAGACAGGAAGACAGTCAGTCAGATAAAGAGAAATATAAACAGACAGGAAGACACAGAAATATAGGCAGACAGACAGTCAGATAGAGTGAAATATAAACAGACAGGAAGACAGTCAGATGAAGAGAAATATAAACAGATAGGAAGACACAGAAATATATGCACACAGTCATATAGAGAGAAATATAAACAGACAGGAAGACAGTCAGTCAGATAAAGTGAAATATAAACAGACAGGAGGACAGAAATATAGGCAGACAGTCAGTCAGATAGAGAGAAATATACACAGACAGGAAGACAGTCAGTCAGATAGAGAGAAATATACACAGACAGGAAGACAGTCAGTCAGATAGAAAGAAATATACACAGACAGCCGGACGGGCAGTCAGTACGGGGAAAAAAGGAAGGAAAGAAAGAAAATGAATCTAGTTGGGGCATTGCAAATGTTAAGTTCTGGACAAGAATTTTCGAGATTCACAACGGAAAAGGACGATGATGCTGATGGCGTTGCATCTTTATTGAGACATTGACGAACAGGGACGCCATAATGGGCAAGTGGTGGTCGTAATTTGTTTAAGTGCCAACTAACGCGATTATCAGCAGCAATAAACGGCCATTTTGGGAGGCGGACACCAAAATGCCCGGGAAACAATGGCCACTGATGTCGCGAGAAACTCGCGAGAAGAGAGGAACATTTAGATTGGTTGATATGTCTTCGTTTAGAAGTTGCCTAAACTCAATGGACATATGAGATTTTAGAGGGCAGTGGTATAGTGCTAAAAAAAGTGACGGAACGCAGGGCTGTTTGCTCTCAGAGGGGAGATTCCCCTGCCCTCTACGGATATTTTTGAATGTTAAACAATTTCAAAGACGTTTTTAAAGCCATGTGGAATGAGTACAAGAATATACACTAGCAAATATCTTTCTAATCAGTGAATTAATCAAATGGAAAACTTGATAGTATATATATTGAGAGGGAACTCCGGTCCTCCTTCCTCTCCTACGAGAGTGAGGGAACGCCTTTCCTACAGGTTCCCGCAGGTTCCCACAGCGCTACATCACTGCCAAAGGGCTCTTGTCAATATTCTTTTCTTTATTTGAATCATCTTTCTTTATTGGAATTTTCAATTATTGTTAATCACAATTTAAAAATATAAGCAAGTCTGATTAGTCACTCAATAGAAAGCGTCATGCTGGGGGTGATCAATTAAAAAAAAATAAAAAAACGAGTGATCAATGTATAAGTTACTTCTCTTGCCTATCGGGGACAGTAAAAAAAGTCTTTAATTTCCAAAAAACAGACAGATGCAAGCGAAGTAATCAATTAAGCATAAACTTAGCGTTGTAATTTGAATTCCCACTAAAGACCATCTTACAGGTTGGGGTAAAAAAACAACAAAAAACATTTTTCTCTTCCAATAAGTAATGAGTGTTTAGATTTCGAATCCTCCAGTTTTATTAGTGCGATCGGTGCACGTGATACATAAATAGCCAGTCAGATAGCCAGACCAACTTAAATACTGAAAGAAAGCTATGTTGACAGTTTTGGTTGACGGTTTCTGAAACTGAAATTATTGCTCTAACGATTCTTTTATGTTTTGTAATCCCTTCTGATTGGTAAGTGTACGTGAAAGTATTTGGAGAATTATTTACCGAGTTTAACTCAGTCTTACACAAAGCCATTATAATAGTTCACTCAGTGAGGCTCAAACTTACTAGCTTTGGCTTGCAAACTCGATTGTCAATCTCAGCGCCATGACATGTGCCTTGTATTTCTTTCGCTTTGGAAAGGAGAACAAGTTGGAAAGAGAGAGTCTTGACGGTGGGGAAGGTCAAGTAAAAAAGAAAGGGTAAAGAATGTCTGTTAAGAGGCCAAGAAAGAAAAAGATAAAGATCTGGTAGGATGATACCTGCTGAAGGCCGTAGAGTACAACGGCCAAAACGTTGTATGGAAAACAACCAAGATGAGGATAGTCCGAACAATAATAAAGATCGAACTAGCCTGTCTGCTACAAGGTCAAACTTCACACCAACCTTCCAATTTTCACTGAAGATGATTAATGAAACTTTTTTATGTCGTAAATTTAAAACATTCAGAGAATCTATGCATTTTTTAGTTGAAATGCATTCATTCACTCGAATCAAATAGACCTGTGAGTATCTCTGTAAACCCGTGGGTATCGCTGTAAGACTTGGCTCAGTCGGTAAGATACCAGCTTACCAATCAGTTAACCGAAACTGTCAACAAGAACATATTCCGTTGATATGGAAGACTCGTCAGGCAACAAATCACGATAGGTAATTGCTAATTCTATATATGTATTCGTTTCTTAGAATGAAATAAGCCCTTGAATATTTCTGACGAATTTTTGAAGATACATGATACTTGTCCATTTAGCTTGGACGATAAAAGTGCCACGACTACCAATCAACAAATAATGATTTCGAATCATAGAATGGGAGTGATATCTTTGACTCCCCTAAATTTACTGAGGATTTAACTATAGTTTTACAATAAAAAAGAGTGTAGTTAGTGTTGGATTTCGGGATAAAAATAGCTAGAAGAGAAACATGGATACCCATTACAAGGAATCTCAAGAAGCATAAAGAAGGAGAGAAATGAGAAATAGTGCGTAGAGAGTAAACAAAGAAAAGTATTGACTAATTAAAAAAGGAAAATGCAGTGATGAATAAGTATGTACGTATCATCGTACCCCGATTATACCTTCATCGAGGGCGTTGCAGAGCTAGGTACACTCAGATGATCATTTGTAAGACCCACTTCCGGCTGAGCAGGCCTATCAATCTGTACTTGGGGACCATGGGGGAATCTAGGTACAGATCAGGCTCGACGTTCTGTAATCCAAAGTGATGTTACGAAAGTGATTTGTCCATAACCCTCTAGCCTTGGAGAAAGGTTTCTCAATCCTAGTACTTAGTTCGAAGAAGGATTGGGTATTATCTTAAAAGTCTTTGATGTTGCTCAGCAGTAGATTGAGCCGCGGCCAAGGCCTACCGATTCGTCGACGGGCACTTTTCTACAGGTCCATGAATAAGTCATCATCATCAGTCTTTTATCGACGGCTGTTAGACATAGACCTTTCCCAGGATTCGCCTCACCTCTCTATCGTGGAGGTCGCGGAACCAATATTTTCTGGACCTGTCCAGTTTGTCTCGCCATCTAATATTCTGCCGGTCTTGGCATCACATTTATTCCCCGGGGATCCATGTTGTGATTCGTGATGTCCATCGGTTATCCGCCATTCTTGCAACATGACTAGCCCATTGCAATTAGATTTTTCAATGGTTTCTATGTTGTGTTGGTGTTTTTTCCCAGATATACTGTGCTGTCTTGTGGTCTCTCCATATGAGGATAAGGATAATTCTTACATGTGCAAGTTACATGGTTAGGTTCCATGATTCAGACTCAAAGGCGACTATTGGGAGTATGCATTGGTTTTACGCTCTTCTTTTTAGGAATAACGGGATTTTCTTGTTCTTGAAGGTCGGGCTTGCTCAACAGAAGACTTGCCATCCGAGAGTAATTCTTCCTCCTTTGATTTATCCTTCTTTAGAGTTTAGAAAAAAAGTTTAGCCACGCCAAATCTAAAAATAATTTGAAGTAAGAAAAAGAAGCAAGAAAGACTAGAAAGAAAGAGTAGAAAGAAAGAGTAGAAAGAAAGAATATAAACGATAAAGGGGACTAGACAGAGAAAAGGAGAGAGAGGAAGAGAAAGGGTTAACGATGAATTTGTTTCATACCTGCTTTTCAAAGAGCATCCATCATGCGATTCCATAAACGAAAAGCACTTCCCGGCGATGATGCTGGGAAGAGGGACAGATACTTATAAATCCCCAACGCCATCTTTCCAACATTTCCCCCGCCAACCCTTGTTTCATTCCCCCTCCTTCAATACTTTGAACATTTCTACCTTGTCCTCAACACCTTATCTCCTTACTCATCCCCAATTCAGGCTCCCCTGCTGCAGAGCTCCCAGCCTCAGCTGCCAACACCTTCAATTTCTGATGTTCGCTCAAGAGTAAATTCGTTGGGCGCTAATAATTCGCCCGCTCGTATATCACGTTTTTATTTCTCGCCCATTTACGCATAACGAAATTAGCATTAATTTTGCCCGAAAATACAACGAGCGCATCCAAGGAAAAAGATGAACGGGCATTTCTTTCAGTTTAGCGAATGCCTTCAGAACGACCCCACCGTGAACTCAAGGTAATTTTTGTTCTTCTATTTTAATGTCAAGCGAATATTCCTACGTTATTTTAAGTTCCAACGTACGTGCTTCATACCGTGTCTTTGGAAGTATATAATGAGCTTAGGTTTGATTATATTAGTTGGATGAAGCTAACCTTTGTCCAAGGACATATCAATTGGGCGACTTGTGCAGAACGTGATTACTAGTGATGGTTCATAAGAATAGATACTAACAATCGCACAACAGATCTGTTTGGTTATCATCATCATCATCACCATCATCAGTCTTTTAACGTCCTTCGTTGGACATAGACCTTCCCTAGAATTTTCCACACTTCTCTATCATGGGCGTCGCGGAGACAGTACTTCCTGAACTTGTCTAGCTCGTCCCTCCATCTAATATTCTGCCCGCCTCAGTTGCATATGTGATCTTGGGGGATCCATGTCGTGAGTCGTGGTGTCCATTGGTTGTCTTTGGTTATTATACGTGGGCTTAATGTCCATATAAATTCAAATGTCATTTACATTGAATAACTTACAAAAATGACCTTTAATCAAAATCACAAAACGTTGATCGAAGCCTTCGAGTCGGTTCCGTTCTCTGAAAACTTAAAAACTGTACAAAACATTCGATCACGAATGTATGTATTTACAAACATTTGTATAGAAAAAAGCATTTATTATCATATAAACACATTCACAAATTCACATATGTGCAGACCTTTGCAATCCACTTATGGTCAAATAACGTTGAAAGTAATGGTTTTCATTTGATTACCAGAGTTAAACAATGCCGGGTTTTACCAGATCTCAGATTGGTGACCGCTTGGAAACACGTGGTACTGTAAGCCCAAACATTAGCCCCGGCCTCGTGTCACATTCTGCCTTTTGGGGGAGGTAGTTAAATAACTACTGTAAGCATGTGCAGCACACACGAACGAGCGTGGGCCTCCCCATTAATACCGATCTTTTATCGAAATCAGTCCCTGTAGCAAAGCAGATAAATAACTACTACGAAATCCCAAGAGGGGGGCAATTTTGACTTCAGGCCAGAGGTGAAAAGGCCAAATCTCGTAAGGGTCTTTCGATGTATTCATAAAATGTGAATTAACAAGCAATAACCTTTTGGCCATACTTGTGTGCTCGGCGAACACGAATATAGATTCCTGGAATAGAGAGAACGGTTTTTGATTCGAGCAAATCTAAATGGGCGCAGTTTTGTTCTTAAGCAAATAAGTGATTGTTTGAATTACTACCACAGGGTCAACCCCTGCCTCTATTCCGACCGAAGATGATGACTGCAACTTTTGTATTGTCTACATAATAAATGAAAAAAATTCCAATATATATTTTGGGTATATACGTATTTATCAATCAAAATTAAATAAGCCTTCGCGTATTTTGTTTAGAAGAAAGATTTGTCAGTAGAGCTCAGTCGTCGAGGCACCAGCCTACCAATCAGTTGGTCATCATTTCGAATCACAGTAGCAAAATGTTAATATTATAGATGAACAAAATGAAAACTTACATATATCAAACATAAATTTTGGATGATTTGTGAGACTTGCCAATTCAACTCAATCGGTAAGAGACATATCTACCAATCAGTTACACATGTTTTCAAATTACAGTTTTACTCCCCCAAAATTTGGTGTAGATTGTTCTTGTTGTTTTTTTCTCATCGTTACAGTAGGAAAACGGACTCAACTCCAGGTTTAGATGGGAGCTTGACAATAACAACTCTATTCATACAATCATCTTTCAACGATCGCTCTGCGCTCGTGACAAAAGAGACCCTGGGCCACCAATCGCTCTCAGCAGAGGATTACACCTTGCCTGGAAGCACGACACACGCATCCTTGAACTTTATATCGTGCCAAATTCATCAACAAATGGCCCCAAATTGAGTTGATAGCTCCAGTTAATCCAAATCACAAGACGTACTGTATGGCCAAACACTCGCATGTGCATAAAAATCATAAAAGGATAACAAAACCCCACACAAAGACTAATAAACTCGGATCCATGCGAAGAAAGCTGGACTGCACACATATACGTACATAATCTATCGAATGACGACCATAGATGTATTTGAATACACAGAGCCTCACAGAGGAAACTTTGAACCTGGTTCAAACACACACGCACTGTATCATATTCGAAAACAGAAACATAGATGGAAAAAAAACAGGTACAAACATTACCATTCACAAATACACAGGCACATAGATGTAAAAAAAATATATCAATATTAATGTTTATGCACAAACACAAAGTTACACACACACACACACACACACACACACATATATATATATATATATATATATATATATATATATATATATATATATATATATATATATATATATATATATATGAGATTGAGAATTCGCCTCACAAACATGTTTATGCTTTTGCCCTGTAAAGACTCATTCAGGCAAGGAGACACCCAAAAAGGACAGAAACATAAACGTGTTTGTGTAGCAAAACATTTACTTCATCATATATCAAACTCTACTCTAAATCAATTTAATTTTTAATTTTGGATGTATCGATCACTTTATGACGTAAATCCATCACACATCGGATATTGCAATATAACATATTAAATCATAATGTTTTCCTGATTTGTACTTTGCATATATATATATATATATATATATATATATATATATATATATATATTGATTAAAGAAATGGCATATTTAGAACTTAGTTTTTGCTCAATCTTTCGGTAGCAAGTGAACAGCGTTGATCGGAAAATAAAGAATGAGTCTTTAGTGGGATTCGAGCCCATAGCTTTTTTAAGAGCACTGATGAGCCCAGCCAACGAACAATGCTGTTCACCACCGAAAGTAAAATTGGTCCCAACCAAAATGGGTATTTGATCCGACAGAATAATAATAGATTGCGTTATATTATAAAAAAAAATCCTTTTTGAAACTATCTCCCACAGTGAATTATCACTTGGCCTGCACAACGTAAAGAGAATAAACAATTCTAAAAATGGACCTCTTTCTCTCTATGTATATAGAGAGAGAGAAAAAAGGGGAGAGAGAGAGAGAGAGAGGAAAGAAGAGAGAGAGAGGGATGCATAGATCAACTCCACTCGTAGGTGATCAATATTTGATTAACAAACAAAAAACTGTGATTGATTTGTTAATGTTTCGATGCTCAATAAACATGGTAATAGAAACGAAAGAAACTGTTTTCATGTTTGTTTAGAATACTGATTAAATACAAGTTTCAAGAAGCTTCCTTATGGACAAGTTCAATTTTGTAAAGATATATATATATATATATATATATATATATATATATATATATATATATATATATATATATATATATATATATATGTGTGTGTGTGTGTGTGTGTGTCTTCCAACATGGAATGGAGCACTTTGGTGGATGAGGGATATATACGATAAATAAATATTTTGCTTTAATTCAAGCTCACTGATCGTCCAGTTCTATTGAGTAGAGCGAGGATGCCAGCCTTCGAATCTGAAGCTAAGGTTTCGATCCTGTCTCGTGGTACTGGATGGCATAATGGATGGTCTATAGCCACACTGAAGAGTTGTAATACAACGAAACAGCTGTCTGTGGATGACACTATAATATATATACATATATATATATATATATATATATATATATATATATATAGTAGTGTTGCTCTCACCATTGAGTTAAACAGTTGCCGGTACTGCAAAGACCCAAATCACTGATTTAATGCCAAATTTTCATTTTGTTCATTCATTGTCTATATCTGCTCGATTTCTTTCTTTCAACCCCGTTTTATTAAGAAATGGATATATAATCCGAGAGAAATAATTATAAATTAGGTTACATATTTTTAAACTCTATTTGAAATGATCTTCCATTATTACACGGTGAATGTATCATATAGTCTCAAAAGCTGAACAGCTTCAAACACTAAATAGTCTTATTCAAATTTTATCCAAAAATCTATGACATCTTAATCAATCATTTTTAAATCCCCGAAACCATTACATGGTAACAAATATTTCAGAATAAGTGGCTGAAATGACACAAATAAATGTTTATTAAAAAAGTTGTAATCCATCTTTGGTCTTTAAGGATGTAAAACTTAACTGACTATTCATGTGTGTGTATGTGTGTGTGCGTGTGTGCACGTATGCGGGTGTGTGTGTGTGTGTGTGTATCGAGTGTTTAATTCGGCACATGTGAACGTTTATATATATGTGTATATATACGCATCCATACAAACACAAACACCCAAATACTTATACACACATACATTATCTCAAACATACGCAGGAAGATAAGTGATGTAATTATGATACGTAAATAACTGGATTGAGGGTGAACATAGATATATCCGAGCATACATACAAGTATATAGGTATATCATGAATTATTTTGTAAAAATATGTATGATAGGCAATGCACGAATATATTTGTGGGCTTAGATAACCTCATATAAAATATGCACAGCCTTCACACTCAATAACATATGATACCGGCCATAAACATTAATAATAAAAAAAATACTCATTCCCAAAGCACATAAAAATTTGCATCATTCTAGAACTGACGTTGGGAATTATGCCTGCCCATTCGTGAAAGAGTTGCCAAGAATAATTCTGTTGAGCAGACGGCACCTCCCCCAATATAATAAAAACAAGACTGGCTGCTGCAGGGTCAAACCCCACTCCTACTTCAATTCCGACCGAGGATCATTACTGCAACTTTTGTATTGTATAGATAATAGATAAGAGATCATACAACTATATATATTTTTTATAAATATACTCATTTATTTATTGGAATGAAATAATCCCGTGTGTATCTGTGTGATAAATTCCCACTGGTATTTATGACAATTTAGCTCAGTCAGAAAGACAGCCTCCTGGACGAGAGTTCAAATCAGGGCAAAGGTATGTGGGTTTTGTATATCAGTTGACAGCCTTAATTAGGGTAAGGAGTGTTATTATTGTTACTCCAGACTTTGTACTGGAATTTGGCAAAAGTCTGGTCTGTGCATTTCCAGATACAATAGAAAATGGGGCTGCAGCAGGAATCGAATTTTCTTTAATTGTTCAATTGTTTACGCTGTCTAGGCCAAATAATACACCCTCGTGTATTAACGGAAGATCATTTCAAATTGAGTTTTAAAGTAATATAATACATTTATGATTATTTCTCTCGGATTATGTATCCATTTCTTAATAAGAAAATTGTCTGCTTTGAGGAACGAATAGAGCAGATATAGACAGAGAATAAACAAAATGAGATTCAGGTGATAAACCTATTCGGCTTTTTCATTACCAGTGACTGGAAGGTCAAAGCTACGTCGCAGGTTCGATTCCTGCAGCAGTCCCATTTTCTTCAATTGCTTATTCTTTTTACGCTGTATCAGCCAAATGAGATGTGTTGTAACGAGAGATCATTTCGAATTCAGTTTTAAAGTAATATAATGTATTTATATAGAGAGAATATAAGTAAATTGATAATTTATATCTGATAGATAATCATAAGGAATGAGTGATAAAAGAGCGTTTGGTTTCCTGCCTTATCATGAGAGTGTCGTTACCTCGGTTGGTAAGAGCAAATTTCCCGCTGCTTACAATGTGGATGCATCTTCGATCCTAGTACGACACTCATTTCCTCATTTATTTGCACGATCTAAAGTTGCTGGTATTGCTACTGAGTAAGACCAGAGCTAAAAGAATGTCTTAAAAATCAGCTCACACACACACACACACACACACACATATATATATATATATATATATATATATATATATATATATAATAGATGTGTGTATGTCTGTCTATGAGTCTGGGTGTGATGACGATAAAAACATTGTAAGGAATCAATATTCGATTAACTAGCAAAGGTTTTGATATATATATATATATATATATATATATATATATACCATTTACACACATTGACACTTACACACATACTCGACTGCATTTTATTACACGTAGACTTATTATCCATCATATATATATATATATATATATATATATATATATTGAAATTTATGATAACACTCCTGACACCTACCACTCTTCCTTTTCAACACACTCCCCAGATATATAATGACTGGATTATTTATTATAGCTGCTCCGTGTCCAGTAATTGATCTCACATTTGCTTTACTTGGACAATCGGTCAGTTTGCCAGCGCCTGTCCATTATAGCTGACCACAGGAGGCGAAATTGAATTTAGTCAAAGAATTACTACAAATTTAGTCGTAGTAGTAATGGTCATTGGAAGGGTCATGGTGGGGACGTTAAGGAAGGGAGGAAATGGTGTTATGTGATGGTCATATTGATGCAGTACTGGCAAAGTGTCCAACTAAATGATTGGTCAGTATGAGCGACAGTAGACTTTGATCTATGGAATCAATGCATCGTGATATTTCACTATTCTGATTCATATTTATTCAGGGCTGGCTTTTGGCCCGTGGTGACCCGGGCAAGCTGAACTTCGGTGCCCTTTCAAGCAGGCAGGAGCAACCTGCGGTCAGAGGACTGCAGGCGGCCCTTTATGACTTCCTGTACAGCACGCTGAATTCCATGACAATGCCAGCAAAATACCTTTTTTTAATAAAATCTCAGATACTTACAAATATTGCAAACCTCGTGAGAAATATCCAACACTAAAATTGATTAGTAATTTCTATCTATTTTTTTTTTTTTTTTTTTTTTTTTGTGATAAAAGGATTTTCTTTAAAAATAATTATATTTTGGTATAGTTTGTGCTAAATATAATGCCTCCTGAATTTTTTTCTTTTGGTGGTGGGGACTGATTTTCGATGGGCCATATCTCATCAAGCTAGCTCTTCAAAAGTATGGTATTATCTTACTTACATATGTAAGGTATTTAGCTGTCAGATATTCATTGAAAACATGGTTCCACATTCTAATTTACCTCTGTCAACGAAGTTGAAAATGTATTCGGTTGCAGATGTTTGTCAGTTCGTTCGACTGTCCACACGATATTCCTGAAAGTACTGAATCAATTTCAATAGAATTTTGTGGAAGAATAGACAATAGAGTGAGAAAGATATGGTAAGAATTGTGAGCGGATTCAAGATTTTCTTCTTGCTGAAAGATATTTCTCGTTATTTTTTCCCAGTTACATTCATGTATATTCTCATGATTGTCAACCCAATATCTCCGAAAGTTATCAATGAATTTCAATGAAATTTTATGGCAGGGTGTATGATAAGCTTAGGGAGAATTTTGACCTTGTCCATGAAGAAGCTTTGAATTTTGAAGCCGATCCATGTAAAACTATCCCCCACACACTAATAATCATGTTGACTGAATGCTTTCTAGTTTTTATAGTATTTTCTCTGTTCAATCTATTTATTCTCCTATTTTCCATTTGTAAGTAGGAATTCCTATTGTCTCAGGTACATGAGAGGCTCTCCCTAACTCTTGGTGCCAGTATTTAGGGCCGGCTCTGTATTTATCTGCTAGTCGGTTGCTCTCTCAGATGGTCGATCCATGTATCGTTTTGTCTTTTATTTGATTTATTTTGATTTCCTTTTGGTTCATTACGTATGTATGAAGTTCTTCCTTGAATGACCGGCAAAAAGTTCAATTAATGATATTCCAAAGATGATTTGAAAAACAACAACGAAATATCAACAGTACCAACTATTCAATGTTCGAGGATGATTGAATATCAATTGTCGACGAGCATGTTTTTTTTCCGATTTATTCTCATCTATTAGGCTTTTGAAATATTTCATATGCAGAATAGATAGATAGATAGATAGATTGATTGATTGGAACAGACTGTGATAGATAGATAAATATGCGAGTACTTAGATAGATAGATAGACGGACGGACAGGTAGATAGATTGATTGGAACAGAATGGAAGAGATAGATATTACAAACTTAGCAACTACACAAGGAACTCACGTTGAACAAATCTTCCCCCCATGGGTTCGAGCATCAACTACTGGGACTAGACCCCCCCCCCCCCCGAGAGGAACATCGTACATTTTAGCTCCCCTCCTACACACACGCATTGCACAAACATCTCCATCTCGTCCTTTATCATCCCCACCTATTTTCATCTGCTATAACCCTTTCTACAGGCCATGCTATATTTGCTTGCCAATAAAGGATAGTAAATCTATCTTATGAATGGACGAATCGTATTGACTCAGAAGATTCGATGCACTGTTCCACCCACGATACTTTCGCCCCTACCTCCTTTCTGCACCCGTCATAAGCCCCTGCAAATACGCCACTATCTCAGCCACAAAGCACACCAAAGATAGACAGGACAGAGTGATATAGATAAATAGATGAAACTCAATAATGAAGCCGAGGGTTCGAAATGGAAAACAGATTGCTGTTACAATTTCTACCACAGTCACGCATTCGGACAATTCAGCAGCGAATAACAACCGTTCAAACTATTGGCTCCCGATCGGCCAATTAACGGAGAGAAGAGAACGTACGCCAACTATTACCTCGAATCTCTTCTCTCTCCCCCATACACATCTCCCCCACCTCCCAAGATACAAACGTTTGATGACAACGTGAATGGACAAGACCTGAAGGTTTCATGCTGCAATACGAACTGGACGTTGGGCTTATTACTGATAACAGCCTTCATTGCACACATCGAGCTTTTCAGAAGCGATATTTCTCGACTAGTGTGAAAACTCATACAGCGACGTGTCACGAGAAGGCTAAATGAACGAGCCAGGTTTTGATGGCTGCCAGAATAAAGAGGCCCGGCTACAATTTACGACCAGGCCAAGTATCATTAGAGACGGTGATAGGTTGAAGGGGGAGGTAAATGGCGAATTGGTCCTGACTAGATTAGACGAGCTTCAGGGGGGAGGTGGGTGGTTGGCAGAGGGACAGGGGAAGGAACTGATGGACAGGCGAAAAGACTTTCGGACATAAGGGGTGCAATGGACGACTCAATCGGTTATAGGAGTGTATAAAATGTGGCACTTTGGATATACACAGCTTTTCGGCGTTCGATTCGTTGACTCTGGTCGTTCGTTATTATTCTATCTGCATTGTTCGCACTTATTCCATTTCCTATATGAATGAAAGTCCAAGAACAAACGCCATTGTCGTCATCATCATTGTCATCATCACCATCTTCATCATCGCAAGCCTTTTAAGACCGGTCGTTGGCCTCAAAGTGCAAACACACATAGATATAACTGAACGAGACTGGCTTCTTTAGGATCGAACTCCACCTTAACTCCTATCCCTAACGAAGATGATTACAATTAGTTTAATATCGTATACATGATAAATAGAAATAAAGATTGAAAAATATTTCCTCAGTACAAAGGTGTTTATTAGAATGAAAAAAAAAACTTGTGTACCTGCATAATGCATTGTCGTTAATATTTATGATCTGCCAATTTAGCTCAATCATTAAAACAGCCTCCTGACAATCACTGCTTTGGTTTTATGAACACTTAAAATCCTCTTGGTTTAATTACTAAGCACCAAATTCGCCCACAGCCAGAAATGGATTGTATATAACATACAACTTATGGTATCCCAACCGGCATTTCAAAAGAAGCCAGTATGAACTGGCGAAGCGTCAATAAACTAAATAAATCTCATTTGTACGCAGCACAGTCTTCTAAATTGTCTTTTCACTCCACCAACTGCATATGCAAATCTACTTCCGTAAGTAGAAATAAACATGTTGTATTACAAAAGTGTTACTGTATACACACCGGTAAATACACACAAGCACATGCGTGTACACATACACACACAGATGAATAAATTGTGATCGCTAAATGAAGACAAAAATATACATACGTGTGTGTGTGCACGCGTATGTGTGTGTGTATATACATATGTACGAGCGTGTCTGTGCAGGTTTACACGTATATACATGTGTGTATGCTCTTCCTCTGGGATAGAATATGACTGTTTTGTGCAAGCAGGGAATGATTTGTACGTGTTCCTGTGGTGTGAACATTTACTTTCGTAAGATATCGAGAAATGGTGTCAAATTAATTACGATACAAAATGTGAAAAAGATTATTACCGTATTTAATGGCAAACAAGAAGCACCGCCCCGCCCGCTTATTTCAGCTGGGAATATCAAGAGAAATGTGTTTCCCTCCATTCTCGTATTCATCATCCAGTTCTGGCCTATGTGAGACGGGACAACTGAGGTTACAAATGAGCACACACAAACACCCACACGCATACACACACACGCATATATATATATATATATATATATATATATATATATATATATATATATATATATATATATATATATAATACGAATCAGGGATGGAATATAATATGATATAGTGCAAAATCCGATGTATGATAGGTTTATATCATAAAGTGTTTGGAACATTCAACGTTAAACATTTAGTTGATTTAGAGTAAAGCTTAAAATATGATGAAGTAACGATACGCTAAATGAACACGTTTATGTTTCTGCCCTGTCTGGGGTTCTCTGGGTGAACCAGACGAATCCAGCCTGACCCAAGCCCAGAAAGGACAGAAACATAAACATGTTTGTGTAGTGAATCCTTACTTCACCATCATCTCTCTCTCTCTCTCTCTCTATATATATATATATATATATATATATATATATATATATATATATATATATATATATAAAGAGAGAGAGAGAGAGAGATAAAGTTGTTCTTTTGTAATCGTGTGTGTACGCTTGATAGCGGTAAAAGAGGGGGGCATGGTAAGAACAATAAACTGACAACAGAAGCAGCGCCCACTCGCAATCATTAACATTGTATAGAGTGTTATCGTTATCAAATGAAGTATTATAAAGCATTGCTCCTCTAACTAAGCGTTGTTAGACATCCCCTGAGGAATCGCACAAAGATTATTTGGACGAGCAGAAATATCAAGAATAATTATGTAACGAGAGTTCTCTCTTCATCTTTACACGAATATTTATTCTTATAAGTGTTCATTGTGAAATGGCGCAATACTATTCAATAATTCTATTGATATAAATTTCGTTTCTGTTACCTTTTAGCAGTTTTCTTTTAAGTAGTATTTTCCCATGATAAACAGGGAACACCTTAAATGATATTTTGCAATTTGGAGGGGATAAGGTAATTCGTTTCTATGTTCTGTTACAGTAAGATAACAACTATAGATTTATTGTACTAGTGTCTATTGCTTTTATAACACCGAGTGAGGGGCCTCAAAAACATTCGTCGCATCGATCAGGAATTCAGAAAAAAAGTCCACAAACTCAAGCAGTAAACCTTAATTATTAATTTTTCACTGCTATTTATTTTCATATTGATTTTTAGTTGGTATTTAGATTATTATTTCTTTTACCAGTAAAAGCAAAAAAATGAATTAAAAACGTTTTTCCTGGAGATTTTTTGTGCTCTCAATCAATATCACCTCTGTTACCTTTCGATAAGTGTCAGGAAAAATGATTCAGAGTTGCTATTTACGATTTAACAATAATGCTGAACTCAAAACTTACTTTTTGTCAATCATGCGACCGTCCAAATTATTTATAAAAAAACACAGAAATGTTTCTTGACGTGATTAAAAATGAAAATCCCTCGAATGATTTATTTCACGTCGGCAGTAACTAAAATACTTCAAAGCTGTACTTTCGTAAAACTGGTGTAAGGTGAGGGTCCAAGTCACCATTATGGTTAAAACCTGAATAGATCCCCCTGAAAAAAAAAATTACTCACAACACAACTTAGCAATGAATTTACAAAGTTCAGTGAACAACGCAAATCAGAAGTAAAGAATCAGCTCTCAGTGCAAATAATATACTATACGGTCAAATTTACTGTTAATTCTCCCGGATAACGTCGGGTATCCCTGGTGGTATATATAAAGTGCTGCATACAAGAATATCATGATAATTTTCTGTTGGAATTCATGTAATCGAGCAAAAACTTGAGCTTGTACAAAATCAGTTTTCGAAGTGCGCATGTTGATTGAATGTAGCTTTACATTTATGTGTAGCTACACAGGCATAAACAAAATTTTCATACAGAAAGCAGAATTACTCATAGATGTATGTCACAGACCTACAGAAAAAACATTATGTATAGTAAAAAGAGTATGTATATACAGTAAAAACAATATATATATAGTAGAAAACAAACTTACTTATTCCAATTATATATATATATATATATATATATATATATATATATATATATATACATATATATATATATATTTATATATATATATATATATATATATATACATATATATATTTACATACATATATATATATATATATATATATATATATATATATATATATATATATATATATATATATATATATATATATATATTAGAATGGGGAATCGCCACGCGAACACGTTTATGTTTCTGTCCTGAAGGCCAGACAGGGCAGAAACATGAACATGTTTGTACAGCGAATCCCCATTCTACTACATCTCCAGTTCTAATGTATCCTACCGATGGTCATATATGGAACTGAAACATTGAAACTAACCAAAAGATTAACCCTCAAACTGAGAACCATGCAACGTGCACACGGGAGAATCATGCTCGGTCTAGACGGATAGATCATCAGACAGGAGGCTGAGACACCATAGAAACTGTTTAAA
>OY735216.1:56224104-56286604 GCA_963457665.1 Thysanoteuthis rhombus | reverse complement strand
GGGAGAGAGAGAGAGAGAGAGAGACACACACACACACACACACACACAGCCAGACAGATGGACAGACACAGACACAGACTAAAACAGACACTGTCTCTGTGTCTGAGACAGGCTGACGGACAGACAGACAGACAGACAGACAGAAAGAGGGCAACAGGAATAGAGAAAGGATATATATATATATATACATATATATATATATATATATATACACATATATATATATATATAAATATAAATATATATATATATATATATATATATATATATATATATATATATATATAGATCGATAGATAGATAAAGAGAGAGAGAGAGACATTGTCTCTAAGGCCATTTTGGATCAACAATTCGCAAATATTGTGCAGGCATTTTTCAGAAAATCTTAAATAAATCTTTTTTAAATAAAAGATCAATTTTTTGGATTATTTCAAATAGAAGATCAATTTTTTTCAGATGATTTTAGATAAAAGCTCGGTTTTCTCCAGATGATTTTTTAAATAATTAATCCTGGTGCATGCCTAGGCTACGATGATTCATTCAGGCAAGTTACGGATATTTTGATATAATTGGACAAAGTATATGTATTAACTCATATCTCTCTGTCTGACCGTTTGTCCTCTTAATAATTCCAAAGACTCCAAATGAATTCCAATCATATTTTGTGAAATGGGTTGTTATCCGTTATTTTTTTAATCTCTCCTGAATCGTAGCTATCTGACCACACCACACAATATCTCCAAAATTTACTAGTGAATTTCAATTAAATTTTGTGCAAAAGTCGGTGATTGATTGGGAGATCCAGGATTTTCTTTTCCGATTAAGAGATTTTTTTTTCATTTTTTCCATATATTTATCAACTTACTCATGTTTGTCCATCTCTAAAAGTGCTCAATGAAATCCAATGGCATTGTTCGAAGGATAAAGATGAATCGAATGAATTTGTGGCCAGATCCAGGATTCTTTTACAGTTACCTCCCCCTGCATCGCGACTATTATTGAACTGATTTCCGTGCGATTTTTAGTGACTCTCCGAGTGCAAACTAGTTGATTATCTGTTAGTCATGGACCTTTGAACAATCGTAGCCACCTAAGGTAGTGAAGGGTTCTATCCCTTTTTATATGAGCGTGTGTTAATGAGTTTATGTGGGGTTTTTTTTATACTTGTGTATAACAGCGCTTCTGGTCATACTTTTTTGTCTACAGACTTGAAAGTTGACACCAATACTCAACTAGACCTCTTCGAAATATCTAACTTTTCATTTTTTAGACCTATAGGGGCCTTATTTGTACAAGTCTATTAATAACATATAGATTCTCAAGAATCTTGAAGTTTTTTTTTCTATATTTTAAATGTGTTCTATTGGAAAACACCAGTGATGTCATAAATAGAATTTATTCTAACCATATTTATTCTTCGATTGTTTTTTTTTTACATGACTCCTAATTTTGATGCTACGGCTGTTCTTTTATTGACTGTGATAGCGATTTGTTTCTTTTCGATTCAAACAATCTATTCACTCATCCATCACTTTTTGCAGCGTTTACTTGTATATCTGATATTTTGTAAATACTGAATTTATCGCTCATTCTTCGACCGGTACGAATTTGTACCGGTCGCGGTCAAGACGTCTAGTTTGATTGACCCCAAATGCAATGGGGCTCATCCACCGGTTAGGTTCTAAAGCCACTCAACCTCACGACGAACTATTCTTTCTACTTAGTGACAGCGGGAACAGACGGTATTTCTCGTTCAAAAAATTGCGCATTCAGAGGAAGCTGAATGAGGAGAGAATGACGTTACTTAAACACCAACGGAAAGCTAACAAAGACGCGTGCTTTGATGGTTAAAATGTATTCTCATGATGTCTACTGTATGCTTGAAGAAAGAAAATCTTGAAATGCATATCTTCCAAGAAAAGGCTGCTCTAATCACCACGCAGGCCGTGACGAAAAGATAAGAATGCATTATTGTGTTGCTTTGAACTAGGATGGCTGAATATTGTCTGGTAGCAAGTTACACCAATTATAATAACATAAACGATGGGGGCGGTTCATTGTTTAACGTAGACTATGAATTAGCGCTATTATATGCAAAGTTTAGAAGGGAACGTCAAACCAATGCTGGTTCCCTTAAGAAGAAGAAGAAGAAGAAGAAGAAGAAGAAGAAGAAGAAGAAGAAGAAGAAGAAGAAGAAGAAAGTCCTCCTGTCTCGATAAACAATGGAATGACAAATGGTGCAAGCCCGGTTGAAGCGTATGGATATTCTGAAATGCCTAGTCGACAGAATATCCTTATCAGTCTCGCTGATGTACTCCAGCGGAAAACAGAGCGTGAAACGTTTTGCTTCAACATAGTTGCAGGAGCTGCCGTAAGAACGTTAAGATTGGCATTCAATCCTCTTTAGGGGATTTCATTCCCTTGTTTGGAATTCAGGGCTGTATTTTTTCGTAAACTTCTTGTCTTCCAGAGGATAGAGAACCCAGTCAACCCTGCTATTTCGCCCATAGCTGAGGATGGATTCATGCCTTTGAATACGGCTTGCCGATTCCATTGTCTTCGCCGTTAACCCTTAGGCCACTTGCACTTCACTCCTCACTGACTCCCTTGCTTACTGGGCAAAAATGATTGACAAGGAAAGAATACTTAAATCGAATTAGCGATCAAGTTTTTTCTTTGTTGTTTTTGTTTATTTATTATATTTCTATTGGGTGTAGTTCGGCGATGGTGTTAGAATTTGTATTGAGCTCTCTATATCATTTACTGCCGTCTAACAGAGTAGGGCAACTGACATGGTGATATTTTGTTTTGTAAAGAAGGTGCTATGAGCCGAGTCTCCGGGGCTCTATTTCTCGTCGGGTAACACTAGGTTCTTATTCTCTTCAGCAAGGAACTCAATGCAAGAAAGCCAATTTTTTTTAATCAGCGAATAAATCGTGTGCGTGTCTGTGCGTCTGTGTGAATATGAGCACACACACACATGCACACACATGTATGCGCGAATACACACTCTCGCGCATTAATGCAGTTACATACATCCGTTCATATTAGGTCACATAATAAACAAAGCTTTCTCCTTCTTCCGTTTCGCTCTCTCTCTCTCTCTCTCTCTCTCTCTCTCACTCTCCCCCTCTCTCTCTCCGTCTATTTTCCTTTTCCCTAGCTTTCTTTTTTCCAGCTCATTCTCACACGCCTCTCCAAGCCACAAGAGCATAAACATTTCTGCACCGTAATGAATCCATACGTATACGCGTTCGTACATTCATAAAATCTTTAATATATGACCAGAAACAAATCCAAAAACATACACTCACGTTAACGTATATACAAAGGCAGTCAAAAGTGATCAGGTATAAAAATGATTGTTGCTTAGAATGCGAGGCGAAGGCTCCAATTTTGGTGGGGTAGAGCATCACTTTTGACCACTGAAGTATATAACCGATAGTAGTGATAAAAAGTGATGGCTAGGAAATTGGAGCCTTAACCCTCTATCTATCGTAGGTTTAATTCCTGTAGCAGCCCCATTTTCTTTGATTGGTTATTCTATTTGCGCCCTCTAGGCCAAATGACAGGATCTCTCTTTAATAACAGGAGGTCATTTCAAATAATATGAAATATTGATAATATTCTGTCGGATTATAAATCCATCTATTTATAATATGATTGTCAGCGTTGAGAAGCAAACTTGGACAATGAACGAATAAGATGAGAAGATGGGGATGAATCGGTTATTTGTTTTTTTTTCCCCCTTCCGCCGGGCTATTCAGATCAAATGCGAAGTGGGAAGTGCGACGCCGCTACGTTAAAGCGGTTACCTTGCGTTGTCTAGGCCAAGTGATTAATCCCCCGTGTAACAACGGGAGGTCATTTATATAGAGTTTCAAATAAAATAACGCTCTCATAAGTATAGATAAAGGTATAATTGTACGTATACAACAGACTTAAAAGTACAGAGGAAGTAAGTACATACGTACGTATAATCACATATAAATACAAAAACACACAAACAAGCACACATACTTACATGCACGCACACAGGTTGAAAGGGGTGAATAAAATTTCCAAAATTCATGGTATATTTTATTTTTTATTCTAAATCTTTAAAGTCGGTTTCTTTCGACCTTCGTTGGTCTTTTTCAAGGTGAGTGTGCAGATATGTGTCAATTACAGCGTTTGCCCTCTCAATCTATAATAGTATTTGACATCACATGATAGTTAGAACTTGGATCCGCTCTGTATTGTGAACTTGTCTCTAGCATGCAATGAAGATCAACCGAGAAGAGGTTGGATAATTGATTATTTAGATAATCCACTCTCACAATAATCCCAAACTCACACACACACACACACACACACACACAAATCTGGGTCTGAAGCGAAGGTTTCGATCCTACCTTGTGGTACTGGATGGATATTGGATAGTCTATAGCTGCACAGAAGATTTGTAATACAACAAAACAGCTGTCTGTGAATGACACAATTATTGATAATTATTATAATTAACGCTCTCTTTTTCAGGGTTGAGCAAACTTTAAGTAGGGCAACTCGTTCATTATAAGCTAAATAGCAATGCTCTCCCAACTCTTGAATGGAGCACTCTGATGGATGGGGAATTGTGGGTAAAGAAAATCTATCGCTTAAATTCAGTCCTAAGTAGGGCAGAGGTAAAATGCCAGCCTCTGGGTCTGAAGTGAAGGTTTCGATCCTACCCCGTCGTACTGGATGGATATCCAGCCACACTGGAGAGTTGTAATACAACGAAACAGCCGTCTGTGGATGACAAAATTATCAATTACTATATACATATAACTGAAATCTATCTATCTATTCATGCTTGTATCAATCTGCTAATATCTCTCTATATATTTATCTACAGATCTGTTCGTCTATCTATCTCTCAGTACATCTTCTCCTTTGTAGATGTTTACGGACCTGCTCGGCAATTCAAACGGCCATGAGTCTGCTTTTTTGCCGTTGTCCAGCGTTAGAGCTCAAGTGGAGGCCGAGGCTTAAATGCAGATTTTAAAGGTAAGCTGCTCCATATTCTAGTCATTTCTGAAATATATGTCTTTGTCTGCTTCTCTTTCACTCTTACCACCCGCGCATAAAAACACACATGCAAACATACACACACTATTCTAATAATCCACTTTCTCAATAATCACACACACACGCACTCATATGTATATATATAGAGAGAGAGGGGGGAGGGAGGGAGTGATGATCAGAAATGACTGAGGCATCATTTTAATCTTAACAAATCCTTTCTCATTTTCGTACAAGTGTTTGGATATTTGAATTCAAAGTACGAAAACAAGAAAACAATATTAAAAAAATTTTAAAAAGTTTCCTTGTCCGTCATGTTTAATGAAGTATG
This sequence comes from Thysanoteuthis rhombus, assembly GCA_963457665.1. Classification (NCBI taxonomy): domain Eukaryota; kingdom Metazoa; phylum Mollusca; class Cephalopoda; order Oegopsida; family Thysanoteuthidae; genus Thysanoteuthis; species Thysanoteuthis major. The sequence goes on along the minus strand of OY735216.1, from coordinate 56,281,227 downwards.
TATTACAAAAAATGTACGCAAATTATGTATACATATTTCTCGGCAATAACTTGAGCTTATATGTAAATGCGTTATGTTTGATTACATATATATATATATATATATATATATATATATAAAGCATTTGCATATATATATATTGATGAAAATATTCACACACATTTGGACGAACGAATCCATATGAATATATGAATGAGTTTGCCAAGATAGATAGATAGATTTCCATAAATATTTTCACATGGAAAGAAAATACACGTAACCTTCCACCAGCAGCGACTTAAGCAAAGAAATAAAGAAAATCCTACGTGCATCAAAATGAATAAAGAAACGACCCAAGAAATAAATAAGGCACGCCTACTCCAATTAACGTGACAACACCTTACAACGGCAACAATATTAAACCATGTGAAAAATGTTGTGTTTTTGAGGAGATTTCAGCAATATCTACCTCCTAAATTGATGATTACCTTTTTTTTTATCCTCCATGTATTTACAATTGGTGTGAAAACTGAACAGGTGAAGGGAGTAGTAGTGAAAACAACAAGGAAGGATAAATTGCAACAGGAAAGGCTACACGGTGATTTCAAAAGACAGATAGGGAATAATTCAGACGAACAATCATGGATATGACCACGCAAAGGACATCTGAAGAGAGAAAAAGGATTCTTTATCATAGCAGACCTGAACAAATACATCAGTTCGAGTTATGTCCCGGCAAAGACAAACAGAACCCAGAAAAACAACAGATACTGCATTTGTGTAGAGAGTAAGGAGACGGTAAACCACATAACCAGTGAATGTAGCAAAGTGGCCCAGAACAAATAAAAATAGGATAGCAACTTTTATAATACTATGTAAACGACTAAGATTCGACCAAATAGACAAATAGTGCCAGCACTAGTCTCTCCTGTAAAGTAGATGCAATAAATTACACTTGGATATTAGAAACAGAGTTGAATAGCAGAACTAAGAAACTTATGACGATGCACAAGGCCCTTTAACCCAGAGATGATTCAGACAAGTTGAATGTGAAAAAGAAAGAAGGCAGCAGAGGACTCATCAGCATTGATGACTGGCCAAAACGTGATTGGGAAAGCATGTGCAAGCATACAGTGAAGATATTATGAAAATTGCTCAAAATAGTGAAACAAACGAACAAAAAATGTAGCAAACGAGGTTGTAATGAAAGCCAGGAAATGAAATGGGGACAAAATATATCACAGAAAAACAGAAAAAACAGTAAATACGAGATGATAAACCACACAAAGAGTGAACGTAGTAAACTAGCAAAGACAGAGCCCAAAAACAGACACAGTACACAGGGAACCATGCAAACAAATCAGATTCAGTTATGTGTAGAAATGGCACCATCACAAACCAGATATGCAGTGAGTTTCAGTAGAAGTCCGACCTCCAAACCAAGCATCCGATTCAAGCAAAAAGCCTAGATCTGGTAGTCGTGTTGAAAGGAAAGAGAACTTGGTAAATCATCTGTGTCTGCAGATCACAAAGTGAAAATGAAAGAGAATGAAAAACCGGGAAAATACCAGGACTTGACCCAGGAGCTGAAAAAGGTAAGGGACACGGAAAGCAGTTATAATAGTAGGTATGCTTTTGAACTTTGCCGAATTCATTGGAGTCAAATCAGAGATAAGATGAAGGATTTAGACTATGTAGATCACTACTCAAGTCGTGGCATAACAGAATAGAATGAACATCGCTTTTCAACATTACACCCCCTTTTTAACATTAAATCCCCTTTTATACAAGATTAGCCTCACTTTTTTAAAACTTCAGCCCCCTTACGTCTTTTTTTTTATTTGTAGCCCCCTTTTAAAACATTAGCCACCAAATTTTTCAACATCAAACTACGTTTTTAACAATAACCTCCTTCATTCAACAATTCAATTTAACCCTATTTGTTCAACACTAGCCTTCTGTGCCCCTTTCTTATCTAACATTAGCCTTCCCTTTTTTTTAAATTACTCAAACTCTTTATTATCATTGAATTAATCTCTCTCTCTCTCTCTCTCTCATACTGAGAAAAGTCCTGAGATCTGTGACCTCAGTTGTTAGCAATGGCCTAACGACCAAGAAAAAAAGTATGGAAGAGACGATACAAACCACAGCGCTGCTGTGATGGGCGAGGAAGATGGATTGGAGACCAGAGGAGATTTACTTTCACTTAGCCTTTAGTGATAAACACTGGATAGCTAGTGTGAAACTGTAAACCACAGTATTGTTATGGACTATGGGATATGAAGAGGGAGGCTGGAGACTTGAGGAAATTTGCTGTCACTTAGGCCCCAGTGGTGACCACCAGGCAACTGGTGTGAACGACTCACCCACCTACTTCAAAATTGTCTAAACGAAGGCAAGGCACCAGAATGGATGACTAAAGGCAGAACCACCCTCATCCAAAAAGACCCAGAAAAGGGGAACATAACAAGCAACTATAGACCAATCACATGCTTACCACTTATGTGGAAAATCCTGACCGGGCAAATAGCAGAGAGAATATACATGTCAATGGATAGAAGGGGACTACTACCAGAAGAACAGAAAGGGTGTAGGATAGGAACCAAAGGGGCAAACGATTTACTCTACATAGACCAGATGATCTTAGGAGAAGTGAGGAAAAGGAGAAAGAATATCGCAATGGGATGGGTAGATTACAAAAAAGCGTACGATATGATTCCACATAGCTGGATACTCGAATGCCTTAGAATGTTCAAAATTAGCGAACCGGTGGTTAAATTCATTGGTAATTCGATGGAAGACTGGAAAGTAGATTTGACAGCCGCAGGGGACAAACTAGCAGAGGTAGGGATAAAAAGGGGAATCTTCCAAGGAGACTCGTTGTCCCCACTATTATTTGTTCTAACAATGATACCGCTCAACAGAATCCTGAAAAACAGCAAAGGATACCATTTCCAAAAGGAAAGGTCAACCACCTAATGTACATGGATGATATAAAATCGTTCGCAAAAAACAGGGGAGAGCTTGAGACTCTGTTCAACGTAGTAAGGGAATATAGTGAGGACATAGGAATGGAGTTTGGAATAGAAAAATGCGCTATCATGGTGATGCACAAAGGAAGGCTATCAATGACTGAAGGAATCGAACTCCCGGACAACAGCAAGATTAGGGCATTGACCGCACAAGACCGATACAAGTACCTAGGTGTCCTTGAATGTGACACGATAAAACGGGAAGAGATGAAGGAGAAAATAAAAAGAGAATACCTCAGAAGGATAAGGAAAATATTAGAAACCAAATTAAACAGCAGAAATCTAATAAAAGGAATGAACACCTGGGCTGTGTCAGTAGTTAGGTATACAGGACCATTCCTAGAATGGACAAAGGAAGAGCTCCAATCAATGGATAGGCGAACAAGGAAACTTATGACGATGCATAAAGCATTACATCCTAGAGATGATACAGATAGACTATACGTTAAGAGAAAAGAAGGTGGCAGGGGGCTCATCAGCATAGAAGATTGTGTCCAGAGAGCTAAAATAGTCCTAGAAAGATATGTGCAAACAAATAGTGAAGAAATCATAAAGAGCGCGAGAGATAGTGCAACAAGCAATAAAGTAGAAAAAAATGGAACAGTACAGCAAACAAGAAAAGAAAGATGGGAAGGGAAAAAATTGTACGGCGAGTTTAAAAGACAGATACAAGATGTAGCAGACGAGAAATCATGGACGTGGTTACGAAAAGGGAACCTTAAGAGAGAAACAGAATCGCTCATCATGGCAGCCCAAAACGAAATCGTAAGGACAAACTACATAAAAACAAAAATCGACAGAACACAGACAAACAGCAAATGCCGCATGTGCAGTGAAAGAGATGAGACAGTAAACCACATAACTAGTGAATGTAGTCAACTCGCCCAGAAGGAATATAAGCATAGACACGATAGAGTAGCAACGATAATGCACTGGGAACTAAGCAAACAAATGGGATTCAACCATGTGGAAAAGTGGTATCAGCACAAGCCAGAGGCAGTTTTGGAGAATGACAACCACAAACTACTGTGGGACTTTGACATCCAAACTGACCATCTCATCCAGGCAAGAAGACCGGACTTAGTAATAGTAGACAAAAAAAGGAAGGCCTGCCGAATAGTAGACGTTGCTGTGCCTGCAGACCATAGAGTAGAAAAGAAGGAGGGTGAAAAAAGGGAAAAATACCAGGACCTAGCAAGAGAGTTGATGAAGATGTGGAACATGAAAACCAGGGTAGTACCAGTCATAGTGGGCGCACTAGGAACTGTCCCCAAAACGCTGAGGGAGAGACTGGAGGAGATCGGAATTAGGGGAAGGATAGAGACCGTACAAACCACAGCACTACTGGGAACTGCACGGATACTGAGGAAGGTGCTGGAGATATAAGTACTGCAACGAATTGTAGCTCTGTCATGATATGCGAAAGAGAGAGGAGACGTTAGCTGAAAACCTGAGGAGACTTATTGTCACTCAGCCTTCAGCGATAACCACTGGGCAACCGGTGTGAAACTGTAAATTGCAGAATTACTGCGACCTATGAGTACTAGGAGAGGAGGGCTGGAGACTTGAGGAGACTTGCTGTCACTCAAACTCCGGCGGTTACCACCAGGCAACTGGTGTGAGATTCCAAAATAATAATAATAATAATAATAATAATAATCAGACCACTTCATTCAAGCAAAAATACCGGACTTAGTAATCGTAGACAAGAAGAGGAAAACTTGCGAAATAATAGACGTGACTGTACGTGCAGGCCATTGAGTAAAGAGGAAAGGGAGTGAAAAATGGGAAAATACCAGGATCTGGCAAGAAAACTGAGGAAGGTGTGGAATATGAAAGTCAGTGCAGTACCAGTAATAATAGGTGCACTCGGAACTGTATCAAAGACACTGAAGGTGAGATTGAAGGAATTCGGGATGAAAGGAAGGATTGAGACTGTACAGACAACAACATTGTTTGGAGCCGCACAAATACCGGGGAAAGTGCTAGAAATATAAGATCTACGACCCTAGCTGTTAGCAGTGGCCTAACAGAGGAGTGGGGAGAATAAACACCAGAATGGTATTGGAGGTAAGAACCACAGTGCTGCTATGATAGGTGAGGGAGAGATGTGATGAGAGCTGAAGGCGTCAGGAGACTTACTGTCACTCAGTCTTCAGCGATAACCGCCGGGCAACTGGTGTGAAACTGTAAACCATGGTACTGCTCTAGACTATGAGAGTGTGGAGCAGAGGGCTGGAGACTCGAGGAGACTTGCTGTCACTCAACCTCTAGCTGTGACCACTTGGCAACAGGAGTGAAATTGCTGATAACAATAATAATAATAAGAAGAAGATGTGGAACATGAAAGCCAGGGTGGTACCAGTCATAGTGGGCGCACTAGGAACTGTCCCAAAGACACTGAAGGTGAGACTGGAGGAGATCGGGATAAAGGGAAGGATTGAGACTGTACAAATCACAGCACTACTAGGAACTGTGCGGATACCGAGGAAAGTGCTAGAAATATAAAGACTGCAACTCTAATTGTTAACAGTGACCTAACAGAGAAAGGGAAATGAAAGCGGAAACGTAAACCACAGCACTGGTATGAGTGGCGAAAGAGAGAAGAGATGTTGGCTGAAGACCCGAGGAGACTTATTGTCACTCAGCCTTCAGCAATGACGACCGGGCAACTGGGGTGAAACTGTAAATCGCAGTATTACTGCGACCTATGAGTACTAGGAGAGAAGGGCTGGAGACTTGAGGAGACTTGCTGTCACTCAAATTCCAGCGGTTACCACCAGGCAACTGGTGTGAGATTGTGAATAATACTGCTACTACTAATAATAACAACAGCTACAACAACAGCAATAATAATAATGACAACAACAACAATAATGATAATAACAAGAACAGCAATAAAAATAATAACAACAGCAACAATAATAATAATAATAATAATAACAACAACAATAACAATAATAACAACAACAACAACAACAATAATAATAAGTAAACATTAAAAAAAAAGCTTATTAACATTGGCAATGAAAGGACAAGTGCATTACAGCAGACAGAGTGAGGAAAGATCCATCATAGCGACCCAAGAATGCAATAACAGAACAAAAAGGAGGAAGATAGAGGAACAGAGAAACGAGAATCCAAAAAATGGAAAGAAAAACAACAATACGAAACACTTCAGAAGACAAAATCGTGGAATTGCAGAAGAAATGTCATGAACATGACTACGTTATGGAAATCACAAGAGAGGAACTGATTCGTTCTTAGAAACGACCAAGAACAACACAGTAAAGTATTTGGACATAATTAGAAAAAAAAAAACGTTATCTGAAAATGAAAGCGGCCCCAAAACTTCATACAACCATGTTGAAATTTCTAAAATGTGGGAGACTCGCATGGATATGATCCAGTAGGAGTGGCCATTTGCTGTCTGGGATATTAGAATTTGTCAGTTGTATTGACAGTATCATATGAATGATTTTATTTAAAATGCACGTTTCCTTCACGTTTGAATTGCTTAAAACCAATCTTGGGTGAATTTTTTCTTTTAAATCCCTAGGTTTTATGTTTATTTTCAGATCTATTATTGACCTTCTTCGTTATAATATTACTGAAGAGGTTCAAAAAATCACACTTGAAATTCTTGTTCCACAAAACCAATGATCGCCGGAAGATCTACACAGACATTAATGGCTGCCACGAAGAATCTGATTATCAAACTTGAACCCGTATTTTTCTATGTATTTTTTCATTCAAATACACGTATTACGTTTCAATGTATATATATATATATATTTTTTTTTTTTTTTTTTTGTCCACACATATCTGTTAGACGCTTTTCGGTCGACCGGTCCCTCCAACGTTAGACAACAGAAATAGGAAGGGAGCTAGATGTGTATGTTATTAAAGGCGTGACGTCATCAATACTATGATGTAATAATTCAATGTAACAGTTCGGTATTTTTGTACTTTATAAAAGCCATTTACAATTTTTATTGAAGATGATTCTCTCAGAGTGATTCCATATTGCATGTGTGAGAATCAAATGACACACCAAAAGAACTTACTCTTCTTCCTCATCCTCTTGTCACTACCATCACGGACGGTGGACGCATCATTGATCTTATGGTTCTTGTTTTTGATTCCCCTTATTCATCAAAATAGATGATTACTTCTGGGGAAACCTTGTATATATATATATATATATATATATATATATATATATATATATATATATATATATATTATTATTATTATTATTATTATTATTAGCCCAATGATAGTATAGATAACTGAAATATAAAGATGAAGATACTCAAAAAGGGAACAAATGACGTATTCCTTCATAACGTCACTGCAATTAAGACGAAGTCAGAAGTAAAACGAAAGTGAAAGTTAGACTTGGGGAAAATGTAGTAAAATTCATTTTCTCCCCGATGGCTAAGTGGAAAGATATAAGGGTGTGACACTGCTTACAATTTGTTTCAAATAAGCCACGATAACATCACTGAAGAGAATATAATTTCCTATCTTTTCGTTCCCTCTGTCCTACCAAGCTCGCGCAAACACGCGTGAAGATGCTTAAATAAATGAACGGAAGAATAAAGAAAAAGGAATTATCGTAAATATGTCCCAATGAAGATATATGTGCTCGTAAAAAAAGGAAGGGTTTTTGGGAATTTGCAATATACGTTTTTTTTTTCTCCTCTCTGTGTGCTCTCCTTTTCTTTCTGTCTCTCAAGTAATAATTGAACTTTACGAAGGCATACGAACATAGAAATACGTACGTGTCTTTTGGGGCAACCAATTAAATATAGACATACACATATAGGCAAAAACTGGAGCCCCGAAACGAAAGCAAAGTATTAGGTAAAGTAATTTAAATTGGAATGGCAATAAAGAAAAAAACCCTACATTCTGAAGCTGACATTTCGAAAAGAAACTAAATTGAAAACTTTTGAAGAACAATATATGCAAACATGCCTTGAACAAATGAACAAAACAAAACATTGGAAAATGGTTAACATCGACTTCTTTTTTTATGTATAAAAATGCCGCGATTTTTTTTCCCCGTGAAAGGTAAGTGAAATTAATTTTATTGTTTACTTTTTTCATGGGTATTATTTACTATTTATTTATTCATTTATTTATTCATCTATAATCTTTTTGGATAATAAATAATTTTCCGCGAGTAAAACTGGCCGGAAACAGAAAAGAAAGAGAAATCCAGAAAAATGATAGAAAAGGGAAAGATAGAGGGAAGAGAAGGGGAATGAATGGATGGATGAATGAATGAGACAAAGAAAAATTAAGAAAAAAACATTTTTTGTTTATTTCACTGTTAGAGGAACGAATTTAAGATCACGCTGATCCCCACCCCTGCAGTCTCCAGAAAAAAAAGAAGAAAGGGTCAAAGAGAGAAACTATCAAAGGAAAACATACATCAGGTTGTTTTTTTTTTTAAAAGGAAAGAAGTGGATAAATACTAACGAACAATTGAATTCAGCCAAAATTGAAAAGAGAAGCCGAGGATAAAAGAAAATAAATAACAAAATTATTTCAAGTGGAAAATAAAATAAAATCAATCAAAAATGGGTCTGGTTAATCATAAAATAGAAACTTCCATATGACCATTGTCTTTTGCTAGTATGCCGTGATGGGGGAGATCAATTAAAAAATTGAAAAAAGGGTTATTGATTAATTGAATTCTTTAACCTTTTTTTCATCAAGTAGTTAAGTCTTCATATTAAATGAACAGGTGGACACAAACTAAAGTAACAATTTAGCATAAAACTACATTGCAAATTGAACCCTCTCTCCACTAAAAACCTATTCTGGGGGATTCGAAAAAAAGAATAAAACATTTGTTTCTAGACATCATAAGGAATGAATGTTTAAATTTTCAGCCATCTAGCTCCATTGGTGCGGCCTGTACGTATGATACATACATAGCCAAAAAACCTGATTAACTTGAAGACTGAAAGAAACCTATGATGACAGTTTTGGTGGCAGTTTTGACTGACGGTTTAAAACTGAAATAAAAAAGAATGTAAAAAAAAAACAGAAAGAAACAAACAAAATAGGACTGATATGTCGTAAACGTTGAAAAAAAAAGACTTTCTATATTAATACTGTCTTGTTTTACGCCAATTGATCTTCTTGTGATGACTTGATACGATATTCTGTCAGTGTTAATGAAGGCTAACTCTCACTATTAAAAAGAGAATTTCAGGATTATAAAGTCATATCTTTAGATAAGTGTCTATAAATAAGGAGTCATTATTCTCAATGTAAAAAGTAAAGGAAAATGGGAGAAGGTTAAGAAAAAAATGATTTGAAGACACAGATATTGGGAATGGAGCAAAGAACATTTCAGATAAACAAAATAACAGAATTTAGATAGAGTTATTCAAATAAATGCATTTGAACCTACTTTCAGTTTTTGAACTGAGGCCATAGCCAGCTTCAGGGCATTGTCTAACAAATCAAGTAATCTAGCTGCAAATGAGTTGACAACCTTTGCTTGAGATCAGCAGCTGTTGTATTTGATGATTTAAATTATCAAATAAATGGTAGATAAAAAGGGGTTGAAAATTTACGTGCAATCATTCAGAGCAAAATCAATGGGACAAAGTTTACTGGCCGACCTAAATAAAAGAAGGAACATGATAGAAAGATAGATGAGATTGGAAAATTAAAAGAATATATATATATATATATATATATATATATATATATATATATATATATATATATATATATATATATATATATATATAAATATAAATACATGCACCAGGTGATTATAAACCTTTCGTGCCCTAACTATCTCCAGCATCCTACCGTTGGTTCATTCAAAAGTAAATGGGATGGTTATTCTCAAAATCCGAAAGAAACAATACATGGCTGGTTGCTGAAGAATGCAAGAGGCACGAAATGTTTACATTCACCTGGTACATGTCACTACAAATATTTTTTATATAATAATAGATATACTTACTGTTGAATGTTGAGCAGAAAGGTTTAGATATCTACAATGGATAAAATCAGTTATCATTTGTTTTCTGTTTGCTTGTTACGAATTGCGACCATATATGAATGACATATATATATGTGTGTGTGTGTGTGTGTTAGAGAGTATGTGTGTGTCTGTGTGTGTGTGTGTATGAGTGTCTGTGCCCGTGTGTTCGCACACATGTGTGTGTGTGTGTTAGAATCCTCGACAGAGAAGCCACACGGATCCTCCAAGATCCAAGCTATCGTCCACGATAATTTCCATCTGATCTTTTTTTCTCTAGTTCAAGGATTATCAGATATAAGTGTTTTCGAACTGTTGCACTCATCTTGGTTCATCTTTTGAACACAACCTTTCAGTCGTTGTACCCGACGGCATTCTTCGGGTGGGTGTCTTTGGGTGGTGATGTTTCTGGATGCAGAGACGGGCGGTCGTCGCCGTCAAAGCCTGAGGACAGAAAGTCTCAATCAACTGTCTAATTTGGATCGGAAAGAGTTGTTATGTCAGAACAATGTTGTTGATATTTTTTACTCCAACTTTTTCATGACATAAAAGACGGTCAACAACATTGTTCTGGTCCGACATCAATTTCCACCAAAAATTCGACAGTGATTTGAAAGAAAAAAAAAAAGACAAAAAATAGGTGGACATAAAGTCAGAGATCAATTTAGTATAAACCTTTATTTGAAGTTGAATTCCCGACTGAAAACCCACTCAGGAGGAGGGGGGATTGAAAGAAAACAAAAAAAAAGGTTTTTCCCAGACATAATTAAGAGTGAATGTTTGAATTTTCAGTTTTCTGGCCACATTGGTGCGGTCTGTACGTGTGATATATACGTAACCAACCAGCCAGCCAGACCAGTTTGAAAACTGAAAGAAACGTACGCTGACAGTTTTGGTTGACAGTTATTAATAAAATGCGAAAGTACATAAAAAAAGAATGAAAAGAAGAAAGAAAGAAAGAGAGAAAGAAAAAAAATAATGAGGGGAAAAATTGATTCAGTGAACATGAATTTGAAAAAAAATGAGTGAATAAAGAGAAAAATGAACGAGCAAAATAATACAAAGAAAAATAGAAAAGAAAAAAAGAAAGAAAGAAAGAGAGAAAGGAAGAAAGAAAAAGGAAAAAGAAAGAAAGAAAAATATCATAATATATGAAACAAAAAAGAAATAGAGGAAATGACGGAGAGGAAGAAAGAAAAACACAGATGAATTGAGGGAAGCATAGGTAAAAAAAAAAAAGACCCAGAGATGGAATAGAAAAATTAAAGAGAAGAGAGGAAAAGAAATTAGTGGAGGCAAGTGTAACATTACGAGAACTGTGCCATAAAAAAATAGAATTGAAAAAGATGAAAGAAAAAAAGAAATGTTCACCTCTACACAAACACCTCTATTTCCCCCATGTTATCCCAAACCGCGTCAATATTCAACCAGAAGAAACACGGGAAAGATAAACGCATGCTTATATGAAAGAGAAACAAAACACAAAGAGGAAACGTAAAAAGGCATTAAAGTAATGGTGCTAGAAGGTGGCAAAGTCAGTAATGGCATATATAAATTTTATGCCTCTTGACATGCACTATATTTTATCATTATATATATATATATAAGCGTACAAGTAAATTCAAGACAGGAGTATATCTGTTAGAGAATTCATTATTTTTTATTCTTCCATTTTATTCTTTGTTGGGATATATACATATATATATATATATATATATATATATATATATATATATATATATATATACGCCGTAAAACGTTTGAAATACAAGATAGATAGATATATGTATGTAACACAACTCTCAAAAGCACACGCACGCACACATACACACACACACATATATATATACATATATGAATATATATATACATATATATATATATATATACATATATATATATATGTGTGTGTGTGTGTGTGTGTGTGTATTTATGTGTATATGTGTGCGTGCATGTGTATGTATGTGTGTGTGTATGTTTGCGCGCATGTGTGGGTGGTTTACTTGTATTTTACCTGTCGGGTTGTTTATAATCGTTAGTCTTTTCACAATAGGTAATAGATTTCAATCGTTTTATTTACGAAATTCCCGCTCTCCAAGGCTGGTAACGACTAAAACAATGCCAATGTATTTATGTGTGGTGGAGGGGCGGATTAGTTGCAAGTTGGCAAGGGTCTATATACCTGTAACATGGGCAGTCGTCCAGGCGCCATGTGTTGGGGGCGCCTGCTATGTGTCTGAGATAGTAGGACTTTTTAAATACGAATAGATACAGTAAGCACTCAGAGAGTGCATACCTCTGCCACTGCCATTGACAGGTGGAGTAATTGTGAATGGATCCGCTCTAAAATTCAATCATTTCTGTCGTAGCTTATTGCCTCAAAAAATGTGATTGGAATTCATACGGAACTTTTGGGAATATCGTGGATGAACAAGAAGTTTTGGCGATATCATGTGGTACAGATATATAACTACAACATGGATCCGCCCCCAAATCACTTTTTTTATTGTAAACCTATTAAATTTCATTGAAATTCATAGAGAACATTTGGAGATATTGTGTACACATACGTGGGTGTACATATAGAAGTATGAGAAGAAAAAACCCGGAAAAAAACCGAAAAACCCCAAAACTCAAAGACTCTCAATCAAAAAATAATTCCTAAAGTTGACCACTCTTTTTTCACCCCATTGCCCCTTCCAACCCCAAATTAATTGAAATCCATTCGAGAAGTAGAGTCAGGGATATCATAGAATTCATTTGAAAACTCAAATGGAAATGGGCTGGCCATGTTGCAAGAATGGCAGACAACAGCTGGACATCACTGTATGGATATCGAGATATCATATGCGAGACTGACCGGCAAAATGTAAGATAGCGTGACGAAATAGGCAAGTTCAGGAAGTATTGGCTCTGCAATGCTCGTGATAGAGAAGTTTCTTGAATCTTGGGAAAGGTCTATATCCAACGACGGACGCTAAGAGGGTGCTGCTGCTGATGATGATGATTACTGTCAGAGACATCTTGTGGGCAGACTGACGGGAAGATAGATGGAAAGACAGAAAGACGCGACCGAAAAGGAATTCTTTTCCAACTTCAGAATAAGAAAATGAATGTTGATATACTTTTTTTTTTTTTTTGCTATGTAAAATATAAATGAATAAAATAAGACAATATCATTCTCCAAAGGGCATCGAAATTCAACTCTCCAAGGGCATCAGGAACTCTAGGGTAACGTTTTGTCAATGTGCCCTTAAAGATTGAAGCTGAAGTCTTCCTAGGGAAACACGATTCTTTGTTGCATCTCCTCAAATCCTAGTTGAATGAGTGCGTATATCGACAACTATGTCTGGATGGATACGTGTTCGTACCTATGTGTATGTCTACAAGTTTTAAGTGAAATTGGCTGCAAAAAAGCAGATTAAAGCACTTGTCTCCTCACTCACACGTATACTCATTTGCATATTTATGTATGTACACATACGTACACGCACACATAAGTAGGAAACATTTACTGATTTTCTGACGGTTTCATTTGTCCCTGTCATTTTTCCACTTCAAGGGAATAAGAAACCATCAGCAAAAACTGTCAACATAACCAAAATGGGTTTCTTCAGTTTTTAAGCGGTCCTGACTGGTTGAATGACTGGCAATCAGTCTGTCTGTTTTGTGCGTACAGGCTGCGCCAATGGAGCCACAGGGATGAAAATTTAAAGATTTATTTCTTATTGAGTCTAGAAAAAAACATTCCCCGGTATGTTTTTAGTATGGGGTACAATTTACAACGAAGTTTTAAGCTAAATTGGTTCTTTACTTTGTATCCAGTTGTATTCACGGTTGTTTTTTTGAAAATTTGGACTTTTTCGATGACTGTTACAGAAAAAAAGAGAGAGGGGTAACTTATCTATTGACCACTACCTCTTTCTGATTCTTAAATTGATCATCCCCAATACGGAATTCGACCAAAAGTCGTTGGTCACGTGACAGTTTCTATTCGTTGACTAACCAGACCTGTCAGGGGGTTCTTAATTTTCTATTAACTTTTTTAATTAGGTCACATATTTGTCCCGTACATATTAGAGGAGTGTGTGCATGTGTGTATGTATGACTATTCTCGTTTGTATGTGTTTGTGTATACATTTGTATGTAAATGTATATTTATGAGTGTATATGTGTGTATGTGTGTCTGCATGTATGTGTGTGTGTGTGTGTGAGGTTTTGTATTTGTAATTTTGTGCATCATGTAACCTTGCAGGTCTCCTGGATTATAGCATTTTTGATTCAGATGATATATATATATATATATATATATATATATATATATATATATATATATATAAGTTGTACCCATGTCAAGTTTGTATGTCTGAGAGGTAATTCGGGTATCATGTCAAAGTACACAACAGAGTCTCAGTCGATGTGCGCATGCGTCCATGTAATTCAGTTACTTCCTGTTCTCATTCGCAATTTGCAATAAATGTTTTGTTGATTTTTTTTTCTCCTTTCACTTTTTCCCGTCATTCCCCACTTTCCTTTGCTGTAGCTTTTGTTTTATGAGCTCGTAAATATGGAAGCTTTACGTGGCTAATTCGAAATTGTACCGACCAGAGAGTCTACATGCTCATACGTATAATGTACGAAGTATACTAAAGGGTAGGTATTTTTTTGTGAGTGCATGTGTGTGCAGATCTGTTTATGCGCGTGTGTCTGCGCCTGTTCGTATGAGCAGGAAGTGTGTACTGGAATCTATAGACAGTGAGATGCTTTAAACTTCTGCTAATCGGTTTTGTTTTATTTCAAGTCAATATTTTGGCAAAGGTCCTCTGTGCTGAAAGGAGAAATTCGACTTTTTAGATCGGCGTTTGTTTTCGTAAGGTCACTTACTTTACTTTCTTTTGTGAAAAAAAGAAAAATCTTCGTGAGTGCTGAAGATTGACTGGCTCGATGATTGTGGATGCAACAGTCGAGAAATACATAAGCTTAGTCAATTGCATATCACTGCTGACTGAGTAACCTAACGAGAGAGTGTTTGTTCACGCATGCACAGTAAAGTTCCTACTTGACGGCTGCCAAGTTACATCAAGGTCACACAACCAGTTCTTGAAACATTCAAAATGGCTGAATATACATATGTGTGTGTGTGTGTGTGTGTGCATGTTTATGTGTGTGTGTTATTTGGATTTAAAATGTGACAATATCAAAGTATTATGACATTATGAAAACCAATATACATCATTTACAATTAGTTTTGTGTCTCATTTACAGTTAACTCTCTCAAATACATTGATTACTCTCGAAAAATACATACAGTTTTCTATGTATATTTATCACTATATATATATATATATATATATATATATATATATATATATATATATATATATATATACTCCTAAATGTCATAAGACATCGATATTGTCAGATTCTACATTCAAATAACACACACTCACACACATATGCATATCATACAAATATTTTATGGATTCATGGATACTATATGAGAGTAAAATGAAAATATCGGAAAGCTTTTAGACAAATGATTCTTTATTTTGAGGCCTCGTTCATACCGAGCTTTGCTATAGGAAATCGGGTATTTTTATATTTAGTTCTGGGCGTTATGTTGGTTAGGGATGGTAGTGTATAGAATCATTTGTTCTAAAAAAATATTTTCTTGATATCTTACCATCATAATAATACATACTACATATGTTCCAAGAAATTGCAGTGCGAAATGAAACATTGCTTTACGGAGTCACTATGACATAGCATAGAAAGAGATTGTGCCAGAAATCATTTTAAAGTATATGATGTTGTTGTTGAGCCTCAACAAGATGAAAAGGATTAGTTCTGTGTATCTACAACCAGTTTTTGGTCTCCAGAGATTTTGAAATATATTGCTATAAGTTCACCAAAGTACACAGTTTCTTTTCGTCCATGGTGATGCTTTTTATTGTTGTTCATTTTGGAAATGTAACGTTACTGAATATATTTGAGAAAAATATTTGAGGGAGAGCGAATCAGCGCTAAACGGGGTAGCGGTAAGTAGGATATCACTGCATATCCTCTATTTTTCGCACGCTTGCTCTCCCATAGTCATCTTCAGATTTCAACATTTTCATACTTGCAAGATTCTTTAAATTGAAATATTCCGTCCTCGTTTTAGTTTCGTCATTTTTCTTTATCATTATTCGTTATAATCTTTTCATACAGTTCATTTTCATAATGCCCTGACAACTCTCAATCCACCCCTGACAAAAAAAAAGTTTCCTTAAATCTCATCTCAGCCTCCACCACTTTCTCTGTACCCGTCCCCCCATGTGTCTTTCCAGGGTTTCACATGTGCCGTCCTTATGAGAAATAAAGAACTGTCGTTTGTTTCAACTCAAGCGCAGACGAGAGACTCGAACACGAAAAGCCTCATTACACAAGAGATAAGAAAGAAAGAAAGAAAGAAAGAAAGAAAGAAAGAAAGAAAGAAAGGAAGAAAGAAAGGAAGGAAGAGGCGAATGAAGAAATAGTGAAGAGTAGAAAGAAATGGTAAAAGGAGGACAGAAAGAGGAGAAAAGAAAGAAAGACGAGAGACCCAAACACGTAAAGCCTCATTACACAGGAGATAAGAAAGAAAGCAAAAGGAGGAAGAAAAGAAAGAAAGAAAGAAAGAAAGAAAGAAAGAGGAGAAAGACAGAGAGAGGAAAAGGAAAAAAAGGAAAAAAGAGAAAAGAAAGAAAGAAGGGATAAAGGAAGAGGGAAATAAAATAAGGAAGAGGGATAGAGAGGGAGAAAGAAAAAAGGAATAAAGAAAGAGATGAATAAATTCAGGAAGAAGGATAGAGAAAGAAAGAAAGAGAAAAATAAGAAAGAATGAAAAGAAAGAAAGAAGAGAAAAGAAAAACGAAAGACTCGAACACTAAAACAGATGGAAAGAAGAAAGGAAATAGAGGAAAGGAAGAAAGAAGTGATAAAAAGAAAGAAGGGAGGAGAGAAACAATGAAAGGAAGGAAGAAAGAAAGAAAAATAGAAAAGATGGAAGAAAGAAAAAAGAAATACGTTTAGGGGAGAGGCAAAGAAAGAAAGAAAGAAAGAAAGAAAGAAAGAAAGAAAGAAAGGAAAAATGGAAAGAGAGAAAAGAAGTGATAAAGAATGTTAGAATGGAGGAAAAATAGGAAAAAATAAAGAGAGAGGGAGGTCAGAAGAAAAATAGATAGGGAGGCTGGAAGAAAGAAAAGAAGGAAGAAAGAAAGAGAGAAGGGAAAGAGAAAAGATAGTTATAAAGAATGCGAGAATAGAGGAAAAATAGGAAGAAAGATAGATAGGAAGGCTGAAAGAAAGAAAGAAAAAAAGAAAGAAAGAAAGAAAGAAAGACGGAGAGAAGGAAAAAGAAAGAAAGATAGACGGACAAAAAATTTTAAGGAAAGAAAGATAAAGAAAAGAAAGTAATAAAGAATGCAAGAATGGAGGAAAGATAGGAAGAAAGATAGATAGGAAGGCTGGTAGAAAGGAAGAAAGAAAGAGAGAAGGAAAAAAGATAAAAAGAAATAAAAAAATTATAAGGAAAGAAAGCTGCAAGAAAGAAATGAAACATTCACACAGATTCAGACTTCATGAACGTATATATCCACTGATACTCAAACATTATACAAATACATACATAAACACAGTAGGACGCTCATGGATATACGAACGCAAAGATTTTTTTTTAATTATTGACCCGTATAAAGCCTCATTAGGCTAGCTGATAACATACACTCTTTTCTTTTTCTTGGCTCAGAATAGGAAAACAGCCAACACACACACACATTCACACCCTGAGAGCATGAAAACGTTTAGTGATTTAATTTCAAGATAGCTGTGTGTGCCATTACATTATGCTATTAATTAAATTTATATCAAGGACTCGCCACAAGTTCCACGTTGATAGCTTCTTCTCAAGAACATCTGCTATGTAGAATAAACTCCCTTATTAACGTTTTCCTAACGAGTACAATCTCGACATATAAAATCCTTATACAATGTTAGTCTTTTTTTCAATTCTCTTAATGCTCTTCATGTTTGTGTTCTAACATGTCGTTTTAACTCTCTTATTGCTTTTTTAGTCATTTTTGGTCTCCATTCTGAACATGTCATGTTTAAAACTTCACAATATTTATATCAATAAGCTATTTTTAACATTTTTTTTTTTTGTTTTTGTGACAAACTCTTTAATTTGAAAAGAGAACGAGAGGCCTCGCTTAGAGTGATTAAAAGTAAACAAAAATATATGTTTATTTACAGCTATATACTATTCTAAATAGATACCAGGTGCTCGCAACGTCAACATTCAAATTTTTCTCGCCTCCTTATTAGCTGAGAGAGTCGCCTATATCCTAAAAGCGCCAGTGGTTGCTGTTGAAACCAAAGATGACATTTCCCTCTCGTAAGATTGGTGCAATACAATCTTCCTTCTGAGCATTTTCCCTATCCGATGAGTCTCTACGCTGAACTAAGTGTTTTCATTCCCCACTCTGTTCTTATCCGTCGGGGAATTGTATTATTATGCTTGAATGAATGATACTCCAAAACTGGGCTGTCAATTTGACAAACCACACGTCGCCTTGGGTGCAAAGCTCCTAGGGGTGTAAACTGAAAAAAAAGAAAAACGTTTACAACTGCAGTGCAAAGTTTAAGGTTTCGCCTCAGACGCATAAGACACTTGCAAAATATTCTAGGGTGCGTGAAATCCTGGCACAAAATTCCAAGTCTCGCCTAGCACGCATGAAACCCTTGCACAACTTTAAAGTCTCGCCTAGCATGCATGAACCCCTACACAAAGTTTCATGTCTCGCATACTATGCATGAAAATCTTGCACGAGTTTAAAGTTTCGCCTAACACGCATGTAACTCTTGCTCGAAGTTTCAAGTTTCGCCTCGTACGATTGAGATTCTTGCATTAAAGTCCAAGTGTCACCTAGCATGCATGTAACTCTTCCAAAAAGTTTCATTTATCATCTAGCCAACATGAAACCTATGCACAAAATTCCAAGACTGACCTTGCACGCGTAAAACCCTTGCTCAAAGTTTCAAGTCTCGCCAAGCACGCATAAAAACCTTGCTCAAAGTTTCAAACCTCGTCTAGAATGCGTAAAACCCTTGCTCAAAGTTTCAAGTCTCGCTTAGCACGCATCAAACTCTCTGGGAAAGTTTCAAGTGTTGCCTAGCGCGACTGAAACCCTTGCATCGGCCCTGATATTGGTGCAGATTCTATCCGTAGTCCACTTACTTCTATTCACGTTACGAAACAAAATCAAAGTCTTTATAGCATATTCCGCGTCTTTAAATCTCTATTCATTGCCATTGGGCGACGAATAATATGTTGCAAATACATTTGGGTTTAATTCAGGTTCGTATTAATGCAAAGATAATACGTTTCACCATTGAGCATTTGTTACTTTCTGATGTTTCCCTCCATCAAGGGCCATATTGAGGGCCATGCCTCAGCGACAACCTTCTCCTGGATCAGTTGCCCTGACAATCGGTTCACACCTCGTTTCAGTAATGACTGCGATTAGTTGCGGGGATGATAAGCTCCGGTGGTATTTATAAGGGGTGAAGTATTTGAGGGGGGGACAGGGGGACAACACATCTTTGTTCACTTTGAATCCAGGGGAAGCACACACTCAGGCATACACTTACAAAGCGCATATGCACAACTGTATACCAGAAGATATACACTTGGATACACATTGCTGTACGAGCACACGCATGAACGCCAGTTCTCTCTTTCATTCTCTTGCTCAAACTCCCTTTTTCTCTTCCCTCTTCTCTGCTCTCTCTCTCTCTCTCTCTCTCTCTCTCTCTCTCTCTCTCTCTCTCTCTCTCTCTCTCTCTGACATTATCACATTCATAACCGAATAAAAACAATCCAATGTGCACACATCTGGCAGACTGACCAATAATGGGGATTCGTACACATGAGTATGCCTCCAATGTATATGTTCATCTGACATTTAGACACACGATAATATACATACACCCTACATACACATACATAATAATAAAAACATCATATATGAATGTATATATATAACTGAACTGTCAAAAAGGTAGCAATACGTACATTTATATTTATATATGTGTGTGCGTGTGTGTACGTGTTTGTATATGCGTGTTTAGTTGTGTTATTTCTCATTAATGCAGTGCTCCATTCCAATAAAAGCCATATATATATATATATATATATATATATATATATATATATATATATATATATATGTATATATATATATATATACTTACACACATATATATATATATACATATATATATATATATATATATATATATATATATATATATATATATATATATGGCTTTATTGATATATATATATGTGTATATATGTATGGCTTTCATACACACACACATATATATATGTTTGTGTACGTGTGTCTAGTTGTGTTATTTCTCATTCACGCAGTGTTCCATTCAAATAAAAGCCATGTATATGTATATATATATATATATATATATGTATATATATATATATATATATATATATATATATATATATATATATATATATATACTTTCTTATATATGGCTTTTATATATGTATATATATGTGTGTGTTTATATATTTATATATGGCTTTTGTAGATATATATATATATATATATATATATATATATATATATATATATATATATATATATACATATATATATATTTGCAATGAAATTCAGCACTTGAAATTCGACTATGAATAGAACCACTGATTCCTGCACCGCTGAAAAATTCCCATTCGACGGGCCCACGAAAGCACGCCTGATTTACATGCAAATACTGTGGGCATTGCGATATAAAGAGGCTCAATAAGATTCTCATACAGGAATAAACGGCACACGCCTATATACACATGAGCACCCAGCGCATATCTAATCACAAGCATATGTTCGCTTAATAATATACAATGCTTACACTAACACGTGCGTTTATAGACAAAAGAAAAGAGGAGAAAACATAATGTAATCGTAAAATACTAAACAAAGCTGAAACAATACAAAAGAGAACAAATAAAAACAGCGTTAACTATGTAAATAAACAACAAAAAAAAGACACGAATAAAAATTTAAAAAAAGAAAAGAGGGCAAAATACATAAGCAGTGACTTTGGCGTGAAAAATTCTCCAAAAACAATAAACTGTTGGCAAATATTTTATTTAGTGACAGCCATTAAAGAAATTGACCCCTTTTCGTATGGAAGCACAACAGTACTCAAAAAAGCATCAACATCCGCTAGGATCGGCGCTAGCGATACGAAATCAACAGACTGTGCAAATATTATCAAATTGTCTTTCCTTAATATCCTTCAGACAAGCATACACATAGAATACAAAACCAAGTGCCTTTCTTACGTTAATGCTCATGTATGTGTTACAATAAGATCGTGAAACTAGTGATTTTGAGTTCAATCCTCACCGGGTGCCCCACTGCTAGAAACCTTGTGTCAAACTTAACTAACCTCTCCTGTATGTATACTGTAAATATGGAAGCTGGACATATTTTATTTTTACTAACCTTTGTTTGATTTGACACCAGGCCATAATAGCAGGATCAAACTCATTGCAGTAGTAATAGTTTGCGTTACGAGATCGTTAACCATTACGATGCTGATTGTGAATTCATAAAATCGCCAGCAGTATTGCAATCTTTATGATTTGCAATGGCTCAGGTATACATATACGTATACAAATGTATATGTACACGGATCTATGAACATAAAAAATCTTCATGAAGCTATATACATACTAACATGCACACACGCACACGTATATATATATATATATATATATATATATATATATATATATATATATATATATATATATATATATATATATATATATGTACACCATGTTTTCAGGCTGGATACAAATTCATATTCAAACTAAATAATGACCCAAGTTTCAGAACAGGTTTCCAGAATGCATTGAAGAGACTGCACTACCTCACATAATAACTAAATATTCGTACTGGGCATAATTGAACCGTCGTAGCCCGTGCATGTACTATAAATAATGAAGAAATATCAGAAATTATCTAAAAAATGAAAATGAAAAAACGCATACACATACACACACACTCTTTTAGTAGAAAAAACGATTTTAGGTGGTGTCCAGTGGTGTACTCATGCAAATTTGCAAGGCTGTAGCCCCCATAAGTGACCGGGCGCGCCCGGAGTGACACATAGACATGAGCAACGAGAGAAGGATCTGTGTCACACTAAGCTGGTTGGTCGAATGGACCATTTGCGGTGATATGATGATTCGGTTACTCATAAACACAAACGACCATTTGTGGTTAGTCGTAGATGTGTACTCTACTGTATCAATACTAGTAACTTTGAGTGAACGCGACTGCAGTATGGATAAATTACTGTTAACCTTAGCATAAGATCTAGATTAGTTGAGGGAGATATTTAATGAAAAGTGAGGGCTACAGCTTAGTTACTGGTAAATGACGGATTTTTAAACTGGAGCATGGAGTACTACTTGGGGATTAGATCTAGAACAACATGAAATAACGATCAGCAAACATGATCATAATCAATTTAAAATTGGTTGAACATCAATCATTCAAAAATTATCACACTCATGCACACACACACACATACATACTAACTGACCATTTATTAGCACAAAAACCCGGAAAATCCTCTATAGTATTGGTTCATATCCACTCCGATTTTTCGAATCCTTGGGTCCATTTTCCATTTTGCAGTTTCTTCGTAATTTGAAATACTTAACGTTTGTGCTCACGCGATAGTATTACGCGATTTCGTTAACTCGGAAATAAACTTATCGGTATTGTTCCATTTGAAATTACTACTTCAACAATTCCAGAAGGCGAAACATGTAAGTGTAATAATCTGGATTCAAAGACTACGATTTTCTATATTGGCCAATCAATAATATAGATAGATACAAGATATATATACAATTTTCTCTGGCAGTTCGGAAGTCAAGCATTCCAATACAAATATTCTGTGAGCTAAAATGGTGTGAAAAGAAGATGCGATGAAGCAATTGTCATTCATTCATATGAGAAAATATTTTCCTAGACCCTCAAAATGATAGCGATGGCGTATTGAGCAGAGTCATCGTAACTACAGGTGACTTGGCTGAAGGAGCGAGAGAATGAGCGTGCGCCCTGCCTCTACAAAGGATTGCTGACAAACAAACCCTTTTTATCGTGAGTGGTGTGAATCGAAGTTTTGAAAATGTGGAACATAAACAGCGATTTCCGGAGATTGAACTTGGGGTTGCTGATTCCATCGTCTGCCAATAGTACCTCCATATCAACGTCAATAGCATCTGTGCGTAGTGAATATATAGTATGTCAGAAAATGTCAGCTCTGTGGACATTGTGTGACAAAAGGATCACTAGGCACAAAGATAAGGGGTCATACATGGAGAGCAGCCTGAACTGAGAGAGTCTTGCTTCACAGCCGGTGAAACATCAACCTGGAACAGTTTGAGTCGGGAAACACCGGAAGCTCCCTTAGTGAATGTTTCCGAGGTTTAGCCAAAGAAGAAACGTAACACTCACTACAGTCACAGCTTATCCTGCTGAGTTGGTGATTAATCAAAGGACAAAAAAACTCGGATAAAATTCTAATGACCCTAATCGGGTACAAGATAAACAAAGATATGTATATAATCAGCCAGAATTTGAATTCGGCTCGCTGATTCCGTTTTCCGCGCTAATAAACATCACTCTGCTTATCATTGACTACGTAGACGCACGCTTTCATCATTATCATCAGCAGCACCCTTTTAGCGTCCGTCGTTGGACATAGACCTTCCTCAGGATTCGCCAAACCTCTCTATCATTGGCATCGCGGAGCTAATTCTTTCTAAACTTGTCTATTTCGTCGCGCCATCTTATATTTCGCCAGTCACAGTTTTGCATATGATCTCTGGGGATACAAGTTATAAGTGAAGATGCGGTTGTTTGACATTCTTGCTACATGACCAGCCCAGAAATATTAGTTTTTTTTTCCGGTGGATTCTATAATATCCCTGACTCCATGTGAGTTTGAGCATCATTCCCTCATGTGCACGTTTCATGGTTCTCAGTTTGAGGGTCAGTCTCTTAGTTAGGTTCCGTGTTCCAGCTCCATAGGCGACTATCGAGAGGATGCATTGGTTGTGAACCTTTCTTCTCTCTTCTTGAGCTGGCTCTACCGAAAGCTTCCCATTCTAGAGTGATTTCGCTTGATTTTTTCTTCTTCTGAGGATTTTATTGAAATTCGTTACTGATGTAGAAGTTTCGTCGAATGATAACTGAGATCTGCCACGTAAGTCAAATATATTTCTCGCTGTGCCGTCATACAAAGAAGTTTGAGAACCAGTGCGTTAGAAACAAATATACACGTATCGATGCTTATCAATATAAAAAAATATCTCACCGCATGAGGAGATTACTTGATCAAAAATGAAAAACCTTTTTTCAGACTTTCTTTATTCGGACTGCCCTTTTAAGTTCTCCATCGATTTGGTGTTTTTCCCGCCTCTTAATAAAAGTCAGCTGTCGGTTTTCAGTTTTATAAAAGTTTTATTTCTTTCAGAATAAATGTAAGAAAAATGTCTTATTTTTATTTCCAGCATATTTTTTGATTTCTATTTCCTATTTTTTTTTCTTACTGATCTTATTTTTGCAAAAGCAATTTAATTTTGTGAGTGTATCGAACATGTATCTTGTAGATCGAGTTTTATTTGAAATGAAAAGAAAAACTGTCGCCCCAACCGTCCTCGACCAACTGAACATACAATGTTAACTCTGAAGCCCCAGCTGGTTCCCTTTGACCCGTCCCCACCAACACACACGCACGCACACACACACACACACACACACACACACACACACACACACACACACACATGTTCGATTTTGTTCATGGACACATTTTCACGTATACAATCAAACATGCGTAATTATTTGCGCTCGTTCACATTTCGTTTGCATTTACTTACACAGGACAGCAGTATATATATATATATATATATATATATATATATATATATATATATATATATATATATATATATATATATATATATATATTGACGCATATATTACTCAACAGCGTTAATCTTGGAAAAGAAGTCCCATACCAATACATTCTAATTTACGCATGTAGAAACTCAGTCGTATAAATATTTACAAAATTATACACACACACACACACATATGTGTATATATATACATATATATATATATATATATATATATATATAGATATATATATATGTATAAATATATATATATATTTATATATATATATATAAATATATATATATATATTTATATATATATATATGTGTGTGTGTGTACATACATACATACATACCTACATACATACATACATACATACATACATACATACATACTCACGTATAAGAAGAATGTGCTTATTCTCGTATGCACCTACGATGCACATATTTAGATATGATACATATAGATATCTGCCCTTCAGATGATATAGATGGATAAACTTTTCTATCTTGAATGTAACAAATTAGTTTTTTTTTCTGGAGTTGGTTATTCATTGAATCAATTTTTCTTCCTGTTTTTGTTTTGTTTTGTTTTTTCTCTCTAAAACTTCTTGGATCGGAATAATTCATTAGAATTATCTCCCTTGTGTGATGTACTTTTTCTTCTCCAATGATTGAAGACAGAAACCAATGAGCAGATCTTTTCTTACATAAAATCGAATTATTTCCGAACACTTAATTTTTTACGACTGGAAATTTATTTATGTTGCTCATGCAATCATTTCAGAAGAGCTTGATTCTATTTTACAAGTACGTAAGTATTCCAGTTTATGTTGTTTTTTGTTCCGTTTTTTTTTCTTTTTTCAAATAAGAAACCGTCAATCCAAACTATCAACTAAGCTTTCTTTTGTTTTTAAGAGGTTCTGGCTGGTTGGCTGGCTGGCTGGCTGGTAGGCTGGCTGGCCATCTATGTATGTGACGCGCGTAGAGAGCTGGGAACTCTGAAATAAAACGTTTTTTCTATTCCAACCTCCCAAATAGGTTTCGATGGGGGTCAATTCACAATTTACAAAGTTCATGCTAAATTGGTTACTCATTTAGTGTCTGGCTGCGTTCACACTTGTTTTTTGATAACTTTGAACTTTTTAAGCGATCACGGTCCAACAAAAGGAAAGAAAAGTTATTCATTAATTGATAACCCCCAACACAATATGCTACAAAAAAGCATTGGTCTTTTGACAGTTTCTTTTGAGTGACTAACCAGACCTGTTTTTTCATATCACTCAAACTTCGAATTGCATTCAGTGATATCCCATAAGTTATTTGCTATTCACCATTTATACATCATTCCATTTTTGTGTGACTAATTTTTACAGTAGAAAATAGACAACGAAGAAAAAGAGAAAGAAATTAACTCATTAACCTACATGTTGCAAGAGAGAAAGATTAACCATGCTATCTTTTATTACTTATCTAAATGAAATTGAGCTTTTGTGTAGTTGTTTAATCAGCGGTCAAATCAGATTCCGGAAATTGAATGCAACCGATGTCTAACTACAGATTTTGAAACGGCTGATGAAAACGATTTTTTTTCAAGTGGATATCACTGCTATTAAGATATGGATAGAGATCCCCTTTGAAGAATAGCTCTTTTTAGCTTGACTTTAATATTACTATTGCAATTTTCTTCAACTTCTTTTTCATTACTTTGTCTAATTATCATTTTCATGATCACGTTCCTTATATCTTTGCTTTCCAATTATTCTTTAACACTCATCGGCACAACTATCAGTTATACCATTATTATTTTCGTTTAGCGTAGTTTATCCCTCCACGTTTTGGTGGAGCTTACTTATTTTTAGAGGGTTTTTCCTTGTAATTGTGTTTCAGCTTTGTACTTCTTTGTTCGTTTCTTTTTATTCTATTTCTTTCTTCTTCTTTTTTTTTATCTGTAATTTTGGATAGAATTTCTCCGGCAATTCTTCTTGGGTGCGGTCTGAGAATCGGTGAAATGTTTTACGAGAAAACAAAACTAAACCTGAAATCCTTGAGAAGGAGAAAGAGGCATGGAAAGAATAACGGACAAGTGTCAGAAGTGAACGGGAAGAAGGAAACGGACATAACTAATATATAGGTAATCAATCAACAAAACATATAATGGTGTACAAACGCACCCACACATACGTAGGCACACAAACATACGTAAAGACGCACATGCGTACACATACGCGCGCACATTGTAGTCAAGTCATCCGCCATCGTCCGGCAAGAACCACTCTCAATATCAGCGGGAACGTTTATTACTGGAAATTCAGCCTGTCTTAGTTACATCCTTTTCTGGGGGTCGTTTTAATATGAAATACTACTTGACTAGGCCATCAAAAATGACGGCATATATGATATATATCGATATACATTGTATTTTAATTACGTCGATAATAGAGATTTGCGTTGCTGTGTTTGAAGTTTTGAGTTTGGAGAATAGTGGATTTTTATCTTTTTTTTTTTCTATTTGTTTTCATTACTTCATTTTGTTACTTTCTCTATCTTTTTGATATTCTTTGAATCCAGCCATTTTTTACGTCATCAGAATATGGATGATATTGTATTTTACTACGTCAGTTATGTAGTTTACCGTGACGGAAGACATCTGCACATTGCTAATTATGATATGCATTGGTGTGGATTGAAGTGAAAAACAACCATTTTTAATTCTATCTTTACTGCAGCACGAAATCCTTTATTTGTGTACTTACTTCCTGAATCCCAATTCGAAACATCTTATTTGCGACAACAATAAGAAATAAATAGATATCAAACATTTTTTTAAAATAGGAGAGACAAGTTGACTTGGGACATGGATCCCAGGTGCGGATCCAGGTGAGGCAGCTGATCCGGACCACATTTTTGTTTGGGCAAAACAAGGTTATTGTTTTTAGATTTGTAGGAAGAGGAATTTTATTAAAACAAACTAAATCATCCCAAGTATCATAAATTAACCTTAAAACAAAAACATTATTTAAACCCATTTTCTAATTAGACGGAAGGGATTTAAAAAAGAAACTACCCCCACCCTGCCCAAGATCCTGCATCCTTCTCTGTGTCTATTGCTCCAATAATTTCAAAATAGAGCCATTTTCATAATCCATTTGGTATCCTTTAAGACTATTAAATACACCCTGTCCCCGAAAAATTAACTTGGAAATTACCACTTCTTAACCTTTTTTGGTTGGAAAAGAGATTCTATTCCGTATTGACAGCTCACTTTATCATTTCCTTCGGTCTCTAAGAACTGACTGCTCGCTGAATCATCTACTCTCAGATAAATATTCCCAATAGTAACTAAGTAGAGGCCAATTTAGCATATATTGTAAATTGAAGCGGCCACTTTCTTTATTTTCTGGGGGTCGGGTGGGTTAAGAAGAAAAGAAATTAAAAAGCAAATGTTTGAATTTTCACCCTCTAGCTCTATCAGTCCAACCTGTACACATGATGCATACATTCATATATGCATAGATACATACATAATACATAGCCAGCTAAGTGGACCAACTTAAACACTGAAAAAACTTATTATGACAGTTTTGGTTGACTGTTTCGAATACGTGAGATGAAGATATATTTGAATTGCTTGGTTGGTTTTCTGATCGGCAGCTCAGATTCGAATTCCCCTCGGCTCTTTTCCATTGAAGAAATGTGTACTAAACAATAAGGTTAAATGTACAAATTTGCAGCCCTCTAGCTTCTTTGATGTGGCCTGTACGTGAGATAAATACATACATAGCCAGCCAGCTAGCCGGACCTATTTGAAAACTGAAGAAACCTATGCAGACAGTTTTGATTGGCTGTTTTCTAATATTCTATCTAAATACACCATCAATCATCTTTGAACTTTTAAATAACCAGCCTGCACACCATCCATATCTGTTTTGCAAAATATGTCTTGTTGAATGACACGACTTTTTGGGAGATTCGTTTATTGGGAGGTCCTATGCCTTTTTGGATGAGAAATCCTTGGCGTTCGTCTCCATTGTAGGATACCCATGTCAGACACCGAATGTTCTTGCAGTATTCGAGCTTCAAGTCGCCGAAAGACACGTATGATATTTTTCAAGCACGTATTCTGAGCATCACCCTTTTTTCATTGAAAAATGGGGAGAATTTGTAATCCAAATAAAATTGAGATTTTCAATTACAGCATCTGAAATCCCTCTTGTGTTCAACAGTCTACGTATAGAATCGTTTAACGAAATGAACAGATGTTTTCGAATAACATGAACTTAAGGGGGAAAAAAGGGAAAAGAACAGACTGTTCGAAACTTGCGTCGTTGTGCATAAAATTTCATTTGGCAACATTTGTTCTTATAATGAAAAATATTAATGAAATCGAAAGAAAGATTAATTTCCAATTGATTTTTCAAGTTAAGCCCCGTTGAATCGTCCAAAACAAAACTGAATGATCATCATTGCATCAAAAAATGAAAGAAAAAATATCACCCGAAATGCAATACAATTCATTGGCAAAAGAAAAATTTAGACTGCTTTCTCCTTTTTTGTATGCGTTGAGGCTGTGATTAAGATACATACAGAGCGGTCTATCAGAGTGGATCCGGGAGTTCCAGCCAGTGGTGGACACTGCAAACGAAAACACTGAACTGATAAACCGCTAAGAAATTTAGCGGAAGCAAGGATAACTGCTAACTTTTATTGTAGGAATTTGAAATAGGTTTGTTTTATTCACTCTAAACTTCTTAAAAAACAGACCTAGAGAGCTGAAATTTTAATATCTATAGCTTAGACAGAGAGCTTTAAATAAACTGTATGTTGAATGTAAGCTAATGCTTAATTTCATTTGTTCATTAAATTATTTATGTACACCTTGATTAGCATCTGATATTGGCATGCTATACCTTTTCAGAAAGCTGTATGTCTAAGCTGCAACATATTAAAATTTCAGCTCTCTGGGTCTTTAGGGTTTTAGAACAATAAAACCGAACTGAAGCTAAATTTATATAATAAGAGTTAGCGGTTATTTTTGCTTCCTCAATTTTTTTTTTTCAGTTTAGCATTTTCGTGTGCTGTGCCTGCCACTGGTTGCGGTGTGATCTTTTTTTTTTTTTTTTTTTTTTGATATGTTTAATTTCGGGGCCGTTTAAAGACATGGAAAAATCTCGAAATGGAGAAGTAGGTATACACACCTTCCACCGCTGTGAAATGTTACGGTGAGTTTTTGCAATAAAAAACTTAAATTCTCCAATGATCACACATTCAAAAACTCCAGCCACTCAGCATCGCTTACTTGTGCGACAACAAATGAGTGACTGCGCATGATAAGTGCCTAACAAACCGTTTTCAGAAATTTGTATTTTCGTCATTTTTAGTGCTACTATGCTAAGCCTTTTTTTTAAAATCTAAGCTCACCATGAATCAAAAAATTTTTTTAAAGTGAATATTGTAGATCTTATGAAAATATTAATTTATTGAAATGCTTCGCTGGGCACTTATCATGCGCTACCACTCAAATGGTTTTGACATGCTTCAGCCATTGACACATAATAGTTTAAAGTAAAAGTAAGCAGAATCTATTCTCCGAGCCGCTACCCACTCAGAGATCCTGCAATTCCTAACTTTTTGAAGAAACTCAAGAATTTCCTCTTCCAATGATTTTGTGCGCAGGATGAGAAAGAAAACGGTAAGGTGTGAGGGATAAGGAGAATACAGTGATTATCAAAGTGTGCGCCGCAGCGCCCTCGGGAGCCTTGGTTAGTAATCCTTGTATATATATATATATGAGGGAAAATGTGTATTAAACAAATATCAGCATGGTGAAAAGAATGATGGTACACAAACCAGCGGTGGAGACATAGGAACAGGAACGTAATTGTTCTGTACTTTCTGGCTTGGTGCATCGTGGAAAAATCCTTACACACTGAGGGCGCTGTGATTCGGAAAAGTTCAGGAACCACTTGGTTAATGGACAGGTCAGGGTAGTCACTCCATAAAAACCGTCACATGACCAACAACTTTTAGCAGTGTGCTGTGTTGGTAGTGATCAATTGAAAAATTGGAAAAAAAAGGGTGATCAATGAATAAGTTACTTCTCTCGCCTCTTGTTTGACTGAAAAGTGTGAATTTTCAACAAAATAACAAGTGTGTATGCTACTGGACACAAACTTGGAAATCAATTTAGCATAAACTTACATTGTAAATTGACCCCCTTTCCTGAAAAAAAAATTTTTAAACTGTTTGAGTGGAATTTTTTTTTCATTTTCTAGGCATAATAAGGAGTAAATGTTCATCGATATAGCTCAGTTGATGCGGCAAATACCCGTCATACATACATACATACATACATACATACTTACATACATACATACAAACACAGCCAGCCAGACAAACTTGAAAACTGAGAGAAACCTATGTTGGAAGTTTTGATGACAGTTTTGGTTGACGGGTTCTAACAATAGTAGAATCTTCGAGAGTGAAGACTAATTTTTTCCGGGCTGTGCTAAACAATGACAAACATGTATCTGTTTATATTACTGTAGTTGTTTGTGCATGTGTGAAGTTATTTCCCAGATTACTATCGGTGCTGCTGGCAAAAGAAAATTATATTTTGAGTGTCTCCCTGTTGAGAATAAAGGGGGAAGGAGAGGAGAGAAGAAGGATATGAGCCAGAGAAGAGCAGATAGAAAGAAGGAGAGGTGTCATGGGTCAAGAAAGCAAAAAGGAGGATACTTTATCCAAGAGGAGATAACTATCAACAAATTTAGCATCAAAGAAGCCCAGCAAAGAGAGGAGAAAATGAGCAAAGTCAAACAGAATTAAGCAATGTAAAACGCAATCAGAAAAAAAGGAAAATATTTTTTTGACTTTGTTTTCAATTTTCTTCTGAATACTCAGCTCGTTACCATTTCCAGACTTGAAGTTTACATGTGCCCATATAAGGATCTAAACTCAAGTAGGAGGTACGCTTGGAAGATGTTGATTAATTTCCCTTATTTGAGCAAGTTTTGCAGAATCTTGTTTTACAATCTTCAATTGACAAGTGACAGCACTTTATACTTTGCCTCATGACTGCCTCGATAGAATGCTGGATGGATGTTTGTGTGGGTGCGAACACACCAGGAGGCAATCATGTTCACTTTGGTCATCTAAAGAATTCTTTTAAGATTCCAATGCAACACACACGCATACAAAAGTACACACATGTACACACACACACGACCATGTTGAATTCTGTCAGAAGTGTTAGGAACCCAAGATTTGCAATATCAATTCTCTGCCACGGTGGCTCATGACGTGTTAGAGGCAGGGAATGATATGGATATATGTTTCGCAAAGGGAAATAGTGTGAACGCAAACTGCCTCAGTCAGTGTTTGAACTCACCATGCCATTAATTGCTCGGTTACTCACACTTGGAATCAAATAAACTATTCAGATCATCCTAAAAGTTTGGAAAGTGTGTTTCAGTTGCTTTCTAGAATTCAAAGATCATTTTCGCGTTACTTTTTTTGTTTCATTCAATTTAAGCTATCAGGAAGAAACTTTTCCTAAGCGTCCATAAATATTTTGATAAATGTTGTTAATTCTTTTGAAAAAAGTTATTTGTATTGATTTTTCACAATTTTTTTTTTTTTGCAGGATTTAATGGCCGAGGCAAGAAGCCAGTTTTCTTTTCAAGTTTTGTTTTTGGTAGAATATTGCAATAAATATCAAAGAAACCGGCCCTAATTATTTCTAGCATTGTGATTTTATCATCATAGACTGTCATTAAACTAAAGGAGGATATTTCTGTACCGATATTAATTCGCTCTCCACTTTGGCGTAAGGCGACCCAGGGCCGAGTTCAAAGTGGGGTCCTACACGCGTGCGTGGGGTCCCACACGTGTACGTGTGGGTAGGGACAAAATTTGCCCAGTCCCAGCAGGTGCCATAAGGGGATCTTTCTTCAAGGCTGGTAACCAATTACGAAAGAATATCTGCGTTTTCGTTTGTGATAAGTTTTTGGTCTTACTGAAACTATTTCTGGTAATCTTAAAATACTTACAATTCAGCTGGAATGCTCATTTTCCCAACATCCAATTTTAAACCTAGATGGATTTTCTTCTGAAAAACGGGAAAAAAAATAGAGGCTATTTTCTTAAAATAAAACGTATATCGGCAGTTGTGACTAAGATTCTATATCAGATGAATTTTGATTGGTTTTAGCCGACTTGATTTCTTCCAATCAAATGTGAATTAGTAAAACTTTGCATCCAAAGGCATTCATTGAAAACAATACGTAAGATGGATCTACGTTTGTAAAAAAAGAAGTTTGTTTTTTTTTGTTTTTTGGTTTTTTTTCAAATTTTGAGAATATCATTTTTAGATAAATGTCTTAATACACTGAAACAAAAAAGGGAAAAACATTATTTCCATTTTCATAATTTATTGTCACAGCGACTAGTGAAATACCCATTGCTTTGTCAACCTAGGGTTGGAAATTTAAAGCAGGGTAGTATCTCGAAAAAAAAAACAAAACACGTGGTTGTCTCCTGAAGTGATCATCCCCAACACTTAACCAAATCATCAGTTTGCAGATTCTCGAAAGTGAATCCGATTCCACCTCATTTTACTTCATCATCACTTGACGGTCGGGCTAGGTCGTTTTTCCTTAGCAAATATCTTTATGCTTCGTCTCTTCCTTTTGTATATCTCTTGCCTGCTTTTATTTCCCTCTCCCGATATCTTCATGGTATTTGTGTTGCGATTCCATTCTCAGAACCTTTCCCCAACCTTTTCAAGGACGGAAGTGTGACAGACAAGTGTGACAAAGGGAAGTATGCGGTCACGTATAATATATTATTACAGAAGATAGTAATTAAGCTGATAAAATCAGAACGTGTCCCCGGACATTTATTCATCATTTTTTAGTCCCTCGTTTTAAAGACATTGAGCTTCTTCCAAGTTATTTAGAAAAGAAAAACGGAATATAAGTCTTGCAGTGATCGACACATAATTTCGAATTGTTTTTTGGGGGGAAGTCATTTTTAATATTTTCTTTTTTTTTTTCTGCATTTTTCACCGATTTCATAACAATATTTATCAAAAATGCTAGAGTTACGTTTACAGTTACCTCCCCTTTCAAGAGACACACGGACATATAGATAGATAGATAAATAGATAACAAAACACACGCAGACAGATAAATACGTACGTGCCTCGGTTAACCTCAAAATATTAGCACTCTATCTTCTTTCCTTCTATAATGTGGATATACAATTGCTGGAATTAGGTTCGCATTTATCTCCCCTTTTAAAGAGGCCATATATAAATAGATAGATAGATAGATAAATAACAAATACACACGCACACAGAGATGAATATACACGTGCCTCGGTTAGCCTCGAAATATTGGCACAGCACCGTTTTTTCCCTTGTATAATGCGGATACAATCTGTCTTTTGATCTCTATTTTTCCGAGCTGGACTCAGACTACAATCACAGATGTGGGGACAACTTACTTACCTCCTGGCTAGATTGCGACACGCTGCTATGAATAATTCTGAGGCAGGGACGAGACTATGGTTATAAAATTGGTAAATGGGGGGAAGGGGAGATATATAAGAATGCTGTTATCGGAATTAGAGTGTGGGTTCGTGGAATTATGATGATCACATCAGAAAGAGAGAGAGAGAGAGAGAGAGATTAAAAAAAAGAGTGAGTAGGAAAGAAATGAAGCAAGGCTTGTATAAAAAAGACAAGGAAAAAAATAGATATAAAAATATACACATACTTACGAATATACATACATGGAGTGCTCGCTGTTGTGTTGAGTTTTCTGTGATTGTCTCGCTTGGGACTCACAGAATACAAGTTCTCCATCTTGGCTCACTCCAATAATTATCTAAACATACATAGCTATCTATAATCGCACTTGCGTTAGTATATCATACTTACAGAAATACATGCCTACAAACATATACATATGTTAACATATCCTATCTATAAAAAAGAAAAAAAAAAGATTTCATGTGTGTGTATAGATGTGCATTTGACACAATAGTGTATTTTGTTTTAATACTTGTGAAGAAAGATAAAAGAAAGATGTTTATTATTTCTTTCACCTTCCAAAGATTCTATGAAGTATATGCACACGCATTATATATATATATATATATAGAGAGAGAGAGAGAGATACATTTATAGAGAGAGAAAGGAGGAGAGATTTATAGATAGATATGAATAGGCTTAGAAGAAGAGATAGACAGAAGCATGTAAGTTGACGCACGTCAGTCCAAGTCAAAGGTTTCTTTCGTTCTTTAAGTCTTTTCGTAGAGTATATATATATATATATATATATATATATATATATATATATATATATATATATATATATATATATATATATATATATATATATATATATATATATATATATATATATATAAATAAATATAAATGAATGAATGAATGAATTTTCAGGAGAAAGTTTTTTAAAAGGAAGAAAGTATATATTTATACGAATTATAAATTGTGTTATATTTTATTTACTGCTGTAGGAATCGAACCTGCCACCGATAGGTAGCCGCTTCAACGTAGCACGTTGTGCTAAACAGCATTTATTCTATTCACGTTTTCTAAAATGAATGATATATTAACCATGTAACGACGGGAGATCATTTCAAATCTGTTTCAATATAATAATGAAATTCATAATTTATTTTGTCGGACTAAATACGTCCATTTCTTAAATAGATACTGTTGCGTTGAAAGAGACGCTAAAGACCGAGATTAAACGAGATGAGAATTGGGGTTGAAAGCTATTATTTGGCCTTTGCATAACCGGTGGGCTGTTAAACACAATGGTAAGTGCATTGCTATGTTGAAGCGGTTACCCTATCGGTGGCAGGTTCGATTCCTGCAGCAGCCCCATTTTGTTTAGTTTTGTATTCTATCTACGTTGTCTATATAAATCGTGTAACGACGGGCGATCATTTCAAATCAGTTTCTATGCGATATGATGCAATTCATAATTCATCCTGCGTATGATCTCTGGAGATACACGTTGTGAGTTGTGATGTCAATCAGTTGTTGGCCATTCTTGCAACATGACCAGCCCATCGCTATTTGAATTTTCTAATGAATTCTATGATATCTCTGACCCTTGTTTTCTTTCTTAACATACTGTGCAGTCTTGAAATCTTTCCATATGATGCTGACCATGATTCTCTCCTGTGAACGTAGCATTGTTCTCAGTTTGAGGGTCAATCTTTCTATATTTCAGCTCCGGGTGACTATGCATTGGTTTTATACCCCTCTTTTTAGTGTTTAGTCCCACAATTCCCGTTTGCACTCCACCCATTATTACTCACACACACACACACACACCTACTTCGGTGAAAGTACGATTGTAGTATGGGTTTAAAGGCGCAGACCGCTAAGTCGTCCATTTCGCATTCATTCCCTTGGGTAAAGCATGCATCCAACTTTTCTCCCCCTCAGCTACGGGTGAAATAGCATAGTAAGGCTCAAGTTGTGAAGGCAACCAGTCAAGAAGTACAACTCTGATTCCTAACCAGTAACGTAGCAGCTGAGAGGAAGATATGCTGTCATTGGATGCAACCATTGAGCTTTGCGTGTGGGGTGCCATGTCTGAGGGCTCTGTCTCCCTCCTTTCTACCTATCTTCCTTCAATCATATAGAGATCGGTTGATCACCCGTTCTCTTGACTTGTTTTTTTTTTATGGGGACTACTACATTGTTGATGCAACCATTGTTTATCAAAATCCTCAACAGACGACAACAATAAGAACTTTTTATCCATTCATCAAGCCCCAACTCAGTTACTCTTTCAACAAAAGTACCTCAAATCATTCCTGTTTAGCTACACATGGAAGTGCACTTCTTTAGAAAGATTTGGATGCACCGACGCATTTATATTTATACGTCTTTTCGGGCTGAAATACTCTACTGTAGATTTCCCATCTTTGATTTATAGAAGATAATAATTTGGAATACAATCATTAGAAGAGAAAGATGACATCTTAGCCCGTTCGAAAGTTCGTTTTTTCCCCACTAAATACATACTTGTATCCTTATTATAATGGAGATAAAGTAAAGTATAAGTAACTAAAACTGCAGGCAGATAACAAGAGTCATTACGATTAAGCTAGAATATTCTATATGATTCACCTCTTTCTCCGTCTCTAAATTCTCTATTTCTCTCTCGTTTTTGCTTCATGCTTTTTTGTTTCAATCTTTCTTTGTGTCGATTTTTTGTCAATCTTTTCTCTCTTCGTATATTTCCTTACTTCTCGTCCTTTCATTTCATCAACTTGCATTCCCCCACCTCTCTCTCTCTCTCTTGCCCCCTTCATACGTACACATTTATGAAACTATAACACTACTCCATGAGTATGTACACACATACACTCACACACACATACATGTCCGCTTACACTGGCTCACCAGAAGGACGCCTGTGATAGCGAATAATGAGTTCGATCTTCGTAGGTTGTTACCACGATTTTAAGATTAGTAAATAACTAAGTCCATTGGTATGCATTTGTACATGTAATGTTTCAATGCTGACAGTCTGCTCTCTTCTTCTTTTCTTCTCATATATATATATATATATATATATATATATATATATATATATATATATATATATATATATATATATATATGAACTGTATGTTGATGTAGATATTTAAAAATATGTCACTACCCCAGCCTTTCAAAACATTCAATATCCACTCCCTATTTCATAGACGCACCAAGATATTATTGGCTACCCTCCCTGTTGATCAATACACACATTCTAGCCCGGCCCTACCCAGGCCTGCCGTAGTATATATCCACAGTTTTATCCATCATTTAACCCACCCACAACCAGACATGGGCTCTATATAGCAGACACTGTCTTGTATTTCCATCACTTTTTCTGATGGAGCCAGGATGAACAGGCGAAACGTCAAAATATATTTTTGTATGACTTTCTCTCTAAAAACATGTTTCAAGGTTCTACGAAGATCCTTGACAAGCTTAGAAAATCGCTTACCGATAAACATCAACCAAGTTGATTCCACTCTTGTTAACCAGATTCAGAACTCAAATAACCTTTTTTTTTGTCTTAAATTTCTTTTCAATAAACGATAAATGACACAAAATAAGCAGCATGCAATCATAATTAGCACAACCAGATTATTATTAGATCACTGATCTTCATTCTGGTTGGACTATTTTTTTTATCCACGATGTGTACTATGAGGTGTCGTAGGGACGGCTCTGATGGACAGGCAACGGGTCTTGAGCGTGTCTACCACGCCCTCCACCTACTAAGCCTTTCTTTTGCTTGAACTCCTGACATTGTAGGAATTGAAATCTGAACTTTGTACATACTGGTGCCAAAATTTTTTGATGATATTCTTTTTTTCTCGGTTAGCGTAGGATGTAATGCCTACTCCACCCTAGAAAAATAAAGCGAAACCATTGTTCTCAAAATATAAATTATTGTAGACATTCACCTTATAAATCTTACG
Organism: Thysanoteuthis rhombus; assembly: GCA_963457665.1. Lineage (NCBI taxonomy): Eukaryota > Metazoa > Mollusca > Cephalopoda > Oegopsida > Thysanoteuthidae > Thysanoteuthis > Thysanoteuthis major. The sequence continues at coordinate 56,242,637 of OY735216.1, read as the reverse complement.
AAACTTTCATCAAGATGCATCAATAGTTTTCTTAGCTGACACGTGAATATAAACGTCCGAAGAAGCGCTATTACAATATCCTGTTTCCGCTTTGTTAGCACGGCACTCAGATAAAGTATCTCTGAACGAACGTAGATAGAAACGCTTTTATCCAATTACTCTCACACAAAATGAATTCGCACGTCCATATTCCCCCGAATCAAAGGCGAGGAGGGAACGCCTGCAAACGAATACACATACTTCAACGAACGTCCACACACCTCCAACGTTTTATTCGCCAGCACCGGCCTATTCCGATGAGTAACAACGTTATTTGAGCTTTTGAAGCACATGGCTCACTTGATTCTTTCTTTTTCGTTTAATGATAAAACCATACGGCATTATCCGCACCACTTACAAGCACAACAATGAGATTACAAAATGAACGGCCGTAACAGGAGAAAGTTCAACCGAAAAGAAGTACACAGATCACATGCAGTTAAACGCTTTAAACATATACACCAACAAGCAACACTTTTATATGCAGTTAAACGGATACGAAATAAATAAAAGACAAGAGACAGTGTTGACACAAACCGTGGCCACAGCATGGAGATTGTCGCTGCTTGTTTTTTTTATATGATTTCAATAGACAGCAATCGGTCTGTCTTCGTGTCTCTCAGCGTAAACCCTTTTCTTTGTAAATCTGCAGATCAGTAAAATAAACTTGTCATATAACCCTTCGGTCAGCTATCTACCTCAGCCTTTTCGAATCAATCGAATATCTGTGTTGTTAAGGCGATTGCTATTTTGATTCTGGTACTATTAATCTGAGTTCAAATTCCGATTAAAAACAAACAAACAATTTGAAAGCTACCTCTTATTAAAATGTTATGTAATAGGGAATGATAACTTTAATTTTTGTTGTTTTAATGGGTTCAACGTATCAAAATTTTAAGGGGAAAAAAACAAGAGAGGAAATATTCAACTAATCACAAGTAATTTCAAACTTTAGAAAAAACTCCTAAATTAATATTTCTAAATCAATTTCAACCAATATGCAAAGACCAAAATGGTGGTCTTGTGAATACGTCATTTCTGTGTCAGTGCAGGATCCACTAAATTCTTTATATATCCGCTTGCTTTAGCGTGACCGATTACAGAAAACTAACATGCAAACGAACAAAGTTATTTCGAATTGTCTGATCGCCATTCGTTGAATTTAACAAAAATCGATAAAACTTTTTTTTCAACTTTTATCGAAGTAAATTTCTATCCACTAATTTAATCGTCGGGTGGAGAAATGCGTCAACGTTGTCTTAGAGAAACTGTAAAAAAATTAATGAAGAGAAAGGAACAGAGAGAAGAATGGGAGAAAAAAAGGATGGAATAAATCTAGAAGCTAAGTTGTACTTAACTTATAATTATTTTACTGGGGAATTATCATTTTTATTCCCTGTTTTAAAAAAACGGTTAGAACTCAGTGACCGAAACCTTCTGGCTATCACAGGTATAAGTTGATATAGTCGGAACGTTCTGGCCACTACACTCGCCATCTTTCGTCATACTAGGTAATCTTTTTGAGAATTTCGTAATGAGCCCTTTATTGAATTTTAGGAAGTAGATTATTCTGATTCCGTTATCTATGCAAAAGGGATGGATATTTTGCACCTGTTTATTCTTGTTAGTCAATGTCGCTTGTCAGCCTCTTCCTCTGAACCAGAATATATGACTTTTTGCTACTTTCTGACCCAAGGATTGAACTCTCGATTTACTCGTTACCACTCTGGAAAATATCCTCCTGAAAAGCTGCAGGGCCAGACGTAAATGGTGGATTTAGATTCAAAAGATTCACAACACAATTCTTGGGAAAATGCTACAAAATATCAGACCCTTGAATTTTGAATGAAGGGAAGGAATGACTACCGGGAATACATTGCTAATACGGTCTAATAACATGGACTACTAGGTGTTTCGTAAGAATTAGTATCATAATGTCTCTGAGATGTCATTATTCCGAGATGGCAGCTATTACGGTGGCTCTTTCTGATTTTCATCAATCTGTTGTTTTTAATTTGCATACGAAGTAATCTGCAGACAAAATCAACAAAAAAAAATTATAGTTATTTTTTCATTGCAACTTTGTCGATGGTGAGGTCGCTCTTATCAAATGTATTTGTCACAGATCCGTCCCATATCCTGGAAACTATTGAAGGTAGAAGCATGCGGTTTTCACAATTCGATAACTTGCTTTTTTTTCATTCAGCTTTTCCCACAAATTGATAGCCCATTATTCATTACGTACACAGGGGTTTTAAAAAGATAGGGAATTATGATGTTTTTTTTCTGAAGCAGATAATCCTTCCTTATAAGGATGTAAAGTACATTAGCATACAACGTAATTCTACATCTGTATAAGCGAGGATAAGCTCATCTTTAATGTATTTTGGAAACTTACAAAAATTTTCTGAATGTTTTCTGCCAAGATCAGAGCTTTGAGAGAATGAGAAAAAACGATTTCGCGAGTATTTACTAAATACTAAAACTAGACCATGTAATTGTGAAAGTTTCTTGTTTTATTAACATTGTGTGAGTAAAGGAGCATTATATCCTCATTTCTGATGAGGATTTGTGACTAGTATTTCTCATCGTGTATCAGATATGAGCACTTACCTTTTAAATTGCATGGTATACCCTCGATTATTGAACATTGGGATATTTAATTTTCACATTGAAACATATTATGCATAAAACTGAAAAATATATTGATATTTAAAGAGAGCACTTAATGTTTTAAAACTCATTAACAGAGGTCAGTTTCACCATCTTCAACTTAATTGTTATAACAGAGCACTTCATCACCATCCCAATTATTCAGTTCTGTAAATCTCAGCGACAGAGCTCAACATTATCGATGTACAGCCCATTGTCTTGCAGACATGAGCATCTTGCTAACTGAATAACTGGTGCTGGTGTACAAGGAAGAATACACAAAACTGGAGTGTAATTGTGCTCTGTCATTTCCCATCCAAACGAGATGGGTCTGGCAAATCTGGGTGTGGTTCAGGAGTGCGTCTCTACTACGCCACCCGATAATGAGCACTTGAAATGTATGGTCTTTGAACTGATCTTGTTGAGGAAAGATTTTTTTTGCTTTGTGTGTCTCATCGGGGATTTTGCACAGACGGGGCAGACCTATGTTTGAAATCTTCATCCCAGGTAAATAGACTTGACAACTGAACCTCTCAATCAATTGTTCATCATCCTCTGTGAATCCTACTAGACATCCAAGTCTTCCTAAAGAATCTAGGATCACTTCATCTGAAGTCTGGAAGGCTTTTCGGAAAGATAGGTTTTGTTTCTAAGCCAAACATCCAGCCACATCACTGCCTGAAAGGGCATGAAGGCTTAAGAATGCCTCTATTTTTTTCTCAGTCACTTTTTCGTTATTTCTCATACGTCCCTTTCAAACACTTTATCAAAAAATTAGTAGATCTAAATGTATGTCTTACTACGTATGCGATCCACCACTACCTTTTTCATTGTTCAACTTAGATGGTACGAAGTCATAAGAAAAAAAAAGTTCAAAACGAGCAGAGTTCGCATGAGGAAGTAGATACCAAAATAATACTTCACTGTCCAATATCGGATGTTCCTGGGCCACACGTCATACTCGAAAATCTTAAAATGATGAGCTATCTATTGATTGGAAACCTTATGTTTCTATCTTCATTAGCTTCAAAAATCGTGTGAAACAGGCCCTGCCAAGTGTTTCTTTTTAATCGAAATGAATCTTCAGAATACATCTTATCGAAGGGTGAAAGTTGCATGCCTCTATTTTTGATAGCTTGCGAGATATGGGGCAGTTCTCTGACCAATAGAGCTGCAAAGAAAAGAGGCAATTTTTTGTTCCTTTTTTTCTGTTGAAAAAATTACTCCCTATGCACTTTTCAAAAAGTAGTCATTGATAGAAACCTGCATTAGTTTCCAAAGCGGCAGCCATGGACTAATGACGTCACAGAGACATTATGCAGCAAATTCAGGCGAAAAATCTGATAGTCCATGTTAGCAGACCATACCAACAATGTATTCCCAGCAGTCACCCCCTCCCTTCATTCAAAGCCCTACGTGATGACATTTGTACCGGGACTGACACTGCAAGGTAGACATTCTCGACACCTTCAAACCTACCTGGAAGAAGGATAATATCCAGAATGGATGGCTAGACACAGACCAAGTCTCATCTAAAAGGGATACCGAAAAAGGAGACCTTGGCGAACAACTAGACAAGCCACTTGCCTACTCCAGTTGTGAAAAATTTTCTCACTTGGTAAAAAGGGGAGAGAATCTATCACTCTATGGAAAGTAATGAAACTACTACCAATAAGAAAACCTGAAAAAGAAAAACGTTTAAGACAAACCAGAAGGCCAAATGAAAGATTCTACTCGGGTGATTTTAAGGGAAGTTAAATGGAAAAACAACTTCTTATGTGATGGACAGACTACACAAAAGCGTACGATATGATCTCTGAAATCTGTTCCTTAAGTTTCTTAAAATACTCAAGATTATTGGGACAGTCGTAAGATTGGTCTATCCCGTGAAAACAGAAGAGTTAATGTCAGAAGAAAATATCAGAAACTGAGTGATCAGCGAAAATTTGGAAATATGTTTGATTATTAGTAAAGAAGTACTCAGGACACTTTCTATGCTGGACAGAAGAGAAAATCAAATCGTTGGATTGGTGTATCAGGGAGTTAATAATGTTTCAACAGGACGATACATATCTAAAATTATACCCGTAGACGATATGCAAAAAAGGAGAGGGCTCAACACCACTGAGGACTGAGTTCAGAAATCAGACAATTAGAACTTGTAGCAATGACAGAGGAATGGATTTCGATATATAAAAATCTGCAATGCTACTTATATACAGAAGAAAACATTTGAAGACAGACTAAATTAAATTATTAAAGTATCAGGATGTTATCCATTAGGGGCGACTTTAAATACATTGCAAACCTGAATGCATCTCAATAAGGTTCATCACCATCGAAGACTGTGTTCAGACGAGTGAAATGATAATACTGTGTGGAGCAAAATTCTTTTTTAATTTTTTCAGTTTTCCTCTACTCAGATATACAAAGAAAACACTGGAAATTCATCATGTAGGATTATTCAACTGAGCAACGAACCAAAATAATAGAATTTTACTTAGAATACCTTTACCTTAACTCAAGAAACGTATTCTCGTTATTTGAATGTACGGAAACCGCCATCTGAGTCCATTTTTCGCGAATTGGGTTTCGTTTGTGATCAACCACGAACAGGGAGACCACGTTCAGTCTGAAATGCTGGAAATCATATGTTCTCTTCTTTATTTTCTTCTCAGGGGCCCCTAGGAATTCATCATGGAAAAGTACAAAACTGAGCAACGAATCGAAATAATAGAATTTCGCTTTGGATATCTTTAACGTTAATCCAAGGAGCATTTTCTGTTTATTTGAACATGTGAACACCGCCATCTTAGTCCACGATTCTTCGTTTGTTTCGCACATTGGGCTCATTTAGTGATCACCTACTAACAGGGAGACCAGTACTAAATGCTGGAAATCGTATGTGTGCACAAAAGCAGATAATCTTCCAATTATTATGCATAATGTTAATGATACGAAAAAAATTTATGAAGCTGAAAATGTCGGGCATTTGAAAGAAACAACCCTTTGCATATAGGTTAATTGAATTTCCCTTGTTTATGTACCATATTTGTCAAAGAAAATACTGAAAAATCATTAAAGCCAAAAAGATATGAATGTTCTAACCCCCTTTGCGAATATTAGGTTGGAATCAATTGCATGAACGATGATGATGAGTGAAATATGTCAGAGACTGAAGAAGACAGTGTTGGTCTTTTACACTTAAGAACATCAAGAACAAGAGGAGGAACTTGAAGATTTTGATGTAGCAATGAGAATCGGCGAAGATATTAATAGTTCTTGATTATTATGACGATGCCGATGACTATATGCAGAACGTTTTGAGGCCACACACTGAAATATGAAAACTGTTGTGTGGGCCTGATGAGAATTCGCCAAGTATTAGTGGTTACTAAGTTGGACGCCAAAGACGGGCCCAAACAAGGAGAGAAACGCTAAGAAGTTAGTTATTTTGTCATTACTTTTATTCAATTTTCTTTTTTGTAGTTTAATTATTTTTTCTCTGATACCCTCAGAACCCCGACCCGTGGCGAATCCGACAACCCCAACAATCCTCTCCCCATTCATGTCTCCATTTAATTTACAAATGAGGGAAACATTTCTTCATCTGATTTCTTCGGGTCTCGAGTCAAAAGGCGAATTGCTTCTAAGCAAAACATCAGGACGGGTAAGGATGCTTTGGGGCGGCGGCAGCGTCGTGGCCAGCGGGGTCGGGGAAATATGAATGGTAAAATAATTGCTGGTAATCATATTTAGAAAAAAACATGGATATGTGTCTGTACTTTCACACACATTCATGGTCTTGAATGTTAAGCGTGCATATTATATATGTATATATATATAGTCAAATGCGAATATTCATATATGCGAGTACAAACTTATATATATATATATATATATATATATATATATATATATATATATATATATATATATATATATATATGGATGTCTGCTCAGGGGAAGGTACATTCGCCCCTACCCCTGGACCAGGCCTTCAAACGGTGGGTGAGGGACTTGAAATCTTACTGTCAATAAAGGATAATGGTTCTGTACAATTGTTTTATGCAAGCCTAACTTAATGTGTATACTATCGTAAATATTACATATTCACTCTTGCCCACAGAACATATATATATATATATATATATATGTGTGTGTGTGTGTGTGTGTATGTATGTATGTGTGTGTGTGTGTACATATATGTATATATCAAATATTGCGTCTTTTTTCTCATTCTCTGCATATATATATTTCTTTATGTTTTTGGTAATTTGTAAAAATACAAAAGGAGGAAAATAGTTTTCCGTTGTTGATGATACTTAATCACAGTGCTCAGTATTTATCCAAGCAGATAGAGCTATTCATGAAATTTACAAAGATATTAGCCCGGCGAATGTCAACATTTCTTGCCCTTGCGCAGTATTGCTGTTTGCTGATGATTGAGTGAGGCATGAAATGCTAACATTCACCGAGTTATAATCCTTGTAAATTCAATGATATATATATATATATATATATATATTGTTGGAGGTAACAAGGAAAGACTTATTTGGAAGGTTATCCGGTTATCAACCGACAATCTATTGTTGATGATACTTATATTTCCATGTTTATTCATAATCTTCTGCCAAATCGCTAATTTGATTCTCACAGTGAAGACGCAAATGACTCCAAAACGATGAATAAGAGAAAGACGATTGTTATTGATATCGTTCTGCTCAAATTCTACCCACTCTCATCATTACTCTGTCTGGATTTCAATTTACATTGGCACCATATTGCTTTATATTAGACACTGTCAAGCAAAACTGTTACCAAAATATCAAAATAAGTTTCTCCAGTTCCAAAGTTAGTCCGGCTGGTTAACTGACTGTGTATCACGCGTACGGGCCCGACCAATGAAGCTAGTGGGATGGATCTTTCAACATTTATTCTTAATTATGTCTTGCAAAAACAACTTTTTTGTTTTTGTCTTTTTAAAAATTCCTTCTAAAATGATCCCCGTGTTTGTGTCCTGCAGCATTCACTTTTTTTTCAATTCAGACTATTTTAAGTGATCACTACCCAAGAAAAGACGAGAGGAGTAACTTATCCATTGGTCAACCCTTTTTCCAATTTTGTAATCGATCATGTTGGTCATTTGAGAGTTTTTATTGAGCGACTAACCATACGTGTTCTGTTTGTTTTCATAGATCTACTTCTATGAATTGACAAAACTCTTCGATTCATGACTTGAAGTTCAGGCAATGATTTAAGTAAACATTTTGTTAATTATACCCTTTCGCTTGCAAATCAAATACAGATTATCTATGATATTGATATGCATGTTCCTATCAGCGTTACCCTGCAATGTTAATGAGAGGGTAAGAAGAGAGAAGGTAGAAAAAGTTAAGGTAGTTTAATAAGAGGGTTAGAAGAGTTTCACATGTGAAACTCAGAGAGTGATCATGCCTCGGCCTATGCCATTCTCTGCAGGGATAATTGTACATGGATTTGCCCTTAAATTCAACCAATTTTCCATTGCCTATAGTCCACGAAATATCACTCAAAAACATTGATATTGTGTAGACAAATTTGAAAATTTTGAGATTATGTGTTTAGTATATATATATAACTATGACGTAGGAGGGATAATTTTCCATGGTCTTCCCCAAAAGTTCGATCAGATCTCCCGCAGCGTATTATCCATGCTTCTATAATATCTCATTGAAATTCATTGATAACTCTTAGTGATATCATGTGGACGGTTGTAAGCGTTTACGTAAATATAATTCGGGAAAAAAACGGAAAATATCTTTCAATCAGAGAAAAATTCCTGGATCTGTCTCAAAATTAAACCCTTTCTCACCTTTCAAAAAATTTCATCAAAATTCATTCAGCACTTTCGGAGCTATCGTGCGGACAAAAAAAATGAACTGACGAATCGTCGAAAAGATACAGGCAAAGGAGGAGAGAAGAGCAGGGTGCGAGAGAAGAGCAGGGTGCGAGAGAAGAGCAGGATTAACACCCGTGGAATTTCCACTGGTCCAGCAAGACAAATATGATTTCCCTGATTACTTTCGTCCTTTCTACTTGAAAATTGGTAGATTTGCAAAGTTTGGGGGAAATGCGCGTGAAAGCATGTGCACATACATATACCCACGCAAACACATACATACATACACCCATACCGTTAATGTTTGCTTTATTCTCTTTCTCTGTATATCTCCCTACCTATACCCTCTCAATATCTATCTATCTATCTATCTATCTATCTATCTATCTATCTATCTATACATGTGTATGTGCGTGATTGTGAGTGCGTGCATGTATATGTACGTGTGTGTGTGCACGTGCACGTGTGTGTATGTGAATGGGTGTATGCACATGTGTACGTCTGGATTTTTTTGAGTCAGCATCTACCCATTGTAACCCTCAGGTCTCATGCACCCAAGGTGAGACCTGAAATTTTCGATTGTATTCTAATGCCAATCTTGTTGAATCTAAGACACGCCTCAAAGACCCCTGCCTCCCCGGCGACCGTCTCAGTTCTCCTAAAGGACGGGCTGACCCTGATCACCTTCCTCACTCATGTGTGGGCATATTTGATCAATACTTATTTTTATTGATCACCTTTCATATTAGAGACTGTCGACCAAAACTGTTACCAAAACAGTCAACATAGGTTTCTTAAGTTTCTAAGTTGGTCTTGCTGGCTGTCATCAAATCTGTCAATATAGGTTCCTTTTAGTCTTTAAGTTTCTAAGTTGGTCTTGCTGGCTGTCATCAAATCTGTCAACATAGGTTTCTTCAGCTCTTAAGTTGGTTTAGATAGCTAGCAGGCTGGTTAGTAGGTCCAAGGCGTGCAAGTCGAACCAGTGGAGCTAGAGGGCTGAAAATTTAACTATCTACTCCGTATTACATCTAGAAAAAAAGTTCTTCTTCTTTTTTTTTTATCCTCCCCTTAAAGTAAGTTTTTAGTGGGACAGTTCAATTTACAACGTGGGTTTATGCTAAATTGATCACTTAGTTCACGCTTGTTTTGGGTTTGTTTTTGTTTTTCGTTTTGATTTATTTGTTTTGAAAATCCAGACTTCTTGGTAATTACTGCTCAACAAAAGGCGAAAGACGTAACTTTATTCATCGATCACCGCTTTTGACAATTTTATTTTTCGTCTCTCACCCCAACGCGCCATGCTGCCCTAAAGACTTCCATTAATCCACAACTTTTCCTTGATCTCACTACGAACAACATTTTTATATCATGTTATTATCTCGACTTTATCAACTCTTCCTACTCACACACAGAGATAGGAGGTCAGTTCTATCTTTCCCCCATCTCATAATACGTTTTATGCTTTTTCACTCATACTTATTCCATGGTATTATAAGAACATCTTTTCGGTCTCCCACCCATCGTCCTTTTTCTTTTTTTCTTTTCTTTTTTTAACATTCACACGTTGCCACTTCCTCAGTTCATCACTTAAATAACATTTTTCTTTTTTTCTTTCTCGCCCTTATCTGTCTCCCGGTCCGCCGCCCCCTAACATCTAAGTAAGAATATATCAACCATAACATTGATATGGAATAACACTTATTGGGCAACATTAGAATCATATTACTCGATGGGTGGGTTGCGGCATTACTGCCTCGATCTTCTAAGACTGCTGAGGGGGGGGGAGACCCCTTCCTAAGACCCTTATACCCACGCCCCTAACTGAAACAGCAAACCTTGAACAAACAGTGTACGAAAATATTTTATTAGTGATTATGCAGACAGATCTGCCCGTGCTGGATTGGCGCCATTGAAGTCACAATTTCGCCCCGAAGTTGACGTAGCGCAAATCTGTGTGTGTGTGTGTGAGTAGGTGTGTGTGTGTAGGTGTGTGTGTGAGTAGGTGTGTGTGTGTGTGTGTGTGTGTGTGTGTAGGTGTGTGTGTAGGTGTGTAGGTGTGTGTGTGTGTAGGTGTGTGTGTGTGTGTGTGTAGGTGTGTAGGTGTGTGTGTGTGTGTGTGTGCGTGCGTGCCTTGTGTGAATGCGTGTGAATGTGTTTGAATGTGTGTGTGTGTTTGTGTGTGTAGGTATATGTGCTTGCACGCACGTTCGTGTATCTACTTATAGACTTATACTCAATTCTGTATTTACTTTGGCGAACTTAGTCTTGGCTTATCATTTTGAGCGTTTTCGGGTTGTTTTTTTTCTCTTTTATCTATCTTTAAATTGACAAGAAAGATGTAATTTACTGGTGAGAACATTAGTACAACATTAATCTCTCATTTCTTAGAAAAACCACATATATTTACACACACACACACACACACACACACACACACACACATATATATATATATATATATATATATATATATATATATATATATATATATATATGTAGTACAGATCAGGTTTGCAATATAGCATAATATGATATAAAGCAATGTCTGGTATGTGATGGATTTATTTCATAGAGTGCTCGATACATTCAACTTTATACTCCGAAAGTTAAATTGTTTCAGAGTAACTTCCTAATATATATATATATATATATATATATATATATATATATATATATATATATATATATATATATATATATATATATATATGAACCAGTGCATGAAACGTGGGTGCGTGTCAGTCGTGTGAGTAGAGTAGATTTAATCATATGGCGTTCTTTTACTCTTTCTACGATTTCAAGAATGTATTGGTCGAGATCTGGAAAAGAGAAAAGAAAGGCGTGTTAGTCATTCCAATCTTATCCACAAGAAATCAGCGTCTCCCACCACCCTTATATCTAAACCAGCGTCATTCGAATTATCTGATCTCGTGGACCGGCAAGTCTTTTCATTTCCAAATATTTCGAAGACCAGTAGCATATCTATGCCAAATTATTATTCGCACTTGATCCGTAAAATATAAATTGGACTTTCGTAGTAATGTTATCCCCCATCGGAAAAATATAATGAATATATTAGGGTGTTTGGAAAGTAATTACGTGTTTCACTGCTATGAATTATGAGCCAACCAACTACGACAAGACCATGATTAAAAGGTACGAAAGGGCGACTGGATTTACTTCATCATCTCTCCTATCTGACAGAGTGTCGTTTATAGTTGCTAGTGAATTTACTCTAAACCCTTGAAGGATAAAGACTTTAAAGAGCAACGAATTCGTCATTGCTTACAGTATGAATTTGTAAGTAGTAGTGTTGCCTGGCAATGAGAAACATTTGTGAAGTATGTCTTAACGCGGCGGACGCTCGTAAATGCCAAAAGCTTTAAAAAGGTGATTGTGATTTGAAAACACACACTTTCTGGACACAAAAATACGTGATTACTTTACGAACACCTGAATAATAAAATGTTTTGAGCGTTTGTTTATTTTTTTTATCATCATTCATTTTGTAAACAAAGAATTCAATATGACAAAATAAATTTTCAAAATAACTACGAAATAGGCAAAATATTTAAAGACAAAATAAATAAAATGGCGAATTATAATGTTTTTGTTTTTTCCAGATAATCATTTCATAATATCTGATGAATAAATTGATATTAGATAGATTTTTCAAGATGATTTTTCAAATCTAGGAGATAATGGTAACAAAGTCACATCATCTAAGTATAATAGAATCTTTACATTGTTTCTCTTCCGTCCATAAGTGACAATCGGGAGGCTGCATTGGTTGTCTATCCTTCTTCTCAAGACTGAAGAGATTTTTCTATTTTAAAGAACTTTCGACCGTCAAATACATTCACTTTTCTTTCTATTTCCCTCTTTCATGTTCTATGGGTTGAGGAGGATTCAGGTTTGTGAAAATGGGGACTGTTTGGGAGGAGGGGGCTAAATGTTTTGCTTGTATCTGATTGGTTGATAGGCTCAAGCAGACGATTAATTTTCTGAGCAGCGTTCCTCAACGATGGAACTCGATTTGGATCTTGGTTTGAATGACACACCAAAAAAAAGGACCATAACGATAACAATTAAGAGAAAAAAAGGGAAATAAAAGGAATGGAAGAAAGAAAGGCAGGAAGAAAGAAAGAAAAGGAAACAAGGTCATACTTTGAGAGAAGAAAATAACGGAAGAAAGAAAGAGGGCAAGAAAGAAAGACGTGTGAATAAATGAAGAAGAAAAAAGAAACAAAAAATGAGAGATAAAAAAAAACGAAAGACACAAAGGAAATCCATTAACATTTAAAATTGGTATATGAGTGTAAAGAAAGTTAGAAGAAGAAGAAGAAGAAGAACAACAACAACAACAAGAACAAGAACAAGAACAAGAACAAGAAGAACAAGAACAAGAACAAGAACAAGAACAAGAATTAAGGGTTAAGCTCTTGGTGGGGAAAGAGGATCAAGGACGAAAAAATAGTGAAATAAAACAAGCTTGGCCGAGCTAGGGTCAAGCTCCCTCGCTTTATTGTAATCTAAACGGTAAACAAAATAGAAATCATTTCTCCATTCAATATTATTCCAAAACTACCAATCCCATTCCAAATCCTTTATGAGTAGTGCCTATCAATGGGATCTGCAAACGTAAGCAAAACAATTTGATCTGAGTTGGGCTTCAAGTGTGAGTGAATTTGTCACCAGTGTTTACGTGTGTCACTGTGTCACAGTTATTCGTGCATGACGTCACTGATTTATTGTCTGGTCATTGCCACCTGTCATTGTTTTACACGTGAAAATGAAGTCAAAACTCAATAGAGGGAGATGGGTAATGTAAATGTCGTAGACTGCAAAGAAAGAGAGGGAAATCTTAGAAGTGTCTTTGAAGTTTACTCGGCTTTTTATTGCTGGTGTGTGTCTACTCTTAAATAATTGATTATGGAGGAATGATAATTTTGCTTTCTTTCGTAAAGAATCATGGCTGAATATAAGATGGACATTCGACTGTCTTTCATTTTCGTCTGGGGATGGGATTGTAAAGATGTAGTAGGGACAAGTACGTGCCCGGAATGGTTTACGAAACTTAGAAGCGGGAATTTTGAGTTCAAGTCTAGAACATTTTGGTAGACCTGAAATCCTAAAAAATGATAAACGTATCACTAAATGCATCTTTATGTTTAGAGGTAGATCAGTCAACTTGATTGAAAGACATATTGGAATGCACACGCACACGCACACACACACACGCATATATATCAGCCACCAAACAAAAAGATTGAATATTAACAACACACCTACTTCCACCCTTTCCCACATATACCAACACCAATGCTGGACTCCACCTCTCCATCCTATAATTAAAAAAAAAAAAACCCATTTCTCCTGAGAAATGACCATTTCAGTCCCTCACTGCCTTTCTTATCTATGAAAAACCAAACAGCGACTGAGACAGGAAACAAACATTTAACCCCACCTCTCACAGACCCATCTCATTTCAAACTAAATATTTCTCACGTCTACAGAGATGCAAACACATCCCATCCCACTCTAACAAAACAACGAAACAACACTGAAATATCCCCATCCTCTCTTCAGCATCAAACATGTAAACAACATTTTTTTCAGAGACCCACCGAAAATATTTTTTACTGAATAAATGGCTGGCTCCCGTCGATATGCATCAAAATATGCCCAAAGGAATAATGAAAACCTTTGAGATGTAACACTTATCTATTGAGTTTTTCTTTCCAACTTTCATTTGTCATTTTCATCAACATATATATATATATATATATATATATATATATATATATATATATATATATATATATATATATATATATACATATATAATAAGAAATTATAAGAAATGAATATATATGATCAGACTTGGTGATTATAAATTGCGTTGTATCAAATAGAATCTTTCATTTGAAATGATCATTTCAAATAAGAATTTCTATAAGATATAACAATATCTATAATCATGCTGTCGAACCATAAATATCCATTCCTCAAAACGTATGAGAATCTGAAGTGAAAACAGTCATTTGGGACTTTGCATTATCGGAGGCCATTTACCTCAATGGTAAGAGCAACGCTACGCTGAAGCGGCTACCATATCGGTAGCAGCTTCTATTCCCGCAGCAGTCCCATCTTTTTTAATTGCTTATCCTATTTACTTTGTCTCGTTCGACTGATACATAAACTGAGTAACCACGGGAGATTATTTCAAATAAAAGTTTCTATATAATATGACGCAATTCATAATTATATATATATGTATATATATATATATATATATATATATATATATATATATATATATATGTGTGTGTGTGTGTGTGTGTGTGTGTGTGTGTGTGTGTGTGTGTGTGTAGACACTAAATACAGTGGAAAACTGGAAACATTTGAAAATACCTGCTGTATGTCTCTATCTATCTATCTGTTATTAGCTAAGGCTTGGATTGGCCCCTTGCCCTTCTGATGATGATTTGCTCATCATCGAGGAAGAGGAAATAAATAGATATCCACTCAGACACTTACAAAAGCATCTCTTAAATGCAATATTTGGCTAACTAGAGTAAGTGTCTCCCTTACAGGTAGACAGTAATCATTGTCAAAACCTCAGCTCGCCAAGTCAGACTTATTTTATGAGTGTGTGTGTGTGTGTGTGTGTGTGTGTGTGTGTGTGTGTGTCTTCATATACCCAAAATGAAAATGATGTGACACAGTGCCTCATGTAGATTTCTTTTGCTCGTATATGATAACAACCCCAAAATATTTTTTTCGGCACTTAGAGATTGTTCCACTAGAACAATTGAGAAGTGCCGTTTAAGAGAAAGGGTCCACACTTCTGAATTGCATCTGCCGAAGAAAAATATCTCTCCATCATTGCACTTGTATACAGATTTGTATCTTTTTATCCATTGCAATTCTAGAGTTTCCAAAACGGAATCACACACCATGACCGTTCTTTGATGGAGAACCATCACTTATTAACTTTATCTTGATTTACTTATTGTAGATAACTTCCGGAATTTTAACTATGGCAAGTCTTTTAGATTTGTGTTCCTCAATGCATACAAAGCTTATCCATCGTTTTGTTTATTTGCTTTTTTTTTCAGTGATGAAATACGGGTTGGAGACTTTCGATATGAAAATCTGGTGCAATCTCAGTTAATCCAATTAACAATATCTGGTCAGAATCTAAATTTAATTAAGACCAAAAAAAAAAGGTCTTCGCCTTAATGTCTTGTTCTATACGTGTAAACGTGGAGTTTATTTTTCTAATATGACGAGTGTACTAATAGTTTAATAAGATCAGTACGGGAAGAGGTGGCAAAGAGTTTGAGCTCCAAGATCCACTGATTATTATTGATTCTTGCATACTGAAGCTTTAAAGAGAAGCAAGAACCCTTTGAGTCGCTATCTTTACAAATACATATTCGGTTGTGGGCATAGCAAACGAAAGCGCAAGACCGATAAACCGCTGAATATTTAGCAGAAGTAAAGATAACCGCTAACCGCTAACATTTATTATACGAAAATAGCTTCGGTTCGGTTTTCTGTAAAATCTTGCTCAAACCCCTTAAAAACAGAACTTGAGAGCTAAAATTTTAATATGTTCTTGCTAAGACATAGAGCTTCAAATATAATGTATGGTAAATGCAGATAAATATTTAATTTCATTTGTTTGTTTAATTATTTATGTACACCTTGATCATCATCTAATTAATATTTCATCTCTCTGTGTCTATTTTAAGGGGTTTAGAAGGAAAAATTACGAACCGAAGCTAATTTTTTATAATAAAAGTTATCTTTGCTTTCGATAAATTTTTAGCGGTCCATCAGTTCAGAATTTTTGTTAGTTGTGCCCACAACTGCATGTATTCATAAAGAAACTTTTTCACTCTGGGAAATGCATTACATTTCATTGGGTAAAACATAAAAAAATAAAAAAAACATGTTCACAGGATCAGTTTGGGGAATGGCCCAAATGCACGAAATTTGACAACGAAGCGAATCCACTTCTCTCCGAAACTTATATCTTATTTTTCTCGCTCGGCAATATTGCTAGACTTGCAGGGGTCATGTGTAAATAGGAAATGAGCAAGATAGTTTATTAAATCTAAAAACAACCCTAAGTAACCGAAACGGAGCATTGCATTCAGAGATATTGGAGTAAAGAAGACCTAAAGTGCTCTTACTAAAAAAATACCAAAAAATTTGGATGATTTGCAACTAAAAAATACCATTATGGGGCCTACATTAGCGCTCATATCGATTAGTGATCCTAAGGTTCATAAGGGTGTCTAGTCTTATATATGAAATACGCTTGACTGTATTTCATAAGCTTTATATAAAAATCGTAAATTGATCATTACATTATTGTTGAGACAATAACTAATGTCAGAATTTATGGTTTCACCGTCATTAGGTGTCAGTCAGACCCAAACTCGTTCCTGCACATACATATGATACAAAATCTCATATGGGCGTTTTTTCTGTAGACATATCGACATGCTCAACCCACTGAGTAAATCGATATAAAAAATAAGCCGAGTTATGGGGGAAAACAAATAATATTCACCACTAATGATTGAGGGAAGGATATTGGCAATAAGATTTTTTTCGGAATTTTTTAAAGACGTTTTTGTTTGTATTGTACGGAGGAGTAAGTGTAAAATACGATAAAAAGGGAGAAGCAGACGATAATGAAGTGAAAGAAAGGAGCAAAGAAAGGAATAAGAAAATCAAGAAAGGAAAAGTAAAGTGCGTCGAAAGATATAACGAAAAAATGATTAAAGAAAGAAAATGGAATAGACGTTGAGACAAAGGAAAGAAGAAACATATCTTAAACGTTTAAAGAAAAAAAAAGAGGAAAAGAAGAGGAGAAAAGAAATTTAGAGAAAAAAAATAATAAGAAGGAGAAAAAAAAAGGAATGAAAGGGGGATAGAAAACAAAAAAAAAAGAAATGAAGAAAATAAAAAGGAGGGTGAAAGGCTAAGAGAGGGGAAGTTATACGGGGAAATGAAGAAGGAAAATCGGGATAAGGTAATTAGAAAAGGAGAGCAGAATAAAAAAAATCGGAAGAAATAAGGAAAGGAGTAAGAAAATTTGCTAAAAGCCGATAACGGAGTAAGTAAGAAATTGGCATGGTGAAAAAATACCCATGTAGAAATAAAAGACGCGAAAACAGATACAAAAAAAGAAAAGAAGAGGAAGTGAATGAAAACGAGATGAATAGAAGACATTGTTGCTTTGGAAAGAAAATAGGAAGATAGGGAATACATAAACAGGAAAAAAAAGTAATGGGGGTGCCGAAGGAAGATAGGTGCACGAGAAGAAGATACTGAGAAAAGACGAAGACGGGGAGATGAGACCCGTTTATGCCTTTATTTTTCATGGTTTCATTTCATTTGTTGGCTTCAACTGTAGGTCCATCAAACAGACGACAAATCTTAAATATTCTCTCACTTGAGTTCGGTTCAAAAGATCCGGTCAGACAGTTAATAATACTAGCCGGAAAATGGCCGCCCGTATTTGCACGGGCATCCACGAACACATGAGTGTGTTTGCGCATGTGCATTACGCATGTGTGTTTGAGCATGCGTATGTACATATATGTGTGTGTGTGTGTGTGTGTGTGTGAGTGTATGTACGTGTCGTGTGTAGAGTATTTCTATCTGGTATCTATATGATTATATCTCAAAACAATACGCCCGTGTCCCTGAATATCTCCGCACATATTTGAACAGCACAGTAATAAGACAGCTAAAATATACATTTTTGCTTTGTTTTTTTTTTTATGAGAAGAGAATATTTATTATGAGAAAAGAATAGTTTTAGCAATATATCTATGTTTTTGGCTCTTTATATATTTATATTATTGTTTGCTAATGTACATCATTTGCATCAACATGCATATAATTATGAATATTTCAGCATGTATATAAAATTGAA
>OY735216.1:56216604-56219104 GCA_963457665.1 Thysanoteuthis rhombus | reverse complement strand
TGATGATAAGAGTAATACATAACTTGATGAGAAAAAGAAGTAGATACGATTGGGTGGGGACAGTGATTCACCCAGAACAATGCAAATAGCTTAAATTCAATCGGTACCAGGAAAATATATTAGCACCAACCACAAACTGTTCATCAGAATTAGAAAAGTAAAATCATTTGAAAGTTTCAGATCCTGATAGATTCAGATCTCCTATGGAAGGGAAAAATCTGTCGAGGAGCAAATACGGATGTTTCATTAGATCTCAAAAGAGGGAGAAAAAAGGAAATGACACGTAACTGGACCCTGCCCGGGGGCCTGTAGATGTTGTGGAAGATTAAGGTGAGATGTGTGCCTGTAATAACCAGAACATTTGAAGCGACCCAAAGATTCTAACAAAGAGACCGGAATAGTTGAGGCTGCCAGGAAGAATAGACACAGAACTATTAAGATCAGCATGAATACTGAGTAGGGTGCTGTAGATTTGATGAGATCTGCTATTACATTCTCAATAACAGAGGTAATCAGACATCTCTATTATTATTATTATTATTATTATTATTATTATTATTATTATTATTATTATTATTATTATTATTATTATTATTATCATTTTATAATAATAATGATGATAATAATAATAATAATAATAATAAGAAGAAGAAGAAGAAGAAGAAGAAGAAGAAGAAGAAGAAGAAGAAGAAGAAGAAGAAGAAGAAGAAGAAGAAACTATTATGAGATATTCATGGCCTTTTTCAGGTAAAAGAACTTATAAATTTGGATCAAAGAAGAAGAGAAATAAGTTTAGCACTCCAGGGATGCTGGTAATAGACCGTATGTGAAGAGGAAACATTGAGAAAGAGTATTCGTTACCACTGAGAATTGTCATGACTCGACTATCAAAGGACCTGAAAACTATCCCAGGTAGAGTAATGAAAGATTGATTAAAACAGACAGAAGATGCAGTAAATTTGACAAAATGACATAACTGGGAAACGGGGGAGTCAAAAAAGAAAAAAGACAATTGCACGACATTGTTGCCAGATGTCTTTTGTCGCATATGACCGAATTCGTTTGGTCTTGGGACATAATTAAGAAGTTTCAGTCCTCAAATGATCAAATAACTTAGAGCACATCATCAACCTAAGCTTAAATAGATTAAAATACATTTTTTTATTGGTCGTATCTTATCATTCGTGTGTAAAGGATTATTATCTTTAATATTCTTTTCCTTCTTCCTTAAGTACCAGATCTGTACTTTTGGAACCAGATAGCTTTATTCAGTATCAAATTCGCCTAATATTATTCATGAATTTTCCTTCTTCCGTCATTACCAGATCTCTATTTTCGGAACCAGAAAGCTTCGTTTGGTACTAAACTTGTCCAATCTCGGTTTTGAAAAGTACCAAAGGGGAACCTTCCCAGGAGACAAACAAAATGAATCGCTGACAAAATGATACGGAAATGATAATGGCTATGAAGATGAAATTTGGTGGAACTGAATCTCTATCAAAGGTGGCTGTGAACAATTCAATCATAATAAAGTGTATCAAGGCCGGGATAGAAAGAACAAAACAAAATAGGAAGTGTAAACAATGCATAGATTCAGATGAGATCGTCAATGATATGATTAGCGAATTGTGCGTTGACTCAGGAGGGGCACAGAAATAGATATGAATGAGTGGGAAAGGTGACTAACTGAAAACTGTGCAAGCTACTCCGATTTGACCTGACAAACCAATCATATAAGCACAAACTACAATCTGTCTTAGAGGAACACAACAAAAGAAGGACAGGAAGACTAATAAAGAATAGAAAAATTTCAAAACGAAAAGCTAAAAATGGGAAGAAAAACAACCTTACGGACACTTCAGGAGACAAATAAATATATTTGCAAATGAAAAGACAATGATATGATTTCGAAGAGGACACTTCAAGAGAGAAACTGAAACCCTATGGATGACAACCCAAAACGATCCTATTAGAACAAACTATATTAAGGCCAAAGCGAAATGGTAAATGTAGACTTAACGGAGATGAGTCAGTCTTTTAATAAGTTTTTTTCACGTAGTTAGCAGGACAGAGGCCAACCTGGAGGACAATATTTTCCCCTACCTAATTTCCAAGACTCGTTTCTTTTTATACTGTTGGCCTTTTTTCTCAGGTTTTTTTTTCCGTTTGTCAAATAGCCAGAGTAGCAGATAGGAGACATGGGGTTTTGGTAGGGGAAGTCGAGCAGTTGCCTTTCATACTTTCGATTTATGTTCAATAAGTGTTGTATATTGAATGTTCCGGAAAGTCGAATTCATTCTTTCTCCTTCATATCTTAGAAGACTCTTTTCACTTTCTTCCATATTCGTTCACCTTTTTTACTTCTCTGTTAGCTTTTAGTAGAGCCATTTCACGTTTTCTTATATGTTGATGTTATTTTTCATTCTCCCAATTTTCTTTTCTTTTTTTTCTCTCTGTAGATTTTGTCAAACTCCTAAACTGGGGTTGACTTCATTTGTCT
>OY735216.1:56169104-56209104 GCA_963457665.1 Thysanoteuthis rhombus | reverse complement strand
TGTGCTTTACTTATAAATGCATCTTACCTTTCAAAGTTTCCGTAAAAGCAGAAGTTTACCCATTTGATCTTCCGTAGCGAATATTGCCAATGATTTAAAATGCTGGAAATGGCCTGGTTCTTTTTAACGAAACATATTTTCAGTACTTATCTAATAAAGGACAACATTTTTAAACAAGTTTCTATTCATAATTTCTAAAAAAAAAATGTGTTTCCATGTAATTATATACACCCATAATCATTCGCAAGTGGAAAATTAGCCATATGACAGATACATATATAGATAATCCTGTTATTTTTCATGGATACTCTTATATATATATATATATATATATATATATATATATATATATATATATATATATATATAAAAAGATAGACAGGATTGAGAGACTTACAATTTTGTGGTTACTGAGCAGTTTTACGTATATATATATATATATATATATATATATATATATATATATATATATATATATATATGCTAAATATTTGGGAGAAAAATTATCCAACACGTGTTTCTTGGTTCAACCACTTATCAACAGTGGTGGGTTATTTTTAGCTTTAATCTAATTACTTTTAAAGTTACTGTTAAAACGCATTAAAGCTTGGATTTCGCTTAAAAAACGATATCGTCACGAGAATGACAAACCTATTCTTAAATTATTCAACGTTTCTAATTCAATTTGAAAAAAATGGTATTTTGTCATTCTCATGATGTAATTCTCAAATTCTTAAGATCAAGAAAAATATGATATATATGAGTGCGTGAGTGTGAGTTTGTGTGTGTGTGAGCAATTTTGTTGTTAGCAGTTTCACGCTGCGACATAAGTATATAAAGAGAGAGCGAGAGATAGAAAGAGATAGGTTGATAGATTTATATATATACATATATAAATATATATATGTATATAAATAAATATATATATATATATATATATACATGCATATATATGCATATATAGAGAGAGATAAACGAGTGCATGTGTGTGCATAAGTACGTATATATATATATATATATATATATATATATATATATATATATATATATATATATATATATATATATATATATATATATATATATATATATATATATATGGTACGGATCAGGCTAGCACTATAGCATAATATAATGATATATTAATAATATAAAGCAACTTCTGATATGTGATGGATTTATTTCATAGAGTGCTCAATACATTCGGCTCATGAGGCCCGGAGAGGGCAGAAACATGAGCTAATTTGTGTAGCGATTCCACATCCAACTATTTACATGCATACGTATGTATACTTGTCGATTCAACATTCTTACCGATTTATTATTTTTATCATTATTCATCAAAATTTTTTTTTAAAGTTGAATTGACAAAAACTATCCGCTGTATTTAATGGAACTTGTTTCAAAGAAAACTTGCTGCCCAAGTACATATGGTTGAAGACTGTGTTCACGTATACATGTTTTATGTAAATACAGATTTCCCATTGAAATACATTTGCTGAGACACATACGTGCTTACGAACATTCGCTTGATAAAAAAAAGTAATGACATAAATACATACATAAATGAATGTATGAATGTATACACTCATACATAGTGCACGTAAGCAGGCACACAGTTAAACAAAAACTGTCCCTGCACACACTTGAGCTCGCTTGAAAATACAAGTACACCGATTGCAAATACCTACCTATAATCACATCTGCAGAAACAAATACACACACTAATTTGCTTATACGTATATATATTCGAATATAACTATTTTTGCTAACATAATCACTCGCATACACCTGCTTATATGGATGCATTGAAATGACATACGTACACATTAACTTACAGTCATGTGTAAATGAATACACAGAGGCACAGACATGTCATACACGATACAAGGAAGCATTTTGTACGCACAGAGCACACGAATTAATGATGATGAACGCAGACGTACACAGATGATCGTTATGTACATGCACACGGTCACGAACACATATGTACGCACGTATGCACACACACATACATACATACATGCACACGGGCGAAAAAAACGCTATCACCCACTCACACAGATGCACCCGAAACCAGATCAAAACTGATGAATTTTACAAAGACATAAATATTTTATTGACTTCTTTCAATGAGAGTTGTCTGCCTGACAGACACTAATAATAATGAATATGGAATAATGATTCTGCAATATGGCGACGAAATATGGCTAAATGGTTAGGGGCCGGGGCTGGAATATCTGGGTTGGGGAGCAAAAGGGTGAAGTAGGGGGGTTGGGTTAGGTTGAATTTTGAGATGGTCAGGAAATCGGACCGAGAAAAGAAAACAAAAAAAAGAGTTGCAAAAAAAAAATTGATTTAAGAAAATGGCGGGAAAGAAAGAAAGCGACAGACGCTATGGAGGGGAAAATAGAGGGAATAAGAAAAAAAGAAAAGAAAAGGAAAATGAAGGAAAGTGGAGAGAAAGAGTAAGAATAGAACGAAACAAAAAAGTAATTGTGAATGAGAAAAAGAAGGGTTACATTCAAAATCGCAAGACTAAGAAGGAAAGAATTTGAGGGAAATTGAAGAAAAAGAATGAGGAATAGAAAGAATGAATTGAGGATGAAAGAAGTTGTGAATCAGAGAAGGAAAGGGATACATTTGATATCGCAAAACTAGAGAAGAAAAGAATTGAAAAAATAGATTCAAGAAAAATTGAAGAAAAAGAAAAGAAAAAAAAAAGAAAGAATGAATAGGAAAGAAGGAAGAAAAGTAAAATATTGAGAAGAGAGAGAAATCAATTGAAGGCTGATGGGAAATTTCCAAGAAAAGAATTGTTAGATAAAATAAAGAAACGAGGGTTAAAAAAAAAAAGAAAAAAAAAATATTCAAGCGCAGAGGAGGTTTGAGAGACAACCTTTTTTTTCATTTCCAGTCATTTTGGTTTATTTTATTTTCTTTATTGCACTCTTTTCGTCCATTTTCCTTTGTTTTATGATCATTTGACGATTTATTCATTTATTTATTATGATGGACGTCAACACTTTTTCAAACTCACAACCTCCCTGCGCATGCGTGTGCATACGCAGACACAGTTTGTAACTGGCACAGGAAGCCTGTCTTTGCCATCATATGTATAAGCGAAGGATTCTGAGATTGGATGGGCTAAATTTGATAGTATAATGATGTGTGTGCGTTTGAGAGTATCTCGGAACGTACACACTAAAATGAATGTATGTTCGTTGAAAGAAAATTTCTTTATCTTTTAGATTTCGAATGAGCATTATAAAGAGCTAGTATTTGAAATAAACTGCCTTTTATGGGATAAGATTTTTTTTAAAGAATACGTGTAAGAAACTGCATTTTACGAGTATATGTGAGAAAAAAATTCCGACAAATATTCATATATATCTATCTATCTATCTATCTATCTATCTATCTATATATATATATATATATATATATATATGTATATATATATATATATATATATATATATATATATATATATATATATATATATATATATATATATATATAATCTGTGTACTACTCTATTTGCATCGGTGTACGTTCGTAAGTAAGTGCATGAACACGTTAGAGGGAAGACATTTTATTATCTATATTATACGAAGCATATATACTTTTATACATATACTTATATCTCTGTGTATACTTAAATGATTTATGTCTTTTTCATCCCTTAACCTGTGTATAAACTTGAGCATATACGTGTGTGTGTGTGTGTGTGTGTGTGTGTGTGTGTGTGCTTGCATGCATGTGTGTTTCTTTGTGAGTTTGTTTTTTTGAGAGCGTGTGTTTGTTTCTTTGCGATTATTTCTTCGATAATGAGTAAAGAAATATTTTATGTACATATATATATATATATATATATATATATATATATATATTGTGTGTGTGTGTGTGTGTGTGTGTTTGTGTGTGTGTGTGTAAATGTATGTAGTCTAGTAACCTTTACAGCTTTAAAGACACTAAAAAACTTTCAAAAAATGTTTTTTTGTCATTTCAGTCACTTATTCCCCAGTATCAGTTAATGTAATTTTTATAATTTTCTTCAGTGTTTTTTTCCTTTCAGCATATTCTTTGTTATAATGGTACTATGTGTAAATTCTTTCTTGATGGGATCATCAATTGTTTACAATGTGACTGTTTAGGGGATTCAAAGAACAAAACAGTTACGTATGTATGTATTGATTGATTGATTGATTGATTGATTTATATATATGCGTCTATTTCTTCGCACATTCTCATCTTTACATATTTATGCATGTATGTATGTGTTTGTGTGTGCGTATGTGTGTTTTTCATTCAATATCTTCATTTATCACCATATATCTCACCAAACCTAAATTAGAAATGATATGCTTTTGCATATTCATATTCCTCTGAATTAGTATCATTAACCAAGTGAATTAATACTCTTTGCACCGTAAGAAATTCGCATTACATTAAAGTAAATGAGATAGAAATTGATTTGAATAATTGTTTTTGATATACGGGAAGTGTTGTATGGAGTGAAATAGACCATAATCCGATGATGACAGGTATGGGTAATACGACACATGTGGAAAAACTTCCTATCCCAGCTCTACGATAGTTTCCTGTATCGTTTTTGTAACCAGAGGACGAACGAACGTAGTCATTGGGTAAAATCACCAGTCGATTCCTTTACCAAGATTAAAAGGGTCTTTTCTTTTCTAGCGTATCATTCAAACGAGCCGATTGCTCACTGTAACGTTGCATAGTAACCTTTTATTCTAGGTTACACCAATTCGTGTTACAAAGAAATCTTTTGAACTATACTAAACGCAAAGACCACCCCACACACGCTCCAGTAGATTTCATTTAGGGCTGTCCCCTATCTGAACCACAATTTTCATCGCCTTGGATTCTCTCAATAAACCCATTTTTCATTGTCAGTGACTGTCTTGGCCAAAAATAACATTTTGTTCTGCGTCGAACGAGAATAGAAAGACGGGTGTTTTAACGCTTACCAATGTTTGTTATCGTATAGTCACGTGGATCCCATTCTTCTTCTTTCAGAATTCTTCCTAAGAACGTAAACGACGTACAGCGGTTCCCTAATTGCTCAACTAATAGAAACCGTCACCTGACCAACTACTCTTGGCCGTATATTGCGTTGGGGGTGATCAATCAAAAGTTGGAATAAGAGGTGATCAATGAATGGGTTCGCCTTTTGTTGGATCATTAAAAGGTTCGAATCTTCATGAAATAAGCGGGCACAAACTACTGACCAATTTAGCACAAACTCACTTTATAAATTGAATCCTCTATTCCGAAAAATCTTTTTTCGAAAAAAGTCACAATAAGGAGTAAATGTTTGAATTCTCAACTCTTTTTAGCCCCACTGCTACGGCCTGAATGCATGATGCATAGCCAGCCAGCTAGACTAAGTTAACAACCGATGAAACCTTTTTTGACTGTTTTGATGATAATTTTAGTTGACAGTCTCATATGAGAACTTAAATTCAAAGACAATAACTCTGTATGCGAATCACCATAGCCCATGCATGTCTAGGAACTAATTATCTAAAAATAAAAACCTAGAATTATCCGAAAAAATAGGTCTTATATCTAAAATTATCTTTAAAAGATATTAGCACAAGAGTTGGGCATTGTTGGTCCGAAACTGACCATAGTACTTTTTTATCGAAAAAGGAAACAGTAAAAAAGTTTTTTTAAGGGGGACCTAGTGATGCACACATGCAATTTTTTTAGAATGTAGCCCCCCCAAAATGTGACTAGGAGCGGCCAGAGACATGCAAACAAGGGTACTGTCATACCCATACATAGATAGACGCATAGAGAAGTATCTGTAGACCACTTGGCTGGTTGGTCAGGTCATTCTGGGGCTACGGTGATTTGGTACTAAAAGTTCCAACAATTGTTCCGACAATCCAAATTCTTTTTCCTATCGTTGTTGTTGTTAACACGTTGCCTAAAATAGAATAGATTATTTTAGAATGGTCGCTGCTAAAATTTAAATTTTGTGTTTAGTACCGCTTTTTTTAAGAAAAAAAAAAGATTCGAATGTCTGGACAAAAGTTAGAATACTAATGGTTCTTCACAAAGTTACAGACAATTCAAAGAGTTGTTTTCTTGGCAACTTTTGAACCATGAGGTATATAAAGAAAAGTTATGTTTACCTTTCTCGTTTTAAAATAGACGCCATCCCAGCCCTTAAATAACAGACGCAGATAAGAAATTTCAAATAAAGTTGAAGTTGGTATTCTTCAGGGTTAGTATTTTTAGGGTGAGTGTTTTGAGGGGTAGGGTTAAGGTCATCAGCATCTGTTATTCAACCGCTTGAACGGCGGTCATTTTTTTTTTTTTAAGGTGAAAGGTAATAATTGCCTGCAGAAAAGGGTTTACGCTGAGAGATACTAAGACAGACCGATTGCTGTCTATTGAAATCATATAAAAAAAAACAAGCAGCGACAATCTCCATGCTGTGGCCACGGTTTGTGTCAACACTGTCTCTTGTCTTTTATTTATTTCGTATCCGTTTAACTGCATATAAAAGTGTTGCTTGTTGGTGTATATGTTTAAAGCGTTTAACTGCATGTGATCTGTGTACTTCTTTTCGGTTGAACTTTCTCCTGTTACGGCCGTTCATTTTGTAATCTCATTGTTGTGCTTGTAAGTGGTGCGGATAATGCCGTATGGTTTTATCATTAAACGAAAAAAAAAAAAGCTGACTTTTGTTTCAGGCAAGCTCTTTCTTTATTACAGCGGAAGATTGTATTGCGACATTTTCTCTTTGTGCTTTTAATAAAAATTCCATATCAAAGCTGGCGTAGTCGGAACCGAAATTAAACCATTCGTGGCTCTGATGTCGGGTTCAGTACGAGGATATTCTCTGATAGCTAGCTAGATAGATAGATACGAGCAGACAGACAGATAGATAGATGGGTAGATAGATATTAACCGAATTAGATAGAGAAACAGATAAATAGATAAAGTAGGTTGGAATAGACTGATATAGATAGATAGATAGATAGATAGATAGATAGATAGATAGATGAATGGGTAAGACAAGACTGGCTGCTGCATAGTCAAACTCAATTCCAATTTTTATTCCGACTGAAGATAATTACTGCGACTTTTGTATATATGATAAATAAATTAAAAATATATTCATTTTTGCAGAAAGACTGAGATAGCATTTATCAGAATGAAATGAGCCGTTACGTATCTACATGCAAAATTTTCGTTGATATCAAACGTTTGTCAATTTAGCTTATTCTGTAAGCCAACCAGATGGCAGTCTGTTGGTCATTTGTGCAACTCGCGGTTGGCAAATGTGGGTTTTACGTACTTGTTTACACCCCTCATTTTGGTGAGGATTGTTCTTATCACGGTAGTAAAACAGAGTCAACTCCAGACACGGTACTGGGGTTTGTCAATAGTCTGAAGATTTTCCTCGGATATCTTTAAATAGTTCTCCAATCAACACTGTAACAGCTGCATCATTCACGACCTAACAGTGTAACAGTCTCATTCTATCAAACAAAATTCGTTTTGCTCTATCCATCACGATCCCTGCAAAAATCTTCGATAAACATAGAATGAAACAAGGTAAATAAGGAAAGTAACATTGTAAAGGTTTGAGAAAACGTCCAGCATTTGTTTTAGGGGTTTCGGAAACCTTCCTAATTCGATTGCCAGATGTTTTGAATCGCTTTACCTGGAAAGAGATATTCGTCTTTTTTTGTTTGTTTTAAAACTAGTGCTGTTTAGTTTTCCTTTGTTTGTTTTCCCGATCATTTATCTCTAGCTGACGGTGTTGATATTTTTACAATTTTGGTATCTTAGATTTTATGGTATACGAGAGTACTACCAAGATTGTACATGAGAAATCCAACCTCCTGCCGTGAAAATCGAAAGTAACGAACGGAGGTCCCTTAATAACTAAGCTATATACCAGAGTTCCCTAAACTGTTTTTTTTTTCCGCAATCATGAACTCGGAATTTTTGGGGGGGCCAGGCGACCCCCGGGGGGGGACGTAATTGTTTTTCATTTAGTTTCATTCAATAAATTTAACTGGATTTCACTTGATAATCAAGTAATGTTATCTAATGTGGACTGATTGGAATACGCCAAGATTTTTTATACATTCATCGGAGCGTTTATATTCAGAGTAGGCATGACACATATATAACGATAAGAAAGGATATCCAATCGACTTATAAACTTATTACTGAACAAATGATTTGTGCTTCCTGATGAGATCAATATAAAATCGATATTAACACATGGTATACATAACACACAGGTATAGCCAAACACAGTCAAATTTAACGAATACACACACACACACACACACACACACATATATATATATACATATATATATGTATATATATATATCATATGTTTGATTTCTGAGTCTATATATGCATCAGTGCGTGTCAGCAAAGGTACAGTTATAAGTCACGTTTTATATTTCTTTTTGTTATCCACGTATTCATTAATACAAAGGGGATGATCCTGTCTTGTGACTATTTTCATGCTTTCTTTGATATGGACACGTATGTATTTGTCCATCAAATTGCTAAGCAAATAATGAAAGAAGGATTGCAGCAGGAATCGAACCTGCGACCGGTAGGTTGTATCGCCTGAACTACTCAACGAAAAGGCGAAGCATCTTTGGTGGCAATGCAGTACCGTTCGTGTAATGCTTATTTATAGAAGATACAGCCAACTACAGATTTGCAAGTATGTGCGTATAAACATATACTTAATGTGCATTCGTGTTGTGCGTAAAAGTGAGTACCTCTGATTTTACAAAGACTAAAGTCATTTTTATTCTTGTGGGATCAGACTTTAGTTACCAAACGTAGCTTTCTGGAAACAGGATCATAGACCCACAATTGACATCAGTTTATGGTGACTTCTGCTTTTGATTTTCGTTAGCTGCTTTGCCAAGAATTCAATTCGTTATGAGTTTGTATGCACAGATAGGTTCAGTTTAGGGAATGTGAAAATGTATTTGACTAAGAGAAGTGAGCGAGAGGGTGTAGATATTGGTCAACTTTGCCTCAAAACGACATTTCTCACTAGTCCACTCGAACAATCTGTTGGTGACACTTTGAACCCACGATAGGATAATCTCCCCTTGTCTTGACAAATTCATACAATAACACGCTACGACATACACCATATTGCAGGTTTTACATAAAACAACAATAATTTCAATTTTCTTTAGAATCTTTGATAAGTCATTAATGTTTGTTTATACTGTTCAAATTTTGAATTTTTTCTCTATACTGGAATAAAAAATTTCAGTTATACAGGAGCGTAAAAATTTATTTCTCGGGATATTTCCAAGATCATATTTTGATTGCTTTCTATTCTACCGTGAATATTCAAAGTATCTAGCGAACTTTATTTATACTTCAAAGATTCTTCAGACCATGGCACCGTAAAACATGTTGTTTTTTTTCCCAATTGGGGCCCTGCATTTTCCTAAGCTGGCTCTGATAGTCTAACATTCGTTGTGTCAATTTCTCAATTGTGACGTGAGATTCTGCACCCAAACGTAGAGTTCTAACCATCCCTAGCTTCCAAACAGCACCGGCCTCTGTACAATACATGGTAAAATACACACCATTCACATATGTATCTCTGATCTTTACACATGTTTCTTTGGTGTTTCTGTTAGTTTGTAAGACCGTATTCTGAATCTCGGATAGAGCTCTGTGTCATTGATAAATAATAATAGCATGGAAATAATTACAGATGGTTGAAAACATCAAATTGAGGGTTTATAAACAATGTCGGGATTTCCTGTTGGAAATGAATTGTCGGTTGGTTTATTTTGAAATCGTCTAACCGAGTCCTCACACCTCTTTCCCGAGGCATCAATTGCATTACAAGGGAATATTGAAAGAGGGTAAAGTGTCACTTATCTGACCAATTGTTTCGTCATTTGTGAATCAGACGGACAACTCTCTGTGGGGTGAGGGAATAGAAAAGAAAACAAAAGACTGTCATACACGCACATCAACCAGGACGAGCACACGAACAAAGACACACACACACACACACACACACACAAATGCACACACACTCTCTCTCTCTTTCTCTCTCACACACACATGTACATATACCATGAGCACACATACATCTCATCTTGTTAAATCTCTCTCTCTCTCTCTCTCTCTCTCTATCCATCTACATGTATGGTGCTATACCGGCCTCCGGGTCTGAAGCGAAGGTTTCAATCCTGTCTCGTGGTACTGGATGGGATAATGGATTGTCTATAGCCACACAGTTGTAATACAGCGAAACAGCTGTCTGTGGATGACACAATAATATATATATATATATATATATATATATATATATATATATATATATATATATATATATTCGTTTACACGTATGTACCAAAGACATATGTCTCCGTTTGTACGTGTATGTACGTATATGAAGATACTAAATGTATTTTTTCGGAAGAAAAAGGGACAAATAATCGGCATACCATATGGGATATATATGTATACATATATACGTATATATATATATATATATGTGTGTGTGTGTGTGTGTGCGCGTGTGTGTGTGTGTGTGTGTGCGTGAGTGTGTGAGAAAGAGAGCGTGTTTCCGTGTGTATGTGCATGTATCCATTTTTGTGCTGAGGTTGAGATCAAGAGGAAATGAAATTAAAATGATTAAAACCAATCCTGACGTTAATCATGAATATTCAATAAACAAACGAGATATTTAAGGATATAATTACGTTTCAGTGTTCAGATTTAAATCAATCGGTGGTCTTGAGATTAAATATTTTCATTATTCTACGAATCATTTGGACTAGTTCCCTCATTATCGTTGCCTGTTTTCAGCAAAATCTTTCAGACCAAATTTCTTGCTGTTGGAACGTTAAAATAAAAGCATTTCTTGACAGAACACTAATTGAATCCTGCAGTATGGCTACTGTGACGAAGAAATGAATTTGACAAAAACATCTCAGTAATCAGTGAACAAAGCTTCTATATTACCATACAGATATTCTTACTCGTCGCTTCTTCCTTTTATATGTTGCTAAATAGGTTGAGATCTCACAAAATCTAGTGATAAAATCACTAGATTAGTAACTTTGTGGCTGAAACGGCTTAAACGATAAAATACCCACGTGGAGCACGTTCAAAGCTCGAAATACACGTTTTCTTATTCGGAGAAATTTGCGCAGCACACTTGGGAGAATGGTGGCACATTATCCGGTATCACGTGGAGAGATCAGATGACAGAACAATATATTAGAGAAAAAATAGCAGTCAGGGATATTACTGAAAACTCAATGGCAATGGGCTGGTCATGTTGCAAGAATGTCAGACAATCACTGGACATCACGACCCTACGATGTGTATCCCTACAGATTATATGCAAAACTGTGACTGGCAGAAAATGAGATAGCGTTAAGAAACTAGACACATTCAGAAAGTATTGGCTTCTTGACACCCACGACGAATCCTAAGAAAGGTCTATGTCCAAAGTCGGACGCTAAAAGTGTGACACTATGGAAGTAAGGGATTAATTAGAAAAATCTGAAAGTGAAAACTGAAATAACTAAATCAAAGATAAGGGCCTGGCAGCCCTCTTTCCGAGGTTAAGAGTACTTTACAAAATCAGGATAAGGACTTGTTTGTAAAATCAGGACGGTTACCAGGGTTTTTTGTTGTTTTTTTTTTCGAGATGACCCAGACTTGGACAGGGAACAGATAAAATCTAAACTGTAAAGCAAGTAATATTGAATTTGCGAGGAAAGTACCAAAATGGTCAGGATGGCGAGGCCGGGACAGAATACAGATGTATGATTAAGCGCATTTCTAAGAGAGACTTATGAAAGTGCGAGCTTGAAGGAATGCTTCGGAGGGGGGATCGACCATTTCAACTTCTGTGCAAGTAAAATTGATTGCCAGAGAAAGTTGGCCCCACCTATCGCCTACGCATATTTCCTTGGGAAATTTATGGATTCCTTAATTTGGCGAAGGCGGAAGTAAAAATTATTTAAGTCCGAACAATTTACCAGCTGGAGGGGTTTATCAATCATATACCCTTCAGCCATCAGCCCCATACACAGAGGGAGCCAAACATCATATAAGTCAGCTATTTGGGGGTAGCTAGGAGAAGCTGCCGGGACACTGCAGAGAGATGCACGTTCTTTGTCATCACGATGTGTCCTGACCCCAAAAGACTTGTAGTTTCGACTCTACAACTCTGTTGAAGCTATACAAATAGATATACCAAGAGACCTCAAATATATAATCCGAAAAGCAGACTGATAGTCATTCCAAGGTGTCCTCACTCGCATCAGCGTATACTTTGACCAGTCACCCCGTAAATATACTGAGAAACTTGTCGCATATCATACGCCTAGTGTCAATTCTTCATTTTCAACTTGTGACACCTCTGGGGGGTGTGGTTGTTCCAACGCTGCAGAATCTTTAGCTAACAGCTGCACTCCCTCGGATCTAAATATAGCCATGGCAAGATGGGAGACTCAGATCACAGCGACCAGTCAACTACGGCCTGACCAACGTTGTCATTGACCAACAGGCGCAGGGTAGCAGAGACCAGTCTGGGATGGCATCATAAAAAGATGATGATCATGATTGCGCGCGGTAGACTGTATGAAATATTGGTTTATATAGGGAGGAGATGATCCAACTTGTCATCTTTGATAGTTTTGATCTCACCAAGTTGCTATTTGCTTACGAGCAGACGTTGATAAATGCAGATTTTGCAAGTACACAATTGACAGAGCATTATGGGCTGAGGGGGTGGTTCTGAGCCAATATTCACGATGAGATCGACCTGCCTTCCTTGAGAGTGAGGATTTGAAATCCTGATTTTCATCTTGGCTCAAGCTAGAAAAAACAAAACAACCAGGCCCCATAGTGAGATCGATGGATATAGAAATTGATTGAGATGTGAAGCCCCAGTCTCTGGAAAGGATGGAAAAAGAGCAGATTTGAGCAATTTTGTTGTATGAGTCCAAGATGGGACGTAGCGCGGCTGAAACTGCTCACAATATCAATCATGTACTTGGCCAGGGGACCATCAACGATCGTACATCTAAGAATTGGTTCCAAAAATTTCGAAACGGAGACGAGAGCCTTGAAGATATGGACGTCCTTCTGTGATTGACGACTACCCATGCAAAACAACTCTAGAGGTTGCAGAGGATCTAAACATTGACCATTCAACAGCTGTTCGACATTTGCACCAAATTGGAAGAGCGAAAAAGTTCGATGGTTGGCTGCTGCACGAGTTGAACGAAAATCCACGAATTCACCATAGCGAAGTCTGCACTGCGCTTCTTTTTGTTTTCTGGGCAGAGGTGAAGCGCCAAAACACTTTCCCAGAACCAAACCTGCATAAAAAAAAGGTTATGGTCGCTTGGTGGTCGAAAAGTTGAATCATCTGCTACAACCTCTTGAAATTCCAAGTTTACGTCTAATATTGGTCAATCGAAAAGTAGCAATTCTTCTCAATGAGAACGCCCGCAAATGAGCCTACAGAAATGGAACTAAGCTACTGACCTTAACCTAACCCAGCTTTCACACTTGACCTCTCACCAACCGACCTGCTCTTTTGAAAGCATTTGGACCACTTCCTGTAAGGGAAGGTCTTCAACAACCAAGCAGCAGCTCGAAACGCCTTGGAAGGATTTATTGGTCCAGAACCCCAGAGTTCTACGCTTTCGGGAAAAAAAACTAACTTGTTTCCAGTTGACAAAAATGTGTAGATTCTGAAGGTTCTTATTTCGATTAGTAACTTTTATTCTAAGCTGGGATATGCAGCTTCAAAGTTGATGGCGAAAAAATAAGATTTCTTCACTGATTATATATATATATATATATATATATATATATATATATATATATATATATATATAAACTGAGTAAAGATTTTTTTCAATGGCTCATAACAGATAGTACATTCTGTTTCACTCAGTAAAGATTTTCAAATCATCTGTTCTGTTAATGGTATTGAGCACTTTATAAAACTAACCTCTCCTTAATACATTAATACAAACGTTTATGGTATATTTTATGATGAATGCACGTGTGTATGTGTGGTTATGTGTTTCAGGGTCACCAGATCTCTTTTGCTGTACAATACCAAATTTGCATATTCTGGAAGCTAGATTAGGTAGCTTCATTACCAAAATAATAACAAAAACCTAAAAAAAGATCCATCAACCGACTTAGCTTTCAGTAGAAGTAGATTGATATACACTGTTTGTCATATATTGTTCATGTATATCTGTGTTGTATCGTATCACTCGTGCGTGAAGGATAGTTATCTTTTGAATCTTTTCCATTCAGTGCCATATCTTCATTTCCGGAACCAGATAGTTTTGCCGAGTTCCAAATTTGCCCAATTGTGGTCTTGAAAAATACCAAATGCCAACCCTGGTGTGTGTGTGCGCGCGTACTTATTTGTGCTTAAATTCTGCAGTTACATCTAACTTGTATCCCACATTTTCGCCCTTCCTACACAGGTGTGTACACTAAATGTTCGATCAATCACTCTCGTTTTTGTTCAACAAAAACACAGATGCTCCTTTTTTTTCCTTTTTTGTCCTCTTTTTCAACGTCTTTCCCTTGTTTCTTTTTTCTTCTTTTTGTTAGACTTTATTATCTTAAATTTTCATCCCCATTTCATCCAACCCCTTTTCCTTCCCTCTTTCCTTTCTCGTTTTTTTTTTCTGCTTTCTTTCTTTCTTTCTCGTTTTTAGCTTTTTAATTTACTCTCAACAAATTGGTGGCTTTTTTCTTTTAATTTATTTTTCTCGTTCACTTTCACCTTCTTTCCTTATTTTTTTCATTATTTTTCCTTATTTTTTCATTACTTTCCTTTCTTTTCCTTTATTTTTTTCCTTCCTGTTTCTTCTTTTCTATCTTTCTTCAGCTGTTTTAGAAACTATCGATATGCAGGTCTGAAGACGTTGCCAGTGTAAGAACACTATTTTACCTACATCACTTTTCTCGGTCTCTTTAATTCTCTTATTTATTTATTTTTGCCTTTGTTTTTCTCTTTCTCCGGTCTCCTTCATTTAAAAAACTACTTTTTAATTTCTCTCTCTCTCTTACCTTTTCTCTCCTTCTTTCTATTTAAACTTTAAAAACTACAACAGTAAACCTTAAACCACAAATGAGAATAAAGGGTCCTGGCCTCCACCACTGCCACTCCCTCTGCAACGTCCTCCATCGTTTCACTCGGCGTAAAATGTTAACAAAGACAAAATGACAGAATGAACATCGAGTATCGCCGAGAAAGAACGTTGACACTAAACTCAAAAGCAGCTGTTAGAATTTATTCACAGTAGGCTTTTCGGACGTAAATTGGAGAATGTCTACTGAGAATACAGCGATAGATAGATGGATAAGTCGTAGCATAAAGAGAAGTCTAGGGAGATTGATATATGTGTGTCACTAATATACACGCACACGCAGCTGCATATATATATATATTTATATATATATATATATATATATATATATATATATATATACGCACACACACACACACACATATATATATATATATATATATACGCACATATATATATATGTGCATGTGTGTGTGTACATATATTTGTGTGTATGTGTGTGTGCATACATATGCATACTAATATATATATATATATATATACACACACGCACATATATATGTATATATATATATTTATATATATATATTTATATGTGTGTAAATATATATATATATATATATATATATATATATATACGTATATATATATGTTTGTGAGTGTGTGTGTGTGCATACATATGCATACTAATATATATGTATATATATATATATATATATATAATGTGTGTGTTATGAAAGAAATGTCCTCATTCAAATCAGATCGAAGTCTTATTTTTGTCAGACTCGTTGCTTTTTTTTGTGTAAATTCAATTTTGCCTCATGTACGTGCGGAAGAAGTTCAATATATACTCATCTGAGCAATTTTTCCAGACATTTGAAGTGAAGAATTATTGAACACCCAATAGAAGATATCAGATGACCAATGACATTTTGGTTGAATAATGTGTTGGGGGTGATCAATGGATGCGATTTTTTCCTGGAGCAGTGACTAAAAAGTCTGAATTTCCAAAAGCCAAACGGAAATGCTGCTGGACACAAACTGAGGGATCAATTTGGTATAAACACACACTGCAAATTGAACTCCCCACTAAAAAAATCAATTTAGGGAGAATATTTAAAAAAAATAAAAGCACAACAGAAAACATTATTTCTATTTATAATAAAGAAAAATTGCTAAAATTTTCAGCCTCCTAGCTCTATCAGTGCAGTATGTACGTGTGATACACACACACACACACACACACATATATATATATATATATATATATATATATATATATATATACATTGCCAGCAAGCTGGACCAACTTAAAAACTGAAAAAACTTATGTGAACAGTTTAAGTGAGTTTTGGAGTGACGGTTTTTTTTATAGAGATGCAAAAGTCCCGAGAAACAGGTTTTCATATTTTGATATCGTTGAACTTTGTCAACGAGAGATTGTTTCGGAGGTGCGAGTGGTCAAGTGGTCAACGGCATGAAGAATGGGATATGCGATCCGAGTTCAAACCCCAGTTGAAACAGTTTGTGTTCACTCTGCATTAATGCTCTTGAGGAAAAGGTATGAGTCCAACTGTTCCGTCTGTTAAAGGTAAAATAGCGCAGGGTGAAGTGATTGTCGCCCCTATGTCTGTTTTGCTCATGGAAAAGGCCAACTAGAGATGTGACGTGTGGAGCCTAACGAGGAACGGCTGAAGCTGTAGCCAGCGTATGGGTACTACTCACTTGAGTCCTGATAGAATGACAAACATCTTCAACTGACACAAATTGTTTTTTTTTTTTTGTATCTGCGACGTAAGAACGGGAAAACATTGTGTTAAGACCTGATTTGAATCGGTAAACTGCGTTTCCATGGAATTAAGTGACCTGAAGAGAGAGAGAGGGAGAGAGAGAGAGAGAGAGAGAGAGAGAGAGAGTGAGTTGTTTAAGATATTTAAACGGCACTCATAACAACGAAAGAAAACTGTCTCCTGGATAAGAAGGGGGATGATATGAGAGAGATGGTAAGGATAAACATATGCAACATAGGGTTGGTAAAGGAAGATGAATATTTCCATTTTTTACGTCACACTTCGTCATACTATTCTTTTTTTTTTTAAATCAATTCTCGAGATAAAGGGATTGTTAGAACAAAAAAAAGAAAGAAAAAAGAAAGAAGAAAGAGGGGGGAAGAGAAATAGAGAAAGGAAGGAAGGAAGAAAGAAAGAAAGATAGGAGAATATACAGTGTTTTAACTCCATGTTTTATAACCTTTTCATTTTACAATTAATTATGTTACATTTTGGACGATATTTCTCGTTTTATTTCTTATACAGTGATTGATTATTCTAATAGGGGTTGATTTGGAGAGAAACAGTTTTATTACAGAAACAATTGCTGACAAATGCCGCCAAAATTTGTATACACATCGCAGTTTTTTTAACACAGTCTCTTCTTTTTTCTTGTTTTAGATAAGTCAAATATTGATTTCTTGAAATACAGATGAAAACGTCAGTGGAACAATTCGCTATAAAATTCTTGTTTTTATCTCTAAAAAAATTTGAAAATAATTTGATGAACTTTTTTTCTATTTTCTCAATTATCTTCAATTCATTGTACTCAATAATTTAAGTGGATACAACAAAAAAAATGATGAATTTTCAACACAAGGGGAAAGGCTTGCACTCCGAAATTCGTTCGTTAATAAATTTCTTCTTTTCTTTTTTAATTACGGAAGAGAAAAAAATGCGAGAAAACGTTAACTGATCAGGTGTCCTTTATGGTAAAATAAACTAATGAATGAGAATAATCATGAAAAACACGATTAACTAACCCCCAAATCTCCCTGTTCGCTACAGCTTCTGCTTTTGATGCTGTGAAATGGAGGTTAGTTAGACAAACAATTGCAAGAAAATTCGATATCTTTCGCGCGCTCTATAAGCAAAAACTCACCCCAAAACAAAGAAAATCTTGATTTCTTTTATGAATGAACGATCATAATGGTGATGATGATAGATGTGATAAGCAGTTTTATACGTACATTGTGTAATTCGTCTTTTTCATCACATAGGAATCGATGTAATAACTCATCACCAAGTAGCCATTAAACCATGAACCTTATAGGCTTTAATTCTATTCTCTGCCTCTATGCCATGCGTGTGAAGACATACCTTTGATAACACTACTACTACAACTTTCACTTTTTTCTTCATTTCTAGGTAATAAGTATCATCTTTCTGATTGATTACGTCTAAAAAATATAGAAATCCGTTATTATTCCCTTCAAACTTTGCTTTTGTAGCCAAAACAGTGATACTTTGAAATTTTCCTTTTTTTACCTCAAACAGTTTAGGAAAGAAACTTGAAGGCTGCTAACCCCTTATCTAGAGCTGGGGCAAATTTGGCGTAATCGTATTGCAATGATAGCATCAACACCTTCTGGGGGTCAACCAGTGGCTCCTATTTGATGTTGTTCCTCCTAACATAGAATTTGGGCAGCCATGGCAGTGATAGAGCGCCATGATGTCTCTGCTGCCCCAGAGGCAAAGATAGTACGTGAACTTGGAGATCCATCAGGAGAGCCACCATTTTGAATCCGATAACTTTCCAGTCGTACTCATCATTCTCCACGGCATATTGATGCATTGTAGGTTAGATTAAACGCCTTCGAATTGTCTTGATCCCCAATAGGCATAACAAAATATGCCTTGTAGCCCTTGCCAATCTTAGCAGATGCTGACGAGGTATACTGTCTATAGCAAAGGTCAAAGCTGTTGGACCACAAATACAGAAGATTCTGGAGTGCAAGGAATTCCTCAAGAAACTCGCTAGGGAGGGGGAAGGAGTTTGGTACGTCTTTGTTACAGTAATTTCCAGGCCAATCTCAAGGCTGAAAACAAAATGGAGCCGATTTAGACCACGGTGAAATGGGTTGTAGGCTGTATTCAGAGGAGAAAGACGAGCTCTTCCACCAAGAGATACTGGACTTTGAACACTGTTACCAAGAATACCAAAATTATGCCAATTCACCCGTTGTCTAACTTGAAATAGGGTAAATATCAAAATTTCATCGTCCATGTCACAAAAAACTAAGTTTGAAGGGAATAATAACCATTTTCTATACTTAACTCATAAGCAGTTGAAAAATAACTCACTCACTAAACGGAAATAATGGCGTAATTAAGTCTTCTCCCCCTCTCTCTTTCTCTTTCTGTCTGTCTGTCTGTCTGTCTGTCTGTCTGTCTCTCTCTCTCTCTCTCTCTCTCTCTCTCTCTCTCTCTCTCTCTTGTATACTGATCGGGGTGGTCACATTTTGCGGTGGGAATAAAAAAAAAACTCTCTCTCTCTCTCTCTCTCTCTCTCC
This sequence comes from Thysanoteuthis rhombus, assembly GCA_963457665.1. Classification (NCBI taxonomy): domain Eukaryota; kingdom Metazoa; phylum Mollusca; class Cephalopoda; order Oegopsida; family Thysanoteuthidae; genus Thysanoteuthis; species Thysanoteuthis major. Next base: position 56,189,610 of record OY735216.1, on the reverse strand, counting down.
CTCTCTCTCTCTCTCTCTCTCTCTCTCTCTCTCTCTCTATATATATATATATATATATATATATATTTGTGAGTGTAGGTGGATATGTATATTTAAGTACTTACTTGACGAGTGCGTTTAATGCATTTATTCAAGGTTGTTCATTAAGAAAACAGGGTGTTCATAGGCGTCTCTTTATCAGGCGTCCTCACCCAGGGCAAGGGTATTTGGTGGTTGGAATCTTATTGAGGATTAAGTACTCCCTTGTCCTTTATTTAATAACTGATAACTGAATACATACCCCCTTTACACAAACCAGAAAATATCCTTTTTGCTCTCCCCTGAGAAAGTGGCTGTGGACGCCCGTGGTTTGGTATAAAATGAAATTAATTAACCCTTCACCAATGACTAAATCAATTTTTTATATACATGTTCCACTTGAACATTAACAACTTCTGAAGACTTTTGTACGTAGACAACACAAGACCTTCAGACATTTGTCAGAAGTGTTTTTATCCGTTCATATGGCGTCGATCTCCGTTGTTATGTAATCTTCTCACACATGTATTATTCTTGGTTTATTAGTGTGTGTATAGTGAAGTGAGTAACGCCATTTCGGGTGCTCATCGCCTCTATGTCTATTTTAACATGTTGCAAAAAAATCCAGGAACTCCGGGACGAGTAGAAATGTGAAGCCTAGGCTGAGACAGCTGCTGCCGTAGCCAGCGTAAGGGAACTACTACTTATAAAGAAATACATAAAAATCAATCATAGTATGTTTTCAAACCACAAGGAGGGAGTTACTGAACGACTATGGAAATCGATCAAATAAATTGTTCTACGTCTTTGAATCCAACAACCATTGATAACTTTTACAGTAAATGAATTATTCAAACTCCACGCTTACCGTAGTCCCCTCGCACTCGTCACAGCATCAGCCATTCCTGTCCTTATCACAAATTCCATTGTTCCCATATCACAAGTTTCTCTTGTCTATACTTGAGATAAATGATATATAACTTATCAATGACAATCACCCGAAGAGGCGCCACTCACTTTACCATTCTCGCTTACAGCACAGTCATCCATCTAAGTACTGACCAGACTCGACCTTGCTTACTTTCAGTGATCGTTCGTGAACTGGGACATCCAATGTGATTTGGCCGTACTCCATGGTTCGTTTTAAAACTAAAATGAAGTACTTCTTCTTGTGGATTGTGTAGTTCAGACGATGTTCCAGCTGGTCCATTCCCCAACCTTCTTCAGGTGTTCTATCTGAATGTGGCACTGTTAAATGGATTTCTTCTCCAATGGTAGCAATGCTTATAACGTAGGATTCAGGTGTTTCCCTTTCATTACCTTGTTAGGCCTGGATTTCCATACGTTGTCCCTGTCAAGCCCCATCGGTTTGGAATTCGGATAGTACAACTGGAGAAGGCCAGAGAATGGATCAGTCAAAAAGTAGTCTCGAAAGAACAAAAAACAATCAATCAGAAAATTGTTTGAGTGGTGATGACGCTTCTCAAAATAACAGACGATAAGAATCAGAAAGTTGATTAACGACTGTATAGAAATATCATGGGAATAAACTGTAGCACCTGTGAACTCAAGAAATAATCTTATTTTTAACTTCACATGGAGAGATCACAAGACAGCACGGTGTATAAGGAAGAAAATGGGAGTCAAATACATCATAGAATCTACTAGAAAACTTAAATGGCAATGGGCAGGCAATGTTGCAAGAATGACGGACAAACGATAGACATCACGACTCGCAACATGGATCCCCAGAGTTCACATCCGAAACCAAGGCCGACGGAATACAAGATGGAGAGATGAACTGGAAAATTCAGAAAATGCTGGCTCCGCGACGCCCATGATAGAGAAGTGTGGCGAATCCAGGGGAAAGTCTATGTTCAACGACGGACGTTAAAAGAATGATGATGATGATGATGATGATGGTGGTGGTGGTGGTGGTGGTGATGATGATGATGAAAAATTTAACTGGAAAAGGATTTTGATATTTTATTTACCAATGAATTGCTTGAATTCTATAGTTCGTCTTCGTTAGTCCTTCCAATAGATCATGTGCACATTTGTCAACGAGGATTGGTCGGTGCAGATTTGTCTTGCTCGGATATGTCGGGTCAAGTGGTAACTAGCAAGCAAGCTAAATAGATAGATAAATAGAAAGATATGTTGGATTACCTCGACTTTGGTATGTGATATATTTATAGAGCACTCAAGAAACTTGGTATCAGAGATTTGTTGGAATAGTACAATTAGTACAGCTCACAGCAAGTGTTCTCTGCAATTTATATCTAATTATGATGCATTACATTTCTGTGACTCAGAGATGAAGTTCTTTTATAGACCTTCCTGGTGATGGGGGGAGGGGGGCACAATGAACAATGATTTTATCGTTGATGACTAAGTACAATAGCTCGCATAACACAATATTACAAATTTCGTCCCGTGACCTTAAAAAGTGTACAATGTCCAGTCTCGGGGAGGTCAGTTGCCATTGGGTAGCACATTCCCATTGCACCGAAAGGGATGACACTGGTCTTGGAGACTGGGCCTTTCTTGTTCTTGTCCAACATACGCGTGCGGGTCTCCATGTCAAACTTGACCATGTATCACATTCAAATTTGAATTCCTATCACTGCATGTGTAGCTTGAATGTTAACAATGATTAGCTTAGTCTGACACAAGGCTGCTGTTGTAGGGCACCAAATGAGTATCGAAGTGTCTAGCAGTATTGCACAAGAATGCTGACAGGCTCCCACTCTGTTCTTGATGCAAAAGAAATGGTTGTTATAATCGTGTGCATCCGTGAGTATGCATGTTTGTCTGTGTGTCTACCACTCGAACGAGCAGTGGTGGTTTGATGACGTTAAAAACAAACGAATTGTGCACCTGTTTCTATGAAGGGCGTTAGGTGAGGTTTAATTAAAGTGCTACCGTCCTGTAGTCAACATTTGACGCATTGTAATTCATTCCAGCTTAATCCAATTGAGCAGAAACTCCTTTTGACAGATGTTCTACCCACACCCATCCACCAATGCGATCCCTTACCCCCAACACCATCTCTTTCGATTAGCACTTTATGTAAAGATGCATAAAAAAAGACCCTTCCGGACACACAGACACAACGCCCACCGTACACACACACACACATACACACACACACGCACACACCCACACACATACGCACAAACGCATCAGACTTCTTTTTTGTATTCATTACATCGTATGCTTTTCTATATTTGTCATACTCTCCGTCTCTATCTAATATGTACTCACTCTCTGTCTCTCTATCTCTTCATTATTTCTCCTTATTTTTGTCTTCCTCTTTTCTTTGACCCTCTTCCTCTTCCTCTCTCTTTTCCTTTTCCTCTCCCTCTTTCTCTCTCCCTCTCTTTTCATTCTACCCTTCTTTCTCGATGTTTTTCTCTCCATTTCCTCTCTTCTTTTCGACTTTCAAACATTATCCATTCGGCTTTCATCAACCTATCTTTCAATTCAACGACTCTCTTCCTCTCTTTTCTTCCCTCTTCTCTCCCTTTCCTTTTCTTCCACTGACTCCCTCATTCTCATCCCTCTCTCACTCCTCTCTTTCCCTCCCCTCTCTCTACCGTGATAATCTTTCCTCCTTTTTGCACTTTTTTCGTCAACGTTTTCTTCATCCATATCTTCCTTTGTCTCATTCTCTCAATTCTCTCTTTTTTCGCTCTCTTTCTCACATACACTTTCTATCTCTTTCTCTTTCTCTTTCTCTGTCTCTTTCTCTCACTCTCTCTCTCTCTCTCTCTCTCTCTATGTCTCTCTGTCTATCTCTTTATATGTGTGTCTGTGTGCGTGCATGCGATTTCTTTTTCTCTTTTTAACTCATTATTATAACTCTCTCTCCCGATTTCTGTCTTTTCTTCATCACTTTTTCCTTCATCTCATTTGATCTAATACTCTTGTTTCACTCCTTTTATTTCCTCCACCCTCTCTCTCTCTCTCTCTCTCTCTCTCTCTCTCTCTTGCAAACACACACATATATATACACACTATCATTTTCCACCCCCCTCTCTCTCTCCCTCTCTGTCTCTCTCTCTCCCTCTCTTTCTTATTCTCTCCAATTTTTATCTCCTGTGATGATCTCTCACACACGTCTTTTATCACTTTTACACAGAAATTCTCAATAATAGATTGATTCAATGACACGTTCGATAAGTAATCAAATCAATTACAGAAGGGTGATCAACTGCTGAGGAGGGCAGTTAGGAATAGTTATCAAAAGTTTCGGCCCTGTAAGCTAAAAATTATCAAATATGAAAGATCATGTATCAGTAATCAATTGCTGTCTGTCTGTCTGTCTGTCCGTCCGTCCGTCCGTCTGTCTGTCTGTCTGTCTCTCTCTCTCTCTCTCTCTCTCTCTCTCTCTCTCTCTCTCTCTCTCTCTCTCTCTGAGGATTCACCACACAAACACGTTTATGTTTCTATCCAGTCAAATCAAATCAATCCCCAGAAGAAGCCCAAACAGGACGGAAACATTAACATTTTTGTGTAGCGGATCCTTACTTCATTATATTGAATCAATCTAATGTCGAATGTATCGAGCACCTTATGAAATAAATCCATCACATATCAGATATTATATCATATTATACTGTATCCCTGATTTGTAATATATATATATATATATATATATATATATATATATATATATATATATATACTCTTTGTTTGACATTCTAACTTTCCCCTCAATTAAAAAGCTGGGGTTACTAATACCGAAAGGAAACCTTCAAGCACGAAAAGAAAGTAAGAAAGAAAGGAAGAAAGAAAGAAAGAAAGAAAGTGGATAGAATGAAACAAAAAGAAAGATGGGGGGAAAACAGTCCTGACTTGTCACTCATAGAAATCCTCACGTGACCAATTGGCAATTTGGGCAGCATGCTGTTTTAGGGGTGATCAATAAAAAAAAAACTTTGTAAAAAAGGGGATGATGATGAATAAGTTACTTTCTCGTTTTTTTTTTGCGATGATCACTAAAAATAATACGAATTCTCAAAAGACAAAAGTGTAATTAATTAACCAATTTAGAATAAATTTAGATTGCAATTGATCCCCCTCCCTTAAAAATTCAATATCGGGTTGAAATTTAAAAGAAATTGTTTTCCTAAGGAGTAAAAATTTTAATTTCCAGCTCTCTTGTTCCGTTGGCGTGGACTATACCAGCCATACGTACATAGAGAGCCAACCATCCAGCCAAACCTACTGAAAAAACTGAAGAAATGTATGTTGACAGTTTTGGCAAATGGTTTCTAAAAGGAAGAAGAGAAGAAAAAAGAAGGGAAGAAAGAAAGGGGGAAGGAAGGAAGAACAAAAGAAAGAAAGAAAGAAAAACGGATGAAACGTAAACAAAAAGAAAGAAAGAATAGATAAAGAGGTAGAGAGAAAGAAAGGAAGAATGGAAGAAAGAAAGGAAGGAAACACGATGAAGAGAAAGAAAGAAACAAAATGGATGAAAATTAAACTAAAAGGAAGAAGGAATATAGAAAAAGATAAGGAAGAAAAGCTGGAAAGAAAATGAAAAGGAAAGGAGAAAAGAAAGAAAAAAGAAAGAAAAAGGAAAAAAGGCAGAAAAAAAAACAAAGTACGAGAGAAAGAAAGAAATGGATTGAAAACAGAATTTTTGAAAAAAGGAAAAAAAAAACGAAGAGGAATAAAGAAAAGAAATGATGAAAGAAAGAGAGAAAGAAATGGATAAAAAGCAGAATGAAACAAAAAGAAAGATAGAAAGAAAAGAGGATGGAAAGAAAGAATAAATGACACGAAGGGAGAGTGAAAGGAATGGATTAAAGGCAGAATTAAACAAAAGGAAAGAAATAAATGAAAGAAAGGAATGAAGACAGAAAGGAAAGGGGAGAAAGGGAGAAAACGGAAAAGAAGAATGAAACGAGAAAGAAAGAAGTAAATAAAGAATGAATGAAAGAAAGAAAGAGCAAAAGAAATGAATGGAAAATAGAAAGAAACGGAAGAAAGAAAGAAGGAAGAAGGAAAGATAGAAATAAGGAAAGAAAGGAAGAGACGGATTAAAAATATGAATAGGCAAAAAGAAGGAAAGAAAGAATGAATGAATGAAAAGAACAAAGAAAGAACTGAAAGAGATAAGGGAGTGGAAAATAGAAAGAAGCAAAAAAAGGAAAGAAAGAAAGAAAAATGAATGGGTGAAAGAAGGAAGAAAGAAATGGATAAAGGAAGAATGAAACAAAAAGGATCAAACAAAAAAAAATGGAAGAAAGAAGAATGAATGAAAGAAAGAAGGACAGAAATAGATTTTAGAATATTGAATGAAACAAAAAGAATGAAAGAAAGAAGAATGAACAAAAGACAGAAGGAAGAAATAGATAAAAAATTGAATGAAACAAAAAGAATGAAAGAGAAAAGAATGAACAAAAGACAGAATGAAGAAATAGATAAAAAATTGAATGAAATAAAAAGAATGAAAGAAGGAAATGTACAGAAAAAAAAAGAGAAGAATTTAGTCATGAACTCAAAAAAACTCGTAGGAAATTTTAAAAAGACGAAAAGAGCTTTCTCTAAGAATAATAACCATCCATAAAACTGTCAGAATCTGTTGAAAGATTTATGAAGTTCAATAATATTTTTCCCAATTTAACAAAATATTGTTGGATTAGAGATTCGTTGCGTGACAGTGAGGCTGTTTACCCACATATTTTTGTTTGGGTATGTGTTTGTGGTTTTATACACCTATGTATACGTATAAATGTAATCGTAAGTTCGAAAGTACGCACAAAAGAAATATCAGAGATGACAGATACAAACGTGCAGCTGTATAAGGTCATTTTAGACTGTCTAGAGTAATCTATACATGACTGCGTGTAAGTACGTATGAAAACACTGGCTCTTACAAGATCACCAAAGTTAAGCGTCATGGGCCTGAGCAGTATTTAGATGAGTGACCATTTAGGTAGATCAGGTATTATAAACCCTCGTTATGGGTAAAATAATGCTAGGTGAAATGAGTAGCGCCACTTTGGAAGCTTGTCTCTTATCAGTCTATCTCACCTTTCGCAAGCTGAGAACATTGATAGCGTGATATGTGCAGCTCAGAAAAGGACGGCATGGAACAGTGCCCATCGTATGGGTGAGAAGAAGAAACGGAAGTATGCTTAAACATACGTTCGATATTCAATGTATGGATAAATATAATTTTGTACACTAGAATGTCCTTGGATGTATAAGTGTCTTCAATGAAGACCAATAGAGTTTCACAAGAAATTGATGGCACTGTCTTCCTATTTTGAAGATTGAGGCCTAGTTTACGGCATAATCTGATCATTTATAGAGTTAGACCCACAAATTGAGAACTATGCAACGTGCACATGAAAGAATTATGCTCAACCTTAAATGGAGAGACCACAAGACAGCACAATACATCCGGGAGAAGACAGGAGTCAGAGACATCTTAGAATCCATTTAAAAACTCAAATGGCAATGGGCTGGCAATGTTGCAAGAATGGTAGACAACCGATGGACATCGCGACACGCAACATGGATCTCCAGAAATCACATGCACAACAGAGGCTGAGGCAGAATACTCGATAGAGAGACGAAATAGATAATTTCAGAAAGTACTGGCTCTGCGAGGCCCACAATAGAGAAGTGAGGCGAATCCTGGGAAAGATCTATGTTCAACGACGGACGTTAAGAGGCAGCGGTGACTACTCCTGTTGCTGCTAATGATGATGGTGGTAATGGGTGTAGTCATTTACGTTTCGGGCAAAGGAATGGAATTGCCCTTGGGAAAACATGTATTCATCTCCCCACCACCACCACCAAACTATGGGTAAAAAAAATTTACTGTTACTCGGCCTCCAGTGATAACCACCAGGCATCTGGTGTGAAACTGTAATCCACAGCACTGCTATGTACTGTAAGAGTATGGAAAGGGGGACTGGAGACTTGCTGTCACTCAGTCTCCAACGGTCACCAACAAGCAGCTGGTGGTGATAGTAGTAGTAGTAGTAGTATAATGTCTGGTTAGTCACTCAATAGAAATCGCCAGGTGATCAACATCTTTTGATGGCATACTGTGTTAAGGATGATTAAATTAAAAAGAATTGGAAAAGGGGTGATCAATGAATAAATTACTTCTCTCATATACTGATGGGCAGTAATCATTAAAAAAGTTTTAATTACCCACTCCACAAAAAAAAACAAGCAGACTCAAACTAAGTGATTAGTTTAGCATGAACTTACATTACAAATTGCCCCACATACACACACACACTTACTTAATCCTATTAGTTGAGTGAATTTTCAAAAATAAAGCAACATCATTTTTTGTAGATATTATAAGGAGTAAGTGTTGAAATGTTCAGCCCTCTAGCTCCATTGGTGCGACAAACCAGCCGACCAGACTAACTTAAAAATGGAAGAAACCTATGTTGACAGTTTTGGTTGAAGGTTTCGATGAAGAAAAAGAAGAAGAAGAAGAAGAAGGAGAAGAAAAAAAAGACGAAGAAGAAGTAAATTAATAGTTTTTGTTAAAGACAAAAGCCTCAAAACGAAAAATGATTCTCTTAGGCAAAGTCAAACATAGTAAACAATGGCACGTAGCCAAAACAAACAACCAAGCGGAATGGTATATAAATGGTAGCTGTCATTTTACTGTAATATGTTCAATATCATTTTAATTTGAAATCCTTTTAGTATTTTGTAATTTTACTTCATATCAAAAAGCAACGTGTCAAAACATGGAACAGTACAGTAAAATGACTCTTTAAAGTTTGGAAAACTATACTCACGGGAAAAGTGCATGTAGTAAATTGACTGGTTTATGCACCAATAACACGAATGACCTTTTTATGATTAGTTCTTATTAACTTCTTTATTTGTTGTAGTAATTTATACTTTTCATTTGTAAGTCAAATAGAGGAAAATGAATTACTGCTTAGTTTCCTCCATAATTAGATGTAGTCCTATAAGCAATGTAAAATTCTGGGTAAGGTAAATTTCTGGGAAAAATTTGACGTTTTGACGACATGAAAAACGTTAAGAAAACCTTCAATTCCAGGTACATTCATTGAAGTAAGGATAGGGAGGATGATCTCTGCCTATGACAATCGATAACGGGCTTATCCGTAAATAAAGAAATATATATAATCGCTATAAAACGTAGAAGACCCTCACTAAATTTCCACTCTGTCTCTCTCTCTCTCTCTCTCTCTCCCTTTCTCTCTCTTCCCCCCTCTCTCTGTCTCTCTATATATATATGTATATATATATAATTATGTCATCCACGGACAGTTGTTTCGTTGTATTACAACTCTTCAGCGTGGCTATAAACTATCCAATATACCTTTCAGTACTGGGAGGTAGGATCGAAACTCATGCATTAGACCCAGACGCTGACATTTTATCCCTGTCACTATGCTGGACAGGATGGTCAGTAGGACCGAACTTTTGAGATATCTTTACTTACACACAATTCCCCATCCACCAGAGTGCTCCATGCCAGAGTTGGAAGAGCATTGCTATAGTAGCTTATAATGGACAAGTTGTTCTACCTAAGAGCGCTCAACCCTAAAGAAGGGAGCGTTATTATATATATAGGGAAGGAATACACACACACACATATATATATATATATATATATATATATATATATATATATATATATATGTGTTACAAATCAGGCTAGCAGTATAACATAATATAATAATATAATAATATTGATAATATAAAGCCACTTCTGAAATGTAATGGATTTAATTCATAGAGTGTTTGATACATACAACATTTTACTCATGAAGTCAAGTTGTTTTAGAGTAGAGCTGGAAATAAATAAATTGTAGAATGTGGATTCGCTACTCAAACTAGCTCATGTTTCGCCTGATAAGGTGGCGAAAGGCGATGTCGACTAAATGCACTGTGGGGAAACCACTAGCCAGTACGAGGGTTTGGGCAACATTCTGCTGAAATACCCCTCGGCCCTATAATCCTTGTGGAAGGTACCCTGTAGTGTACTACCTACTTCAACTTCATTGAAGGTCTGGTATACCTCTTCATGGCAACTGTCTTCAATGATGGCAGTTACGGCTTTTAGTCGTTGACATTGTATACTGCAACACCGCAGGAGTTACACAAGAGTGGTTCCAGGAATTTGAAGGAGACTTCGTTGGGTTCCACCAGACTCAGTCCCATTGAGCACTTACGGTTTGTGTTAGACCAACGAATTAGCACTGCAGAACCTCCGCGGCCTAACTTGATTTTGACACCCAACAACAGACACCAGAAGACAACTTTAGAGATCTTGCAAAGTCAATTCCTGATCGGGTGAGAGTTTTTTTTTTTTGTTTTTTTTTTTTTGCATGCAGTTGTGGGCAGGGACTGACCAAGTTGGGTACACCAAGATGGACGCCTACAAGGTCTCTATATATTTTCTTGATAATCCTTTTTTTTCTAATATAACATCTATCTGTCCACACAATATCCCCCAAAGTACCCAATGTACTTCTGTGAAAATTTGAGGACGGTTAGGCAATGAGATAAGGACGTGTTGGTTAAATTTGGGGACGGATCCAGGAATATTTCCAGTTGAGAGACATTTTTCCGTTTTTTGCATGGGTATACGCTCAAAGATGTCACGATATCTCCAGAAATTCTGAATAGGATAATTAGGGTAATGCCATCACATTCAATAATAAGGGAGGATTATGATGAATAATGAATTGTATTAGCACAAAAGATCACCGAAGTACTGGCTATCCTTAGAAGATAGCAAGTTCTGAATTGAGGTGGTATTTTGACTCAACAGTGTAGATTATGAAGAAAGAATCGGTGCTAATAACGGAATTTCTTGCACCACGACCAAAATGAATAGCGATTACAAAGTACAAAAAGGAAAATACAATAAACAGTACACAGATTTTTCATGAGAAAAATAACAAAAGAAAACTAAGCTCAGAGAGGAAAAAATACAAGCAGGTCTGGTTAGACACTCAATGGAAACAGTCAAATGATCGATGTATTTAGGTAGCATGCCGTATTGGGGGTGATCAATTGAAAAATTGAAAAAAGAGTGATTGATGAACGAGTCATTTATTTCACCTTCTGTTGAAAGCCGTGAAAAGAAAAGAGAACAATTTGGCATAAACCTACATTGTAAGCCCCCCACACCCCCCTATCAAAAATCTATAGGGGTTAATAAAACAAAGAAGAGGTTTTTCCTAGACATAGTAAGGAGTAAATGTTTGTATTTCCAGCCGTTTTGCTACATTTGAATGGCCTGTACGCGCAAAACATACATATTGGTGAAAATTTTCAAACAATAAGGAAAACAGTAGATTGGATGAATAGGTATTTATTCATGGACGTTTCGAAGGAATAATCGTACGTCTTAGCTCGCTAAAAATGTAGGGCCAGTACCTACGAAACATCCGCGAATAAATACCTATACACCCGATCTGTGGTCTCCCTTATCGTCTATGAACTTTCATCATTATGTCAGATACAACTTATCCATGCAATGAACACTCATTCATAAGCCAGACAGAGAGACAGCCAAACCAACATGAAAACTGAAGAAACCTGTGTTGATGTTGACAGTTTTAGTTTATCGTTTCTGGCAGTATAAGTGTTCAGTGAGCCGGCAGCAATTGTTTATCTAATGTGAGACGCAGCAGTTCGTATGTATCAAATGCTCAGGAAAAGGCGAATAAGACAGCAAGAAATAGTCTGGGCAACAACGAAAAAAACAAAAAAAACAAGAAGACAGAATAACGATAAACAGGGATTAGGTGCAAACAAGGTTAGGGAAGAGGGAATGACGTCGAATATAAGAATAATAAGTAGTCTGCAGTTTATAAATATAACAGAAATGTTGTCATGCGTTTTATAATCTCTTTGTGTACCTGACTGTAAGTGCGGGCTGGCCGAGCGTAGAATGGAGTCGGCGAGCCGAGATCTAACCCGGGCCGGGGCAGTTTGTGCTCACTTGGCAATAACGCCCTTGAGAAAGGCATGAATACATCACCCTATCTTCCCCATCCCCTGTAATGAGTCGAATGGCGCCGGTTGAAGTCAGTGATACCATTTCGAGTGCTTGTCGCCTCGAATGTCTGTTTCACATTTAGCGAACCGGAGCCGAGATAGAGAACCTGGTGATATGAGGAGCCTGGGAAGTGACGGTTTAAGGGAACCAAGTAACAAATTAAGTTGTCTGGCAGTAAATGAGTTAGTAATCTTTGACAGTATAAATCCAATTATTTCCGTCATCAATACTATCATAATATCAAAAGGAGAAATTACAAAAATTACAAGAATACGTGTTTGCTTGAGATCAGCAGCTATTGTATTTGAAAATTTGAATTATTCAATAAATGATAAATGAATAAGGATTAAAAATTGATACCCGAACTTTGAGAGCAGAATCAATGGGACCAAGTTCACTGGCCACACCTTAATTAAAAAAGAGATAGGGCAGAAAGTGAAGTCGAAAGATGGATGAGATTAGCTGATCAGAAGATATATATATATATATATAAGACATATCAGTTAGGCCAAGTCGATAAGAGAGCCACCTACCAATCACTTAGTCATGATATACCAAAGAATAAACAAATTATTGATCCGTCTATGACTTGGAACAGCCATTTTTTTTTTTTTTTTGTCTCTGCAGGCCTTATTGAATATAGAGGGGACACGGTGGGCAAGATGAATATCATCAAAGCATGAACTATTGGAATGATGATGAGGTGCCAATGAGATGGAGGTAGGGGAAAAGAGAATGGTGAATGATCAAAGCCAAGGGGTGGGCCAACCATCAATAGAATCTCTCACAAAGTGAAAGTAGGTATTTTGAAGTGCCTCTGAACGGAAGTCATAATATTATCAAGCGACGCACATTCATGAATCCCCCCATTATTACCATTCTAAAAAAATTCACTACTGCTTATTATATTACTATAATGATCGGACATTGAAATCCAATCTTGAAAATGACCAATGATTGTCGAAAGCGCTCGATGGACAACTTGATGAACTTTGGACGGTTCTTTTACAATTGTGATTCTGAGATAACACAGCTTATTTGCAAACAAGAGAATATTAAAGAAGTTGACTCGACAAAATTTATCCGTAGTATTTGAATGAACACACTTGCACATGCACACACACTTACACACTTACACACACACACACACACACATGCATACATCTCACCCATCTTATTTCAAACGAAATGTCACCCTCAATTACACAGACACAAACACCGCCCCTTCCGTTCCTACCAAACAACCAAACAGAGAAATGAAAATTCACATTCTCCTCTTCAGCATCGAAATGTAAACAGCATATTTTTCTCTAAGAAACCGCCGACAAATTTTTTCTCGGAAAAAGATGGCTGGCCCTCGTCGAAATGTATCGAACTACGCCCACGGAATAATTATGAAAAAATAACTCATCATTTTCATGTACATTCGGTCAGATCACATCACATCCACAATACATTCACTCACATACACACACATATATATGTGTGTGTGTGTGTGTGTGTGTGTGTGTGTGTGTGTTTGTGTGTGTGTTACGCCAAATCGGTGAAATTGCCCAACTGGTAAAATTTACTAGTTTGATTACATAAATTCTGATTGTAAAAAAAAAGTTGTTTTATGTATGTATCCGTATCTATTATAAACTTTTGGTCAAATCAAAACTTCATGTTTACTTATTTTTTTTTGTAAAAAAAGAATGATAAAAATACGTCTTAAATCATTTTTTTGTAAAAAATATATTGGATTTCTCAAATCTTTGAGTGTAAAAAATTAATGTTCGAACTGTATATAATGCAGACTTTAGCCACTCTGCCATTCGTAAATAGTACCGCAGAAGAGCGCTCGAACCAAATATAACTCGGACTCCGGTCTCTACCCTTCGTAAGTAGTACCCCGATGCTCGAATTAAATATAGTACAGAATTCTTTCTCAACCAATCGTAAGTTGTACCCTGATAGTGCGCTTGAACCGATTTTAATATGGACATCTGTCTACGATTCGTAAGTTGTACCCTGGCAGAGGGCTCGCAGCGAATATAATGCGAACCATCCTCTTTACCCTTCGTAAGTAGTACCCTAGCAGTGCACTCGAACCTAATATAATAACGACGTCTGTCTACGATTCGTACGGAGTAAGTACCCTGACAGTGCACTCGCACCGAATATAATGCAGTCTTTTCTCTCTGTCTTTCGTAAGAAGTACACTGTCAGTGAACTCAAACCGAATATAGTACGATCCTTTGTCTCTTTACGCTTCGTAAATAGTACCCTGGCAGTGTGCTCGAACCAAAAATAATATGGACTCTTAGCACTGCTCTCCATAGGTATTTCTCTGACAGAGCGCTCGAATTGAATGCAATACAAAATTCTGTCACAAGCCTCGGTACCCTATGTTAGATCGTTCTATGCATGACCAAGCGGGGCCACCTCGAAGGAGTTGGTGGAAACTAAGATTTGATTAACTTTCGGGTAGCACTCTATAAGGCTAATGGTTGGCGTGTTAGTCTAGCGAATTATCTCTAATGTCTAGAGAGTTTAGACCTTGCTGGATTCCCAGCGCTTTCAGCCTTTTACCAGATTAGGCTAAACTTGGCAGATACTTGAATATCTGAAAACTTTTAGGTTCTACGCTTCCTTTCTCTTCTTTTCGTTTTTTTCTTTTCTTTTCTTTTGTTTCTCTTTTGTTAAGTATACATCCTCATAAAAGCACATCTGTGGATATGGGTATCTGCATAGACATAAGCATGTATACATATAAGTATTTCCGTAGATAGGTATACATAAACATTAATCCGGTAAATTTCCTCTATTTCGATGTCTACTTATATCTCCAATTGCACTCACATATATCAAGTCCCTACTCCCCACCTCTCTGTCTGTCTGTCTGTCTGTCTGTCTCTCTCTCTCTCTCTCTCTCTCTCTCTCTGACCCCCTCTGCCCCCACCATTCTCGCCAAAAGCAATACTACTTTTCACCAACAAGAGATGGATATCCAATACTCTCTCTCATTATTTAGTATAAGTTGTAAATGAATGCAGAGGAACGCCGGGTTGTAAAGGCTCGCGAGTATTGTATGTCGGACGAACATCTCTGCTGAAGGTGTTAATGTTATAACTAGCATAAGACCCTATCTCGGGGCCCGCAATAAGATACTAATTTGTTTTTCGGATTTTTTTTTTATAGCGCTCTCATCACAGCTTACCTACCTTCCCTAAAAAGATTCATTGTCTCGAGGAGATGTGTGCACACGTATCTGTTTGCATGAGCTCTCTCTCTCTCTCTCTCTCTCTCTCTCTCTCTCTCTCACACACACACACACACACTCACTCGCTCGCTCGCTCGCCCTCTGTTATTAGATTACCACAAACCCAGCTGTACAACACAGTCATTTTATTTGGTTAATGGAATACTTTCCGGTGTTTTTTGACAAAACCTTCACTTGACATTACTCCACCTCTCGCTTACAGTCAAATCACGCTGAAAGCGCTGGTTCCTGTTCGATCACCGAAGTTAAGCAGTGTCGAGCTTGATCAGTACTTAAATGGGTGACCGTTTGGTAACATAAGGTACTGTAAGCATTGTTTGCGTGTGGGCCTTCACATTAAAACCGACATCATATCTTATTTTACCCTCGTGAAGAGGTCATAAATAACTATTCCATTTAACATTTAAAGTGTATATACCATCCTATGAATTGTCAATTTCTTGAGCTTATTGGATCTGCTAAGAAGACAAGAAATATTTCATGGAACAAAGCAAACGATGATTTGAAGTTGGAAGATCAGGAGATTACTCTGCATGTGCAAGAACTTTCTATCCAGGCTCCATTTGTCGAACAGCAAAATCAACGGTCGACTTCCCTGCCCAGACAAAAAAAAAACAACACATCTTTTCTGTTTTAATGTGTCATTGAAATGAGTCAACTGCTCACTGCAGCATTGCTCAGTAACAGTTCACGTTCTTGAAAATCGCATTAAAGAATACCTTTGAATCCTACTCAAGTACACAGCAGGACCTATCCCCCTAGAAGATTCCGTTAAGGTTGATATGTTGAAGACTGTCTTGGATGTAGCTATGATTTCAATTATCGTAATAAATCCACTCTTTATCACCGGTGGATATGTTGCCCCCCTCCGCCCAATTACTTGTCTTTTGGTGGTTTTTTTTTTTTTTCATTTATCAACTTTTAGATGATTGTAAAAAACAACCCTCTTGCGATCACTCTAATGCCTGTTTTCGTTTTTTATCTTCTATGTTTATTAACATGGGCTTTATGCGTTCTATTCCTGGTACCAATCAAAGGGGTGGACTTTCGAATTGTTGAGTCGAGAAAATTGGAGACAATATGGGAAAAGAAGAAAACAAATGCAAACTTGAAGGAGTCGACTGATCTGGTACCACAACGATAACTGAACTCCTTTGTGCTATACAAGTCCACAGGAAGTTATATAACAACTCCTCCATAGGGAACATGGTGAACTTTGTCTGGGAGAAATTCACCCAAAGACCAATACCCTTGTAATCACAAGTCCATAGCAGAACCTTTTCCCAGCTCCTTCCATGTCGACCGTGGTTGTGCTAACATCTGCCACATCTTACCGACAAACCTTCCTATCTCGTCCCTCCACCTTATGCCAGGTCTTCTATTGCGTTTGAACACCAATCGACTAACTTTTTGCACCATATATTATCCTCCCTTCGTGCTATATGTCCTGCCCATCTCTATGTTTGTCACCTAATCATTTTTTATGATATCTTCTATTTTGGTCTGTTCTCGCATCCGATCTAGATCTTTTTCTATCTCTGAGATTTATTCCCAACATTGCTCCTTCCATCGCTCTTTGAGTGACCCCGGATTTTTTTCACGAGTGATTCTGTTAGTTTTCCTACCCGTTCATCGTTGCTGGTATTATACATTCGCTGTACATTTTGAGAGTCCAAAAATAATAATTGAAGACGTGTATTCTGTTTGGACAGCAATCAGAAAGAAACCTATTGTTGTAATTTATACCCCAGGTGCAATGTTCCCTGAGCGTTACTCGCTGAGTCGGTGAATTGTAGTGGGCTGGAAAGAAATCTGGTGCTGTTCGGGGGCATTTAATGATGCCACCGTCGCCGCTACCGTCGATATCGTGGTAACAGAAGGAGAGTTCGGTGCTGATCGGAATGTGTCAGAATATAACGCGCAGAGCACTCATGTATAAACGACGGAATTTGTCGAGAAAAAGGAAGCCGAGAGGGAAAGGCCTTTATACACACACACGCGTGCAAATAAAAGCATTAGAGTAGGGGTACACGTATGTGAGAATTAATCTTCTTTGTGGATAGGCGTTGTATTGGGTGTCTGTGAATGTGAACAATCGTATGGAGTATCGAGTGGAGTATCTATGTACTTTACTTATGTTGTTTGAGGTAAGAATGCTATTGTGAAAGGTCTATGCATATTGGGAAATAATTGACTGAAATGACATCGGTTTTTGGAAAGTAGTTTTTTTTATATTTAGTATTCATAAAAAGCTTTGTAAACTCTCTTTCTCTCTCTCTATCTATCTATCTCTCTCTCTCTATCTATCTATCTCTATCTATCTATCTATTTATCCATCTATCTATCTATCTATCTATCTATATATATATACATATATATATATATGTATATATATATATATATATATATATATATATATATATATATATATATATATATATATATAGATATATATATATGTGTGTGTGTGTGTGTGTTTGTGTGTGATGAATAGTATAAAGAAAATTCATGTACAATATATTATGATGATACCCTATGTAATACGACAAACTATATGTACGAGATAAGTTATCTATTAAAATCATAACTGAAAGGGAATTGTTTGATCAACACTGTTGGGGTGACGACTGATGATCCCAAAAAGAGAAAATTTACACATTGTACCATAATAACAAAGTAAATGTGAAACATAGAAAACACCGAAAAAAAAATACATTAACAGATATTTGGAAATAAGTGACTGAAGTGAAATTTTTAAAAATGTTTTTTTAGGCTTTTTAATGTTTAGTGTTGAAAGCTGTAAAACTTTCTAGACTATATATTGTTGAATATATACACGTAAAATGTCACATTGCATGCGTATATAAACATATGTGTGTGTAATGAATATCCATGTAAATAAATATATCATTAATGTTTTGTAGATATTTTACAATTCACACACACACACGCACACACACACGCACACACTCACACACACACACATATACATATACATATATATATATATATATATATATATATATATATATATATATATATATATATATATATATATATATATATGATGGTATCTGTGCACTTTTATGTAAGGCAGGTAGTTTTTAGCCTTATATATTTATATATACTAGTTAATACCCGTAAAAAATATTCACGGATATATTTGAATTTCTATGATTTTTTTTTTTAGAAAACAGTCTATTGCATCGATTTCAGTGGCAGAGTACACTGTTCCGAACGGTACGTAAGGGATATTTTATAAGCAAAATTATAACTTTTTAGTGGAAGAGTCCATTGCTACAGATAAAGAGACAGATAAAAATCACACTGTCCATTATATAGCTGAGCAGGTTTGTATGTATCTATGTACGTTAATGTTAATAAACTTAGAGCCATCATTGAAGTTCAGTTGACAGAAGCAACATTACAAAAACAATTCATAGTAGATTAGTGGCATTGGGGAGGGTCACATTGTGCCAAAGAATTAATAAAATGATCACACGAGTTGACTGTCATCATGCTCTATGATATCCCTAAAAATTTGCCAGATCTCTCTATCGTGGGCTTTGCGTCGCCAATATCTCCTGAACTAGTCTAAATCGCCACGCCATCTTACTTTCTGTCAAAGCCAATTTTGTGTATGACCTCTGATGATTCACCTCGTTGGTCGTGATGTCCAGGGATTTTTTGACACTCCTGCAGCGTGGCCTGTCCTTTGCCATTTGAATTTTCTTATGGATTCAATGGATATCGCTCTATAACATGGATATAGCAGTCTTCTCGAAAAAAAGAAACAAAGAAAAGAAAGACACACGGGAAGGGATATTGAAAAAATAGAACAAAGAAAACTCGCCACCACAGTCAATAATTGAACAACTGTACCATCAAAATTTGAAGTCATGTAAAAGAAATATCCCTCGAAGAATAATTATGGTCAGAATAAATTCCAGTTATGACATCACTCTTGAAAACGTTTAAAATAGAGAAAAAATACACCTAAAAAACACCTAGATTCTGGAGAATCTCAATGTCATTTCCACTGAAAAACGTTTAAAATAGAGTAGAAAAACAGATAGAAACGTCAAGATTCTGGAAAATCTATGGTATAAATAAACGTCAGAATAAGCACTTCCCAACCTCCCAAAATGTCAAGAAAGCTTTTTTTTTTCCTCAAAATAAAAAAATAAAAAAAACATTCTTAAAAGAGGTATAGTCGGATACTGATGCCAATTTTCAAGTCTGTAGACAAAACTGTATGACCAGAAGATCTGGAATTCATGCATACTTAGAAAAGGATAGAAACCTTTGGTAGCCACGGTTGTTTAACAAAAACATGAATATGTCTTTGATCTCGAGAGATTTTGCTATTTTCATCCGTTGTTGAGAATTAACAGCGAATTGAGTTCGAACTCCGATAGAAACAGTTCGTGTTCGCTTCGCACTTATGTCCTTGGGAAGGAAAGGCATGAATCCATTTCTCCCTGAAAACCATGGGTAAAATAATGCAGGTTGAATTGACGCCACTTTAGGGGCTTGTCGAGTCCGCGTCTATTTCATACATTGCAAACTCGTCAAGTAAGTAGAAAGGTGTTATGCGGAGACCAAGTAAAGACGACTGGAGCCGTGACCTGCGTAAGGGTACTACTCACTTACCCATCTGTTCTTACGCGTTCTAAATCAAGTCCTCTGTTGCAATTTCACAAAGAAGAATATTTCGTCAACAGATGTCGATTGGCTACCATCATCTAAATATAAGGCGAGTACACGTCTCGGCAGATGTTCGTTCAGTATTTCCTTGTCTTTCTACATATGTGTGCACTGAGGCATGGATTTGTTTTTTGTTTCGTAGGTAAGTGGATTTAATTGATTATGCATGTATGTGTGCGTGTATGTGCGTACGCATGTGCGCGTGTGTATGTGTTTACAGTGTAGGTTCCCAGCAGGTAAAATAATCTAGCAGATGCATACGCCCGTCTTCGTATGAGCCTTATAGTCTGGAAATGTGTGTTCCTGCCTCTACTGGACACGGGGATGAAATATCAGCTGTCAGCATAGAGGGGCCTCAACTCTCCACCCCTCTACCCTTTGCTCTCTCTCTCCTGCCATGAAATATTGTCCTCCGGACAATGAATACCCGACAGCCCACTTTCATTAACGCAGACTCTTCCACTGAAAGGTAACAATTCTGC